>JAWPHD010000510.1:0-449397 GCA_037043455.1 Cyrtodaria siliqua
TGTTGAGTGACTATTTCTGATTACTCCAATAACGTGTTGAGTGACTATTTCTGATTACTCCAATAACGTGTTGAGTGACTATTTTAGCAACTTTTGATTGAGGACAACAATGCGTGGGCAAGGCGTCCATGTACAATGGAGATGTTAGCTATGGCGACCTCGTA
This sequence comes from Cyrtodaria siliqua, assembly GCA_037043455.1. Classification (NCBI taxonomy): domain Eukaryota; kingdom Metazoa; phylum Mollusca; class Bivalvia; order Adapedonta; family Hiatellidae; genus Cyrtodaria; species Cyrtodaria siliqua. Next base: position 165 of record JAWPHD010000510.1, read on the forward strand.
TGTAAGATCACTGGTACCAACACTGTTCACGGAGACCGATAGGTAATCTTCCTGCTAAAATGTACACATATGGTATTCGTTTGTTATCACACTTTACCTCTTAAGGAGCAATAATAGTCACCGGATGACGTCACATGGCGCAAAGAAGAAAATATGTAAATGAGGTATAATATAGAGCTATAATTTCGGACTAGTGAAAAAAACGACGTCAAATTTTAAATGAACGTGAGAGCAGCAGTAGAGTCAATAGTCATCGTAATTATGTTTTCTTTGCGCAAGTATGTTGTTTTTACTTTCCCACCATCATGTTTAACAGACAACCCATTTCGCAACCATCATATGTTTGCTACTGCTACTGCTACTGTTAACTACTGCCAGCAGTAGCAGCAGTAGCAGTAGCTACTGTCAGCAGTAGCAGCAGGTAGTAGAGCACCATCTCAATAGATATACTCATCGCAAGAATATTTTCTTTGCGTAAGTATGTTGTTTCTACTTTCCCACCATCATACCCCTTTCGCAACCAGCATATGTTTACACAACCACTTCGCCCAGTAATATCATGGCTAATATGTTTTGTTCTCTATCGTTATAGCTGTAACTTTTCAGCTACTGCTAGCTGTATGAGCAATTACAGCAGTGGCTATAGCTACTACTAGTATTAGCAGCAGTAGCAGTAGCTACTGCTAGCATTTGCAGCAGTAGCAGTAGCTATTGTTAGCGTAACAACAGTAGCAGTAGGTCATAGTAGCAGTTAGTTTCTCTTTTTAACCTTCAAGTTTTATACAATGCCCTCAGCAGTAGCAGCAGTAACAACAGTAGCAGTATCTAACCAAGGCACATACGTAAAGGAAGTGTCAGGGCGCTGGGCGCACGTACGGCAAAGATATAGCAGTAGCTAGCAGTGGCAGCGGTAGAGCAATAGCAGCAGTAGCAACAGTAGTTTCTACTTTTATTTTTAACCATCACGTTTTATAGAAAAACCCTTTCGCAACCATCATATGTTTACACTGCTTCGCCAAATAATATCATGGTTTATATGTTTTATTTTCTACCGTTACTGCTGTAACATTTCAGATACTGCTATAGTAGTAGAAGTAACAGTAACAGCAGTAGCAGTATCTACTGCTTGCAGTAGCAGTAGTAGCAGTATTAACTGCTGGCAGTAGCATCAGTAGGACAGTAGCAGCGGTAGAAGCAGTAGCATCACCATCTCAATAGGTATTCTCATCTCGAAATTATGTTTTTTCTACGTTCCCTTTTTAACCATCATGTTTTATAACACAACCGCTTCGCCAATATCAAGTATTACCGTTAATGCTGTGACATTTAGTTACTGCTAGCAGTAGGAGCAGTAGCAGTAGCTACTACTAGCAGTAGATGCAGTAGAGCAGTAGCAGCACTAATTGATATAGCAATACATACTACATTAATTTGTACACAAAAAACACAAAAGGATCAGAACGAAAGATGGAACGTTAAACGAGTTCTTATCCACTCCACTTATACATTACTTACACCGATTCAGCAACCTTCTCCGATGAACGTTAACACTACCAGTAGCAGTAATAGATACAACAATACATACTACATTAATTTGTACACAAAAAGCACACAAGAATCAGAACGAAAGATGGAACGTTCAACGAGTATTTCTTTTTCTTTCTACGTTCAATTTTTAACCATCATGTTTTATAACACAACCGCTTCGCCAATATGAAGTATATATATTTGTTTCCCTACCGTTAATGCTGTGACTTTTTAGTTACTAGCGGTAGGAGCAGTAGCAGTAGCTACTACTAGTAGTATCAGCAGCAGTAGTAGTATATACTGCTAGCAGTAGATGCAGTAGGGCAGTAGAAGCACTACCATCAACATTTATTGTTGTTTCTACTTTCCATTTTTAACCATCATGTTTTATAGACAACCTCTTTCGCACTTCGTTCTCAACCGTTACAGTTGAAACTTATTAAACAACATAGGTCTGCTGTCGGATAACGAGTGTCGCCGGCGGGAAGATCAACCTCATAGACATGCGGTCTCATGGATTAAAAGCCTGATGGCCAGTCTACTAATACCAACCCACTTGAGATTGTTTATCGCAGTTGATGTTCTACTGCTGTAGTACTGAAGTGTGTACACCGGTACATTTGAACATGCGTTTTCTGTCGGATTACGGGTGTTGCCGGCGGAAAAATCAAAACCATGGATGCGTGGTCCCAGCGTTTTTTCAAAGCATGATGGTCGACCTACTAAAATCGACCTATTTGAAATTCTTTATCAACGTTTTAGTTGTACTGCTGTGTTACTGAAGTTTGCACTGAAATATACGCGAAATGCCGTTTTTGTCGGATTTCGGGTGTTGCCGGCGGGCAGATCAACCACATAGACACGCGGGCAAAGCGGTTTTGGTAGTGCTACTAAAAGAATTTCAAATAGGGTGATTTTAGTAGGTCGGCCATAATGCTGAAACCACGTATCTATGAGCTTGATTTTTCCGCCGGCAACACCCGTAATCGGACAAAATACGCATGTTCAAATGTACCGCTGTACACACTTCAGTACTACAGCAGTAGAACAAAAACTGCGATAAACAATCTCAAGTGGGTTGGTATTAATAGGCTGGCCATCATACTTTTAATATCCAGTGAGACTGCATGTCTATGATGTTGATCTGCCCGCCTGCAACACTCGTTATCCGACGACCAGACGTCTTTTTTAAATTACTTTCGAACTTCCAATCATACAGCAGTAGAACCAAAATGGTGATCAACAGTCTCAAGTGCTGTGATTTTAGTAGCAATACTTAAAGGCTTTAAAAACCCGTAGAGCCCGCGTGTCTGTGTGGTTGATCTCCCGCCGGCAACACCCGAAACCCGACAAAAACGCCATTTCGAGTATATTTCAGTGCAAACTTCAGTAACACAGCAGTAGAACTAAAACGTTGATAAAGAATTTCAAATAGGGTGATTTTTATAGGTCGGCCATCGTGTTTAAAAAACGGCTGAGACCACGTATCTATGAGTTTGATTTTTCCGCCGGCAACACCCGTAATCGAACAAACAACGCATGTTCAAATGTACCGCTGTATACACTTCAGTACTACAGCAGTAGAACAAAAACTGCGATAAACAAGCTCAAGTGGGGTGGTATTAGTAGGCTGGTCATCATGCTTTTAATATCCAGTGAGACTGCATGCCTATGATGTTGATCTGCCCGCTGGCAACACTCGTTATCCGACGACCAGACGTATTTTTTTTACTACTTTCGAACTTCCAACCATGCATCATTAGAACCAAAATGGTGATCAACGGTCTCAAGTGGTGTGATTTTAGTAGCACTACCAACAGGCTTTAAAAAACCGCTTTGCCCGCGTGTCTGTGATGTTGATCGTCCCGCCGGCAACACTCGATATCCGACGACCAGATGTCTTTTTTTACTACTTTCGAACTTTCAATCAAACAGCAGTAGAACCAAAATGGTGATCAACGGTCTCAAGTGCTGTGATTTTAGTAGCAGTACCAAAAGGCTTTAAAAAACCGCTTTGCCCGCGTGTCTGTGAGGTTGATCTGCCCGCCGGCAACACCAGAAACACGACAAAAACGCCATTTCGAGTCTATTTCAGTGCAAACTTCAGTAACGCAGCAGTAGAACTAAAACGTTGATAAAGAATTTCAAATAGAGTGATTTTAGTAGGTCCGCAATCATGCTTTAAAAACCGCTGAGACCACATATCTATGAGTTTGATTTTTCCACCGGCAACACCCGTAATCGGACAAAATACGCATGTTCAAATGTACCGCTGTACACACTTCAGTACTACAGCAGTAGAACAAAAACTGCGATAAACAATCTCAAGTGGGGTGGTATTAGTAGGCTGGCCATCATGCTTTTAATATCCAGTGAGACTGCATGTCTATGATGTTGATCTGCCCGTCGGCAACACTCGTTATCCGACGACCATACGTCTTTTTTTTTACTACTTTCGAACTTCCAATCATACAGCAGTAGAACCAAAATGGTGAACAACGGTCTCAAGTGGTGTGATTTTAGTAGCACTACCAAAAGACTTTACAAAAACGCTGAGCCCGCGTGTCTTTATGAGGTTGATCTGCCCGCCGGCAACACCCAAAACCCGACAAAAACGCCATTTCTAGTCTATTTCAGTGCAAACTTCAGTAACACAGCAGTAGAACTTAAACGTTGATAAAGAATTTCAAATAGGGTTATCTATGAGTTTGATTTTTCCGCCGGCAACACCCGTAATCCGACAAAAAACGCATGTTCAAATGTACCGCTTAAAGCACTTCAGTACTACAGCAGTAGAACAAAAACTGCGATAAACAATCTCAAGTGGGGTGATATTAGTAGGTTGTCCTTAAGGCTTTTAAAATCCGTGAGACCGCATGTCTTTGAGGTTGATCTTCCCGCCGGCGACACTCGTTATCCGACAACATATCTATTTTGTTTAATAATTTTCAACTGTAACGGTTGAGAACGAAATGCGAAAGAGGTTGCCTAGAAAACATGATGGTTAAAAATGGGTAGTAGAAACAACAATAGATGTTGATGGTAGTGCTTCTACGGCTCTACTGCATCTACTGCTAGCAGTATATACTGCTACTGCTGCTGATACTACTAGTAGTAGCTACTGCTCCTACCGCTAGCAGTAACTAAAAAGTCACAGCATTAACGGTAGGGAAACAAATATATATATACTTCATTTTGGCGAAGCGGTTGTGTTATAAAACATGATGGTTAACAATTGAACATAGAAAGAAAAAGAAATACTTGCGAGATGAGAATATCTATTGAGATGGTGATGCTACTGCTTCTACCACTGCTACTGTCCTACTGATGCTACTGTTGTTACGCTAACAGTAGCTACTGCTACTGCTACAAATGCTAGCAGTAGCTACTGCTGCTGCAAATACTAGCAGTAGCTACTGCTGCTGCTGCTGCTGCTAATACTAGTAGTAGCTATTGCCACTGCTGTTATTGCTTCTACTGCTAGCAGTAGCTGAAAGGTTACAGCTATAATGATAACAAAACATATAAGCCATGATATTACTAGGCGAAGCGGTTGTGTAAACATATGCTGGTTGCGAAAGGGGTATGATGGTGGGAAAGTAGAAACAACATACTTGTGAAAAGAAAATATTCTTGTGATGAGTATATCTATTGAGATGGTGCTCTACTACTGCTGGCAGTAGCTACTGCTACTGCTGCTACTGGTGGCAGTAGTTAGCAGTAGCAGTAGCAGTAGCAAACATTATGATGGTTGCGAAAGAGGTTGTCTGGTTGTCTGTTAAACATGATGGTGGGAAAGTGGAAACAACATACTTGCGCAAAGAAAACATAAATACGATGATTATTGACTCTACTGATGCTATTGCCAGCAGTTAATTCTGCTACTACTGTTACTGCTAGCAGTATATACTGCTACTGCTGCTACTGTTACTTCTACTACTAGCAGTATCTGAAATGTTACAGCAGTAACTTTAAATAACAAAACATATAAACCAAAATATTATTTGGCGAAGCAGTGTAAACATATGATGGTTGCGAAAGTTTTTTTCTATAAAACGTGATGGTTAAAAATAAAAGCAGAAACTACTGTTGCAACTGCTGCTATTGCTCTACCGCTGCTACTGCTAACTACTGCTATATCTTCGCCGTACCTGCGCCCAGCGCCCTGACACTTTCTTTACGTCTGTGCCTTGGTTATATACTGCTACTGCTGTTACTGCTGCTACTACTGAGGGTTGTGTGTAAAACTTGAAGGTTAAAAAGAGAAACTAACTGCTACTACGACCTACTGCTACTGTTGTTACGCTTACAGTAGCTACTGCTACTGCTGCAAATGCTAGCAGTAGTTACTGCTACTGCTGCTAATACTAGTAGTAGCTTTTGCCACTGCTCTTATTGCTTCTACTGCTACTAGTAGCTGAAAAGTTACAGCCGTAACGGTAGAGAACAAAACATTTAAACCATGATATTATTGGGCGAAGCGGTTGTGTAAACATATGGTGGTTGCGAAAGGGGTATGATGGTGGGAAGGTAGCTACAACATACTTGCGCAAAGAAAACATACTTGCGATGACTATTGAGATGGTGCTCTACTGCTGATACTGCTGGCAGCTACTGCTACTGCTGCTGGCAGTAGCTACTGCTACTACTGCTACTGCTGGCAGTAATTAGCAGTAACAGTAGCAGTAGCAAACATATGATGGTTGCGAAAGGGATTGTTTGTTAAACATGATGGTGAGAAAGTAGAAACAACATACTTGCGCAAAGAAAACTTGCGACGACTATTGAGATGGTGATCTACTGCTGCTACTGCTACTGCTGCTACTTCTGGCAGTAGTTACCAGTAGCAATAGCAGTATATTGCTAAACATAATGGTGGGAAAGTAGAAAAAAACATACTGCGCAAAGAAAGCACTTGCGATGAATATACCTATTGAGATGGTGCTCTACTGCTGGCAGTAGTTAGCAGTAGCAGTAGCAGTAACAAACATATGATGGTTGCGAAAGGGGTTGTCTGCTAAACATGATGGTGGGAAAGTAGAAACAACGTACTGCGCAAAGAAAGCGCTTGCGATGAATATACATAGATGGTGCTCTACTAGTAGCTACTGCTGCTACTACTGGCAGTAGCAGCAGTAGCAGTAGCAGTTTTAGTTTGTTGGTCAGATTCGGTATATTATAACAAATAATGTATGGTGCTTCGATCCATATGCAGTTTATGGACTGGGCAGTCAGACCTAAAATGTTATATGGACCTCAGCTTCGCTTCGGTCCATATAACATTCTAGGTCTGACTGCCCACTCATAGCAGTAGGTCATAGTAGCTGTTAGTTTCTCTTTTTAACCTTCAAGTTTTATACTTTGTTAATCAGTTTATCAAAAGAGGTTGTTAAAGGGACACTGTCCGTAAGTAAACATATAGTGAGCATAGCCAAATAACTGTGTGATTTTTATTCAGTGAAATGTATACATGAAAACATTAGCATAGACCCAGATAAGCCTGTAGTAATATATTCGTGAGTTTGAAAAAAAAAAGTTTTATTTATTAATTGTAAATTAAATGTAAATAAATGGGACCCACATTATTTACATTTTCTGCTGATCACATGACATCCATAGCGAATTAGGATTTATATGTTGTACCTCTTAATTAATACATCTGGCCTGGTTAGCTCAGACGGTAGCGAGCGACGTTTGACTATTATTAGCCGCGAGTAATTTTAGTAGTTACGAGTTCAACCCCTTGAAGCGGTATTTCTTTTTTTTGTACCGCTATTGAATTCGGTCAACCAATCTTGTTTTTATTTAGTAAATATTTAATAATGTTGGTGTGTTATGTTTGTAAACATAATTATTTTGTGTTTTATGGGCTAAAATGTACGGACATTGTCCCTTTAAAATGCGACGGTAAAAAAACAAACATGAAAGAAATAGGAAATTGTTATAAAGACTGTTGTACGTATTTATATAAATGATATTATTTATATATCAAATGAAAGGTTTTATTCAGATATAAAAATGTACTTGCATGTGACTGTACTTACACTCTGTGATGATAAACACGTTGAAAATTGAGTACAACGCGATTTTTACAAAAAAGGTAAAAAATAGACATATTGAGACGTTATTACTAAAAACTTGTTTACATGACGACAAAACAAACTTCAGATTCAAATCGCAAATATCTTGAAATTTACAAATATATATAGAATATTATGTCAGTGCCTTTTACTATCAAGTTTATTAGTCGAGGCTTAGAAAACGTTTCCGTGCCGTGCCTAATAAACTTGATAGTAAAAGGCACTGACATAATATTCTATTTATCATGTAGATTATCCACATTTTCTGTATGAATTACTATTATTACCTATTTCTCAGAATGTTACGCTTATCGAGGACGCCGCCATGTTGTTGTTTTTTTGTTTGTTTTATGACGTCAGGCAATGTTACGTGCATGACGTCAGATAACGTTACGTACAATAAACGCCGAGGGATTCCGCATTGATTTGCTTTATTGGTCAACTTGCCTAATAAAGCAAAATCTAATAGGTCAACCCCTTTATTGGCAGAAAAGTGCATATCTGTATGATAAATATATTTCATAATGCGTTCCCTTAATTTTCGAATAGGTCAATTACTCCTTAATACCTTATGCAATCTGAAAACAAAAATCATACTAATTTGTTAGAATCTAAGCTATTGTTATTGTTTGAACATGCACATTTAAAGAGGTCCAAGCAATATCTGGAAACAGGACATATATCAATGTTTAGTTATTTTATACAAAACAAATAGCTATTGCATCGCGTTCCAATTCACAAAAACTACTGAATGTGTGTTCTATGCAAAACCCTTTCTTCTGTTAAGTGAAGAATATTTTAAAATAATGTAAACACAGACAAGGCCATTCTCCTTCGACTTTATATATTAATTTCATAAAATACGATTGAAAAACAAACTAAAACAACTAATCACCGATGCGCATTAATTTTCTATATAATACTTTATTTCACATACATAGGAAAAGAAACAGGCAAAGAGTGAAACGTTATTTTTGTTTTTCATTGCAAACATTCAATATAATATACATACATGTGGACCTTGTACATTGTTTAATTCATTTTTTTTCTTCATGCTAATTATTAATGATCAATTTAATTGAATAAAACTGATTGAATTTATTTCATAATTTAATTTTTCTTATAACACACACACGAATAAAACCCAAAAGGTTTGGTAGTAAAATCTTTTTTTCCCCAGTTCTTAAATTCTATTTTTATTTTCAAACCAAAAACATGTTTTATGACATTGCATGGTTATTCCACTGTATACAATAGGATTCTTACTAGAGTAACGTGTTCTGGAAGTTTGTATCACCTCGAGTAGGTAAATGCCAGATCAAGGATCACACGAGCGGCGGAGCCTCGAGTGTGATACTGATCTGGCATTTACCTACGAGAGGTGATACACACATCCAGAACACGTTACTCTAGTAATGATCCTTTTAGTATATACCTCTTACACATCATTAACATAGACATATTTGCATTGCTATTGCATACACATTCAATATAGCATATTATCACATAACGTACTTTGTTAGCAGTGTCGAACAACCATTTAATATTTTATTGTATGACACACGTGTAATACAACATGGAACGATTTTGATTGGTCGAGTTAAACCTGTAACACTACGCAAGTTTATTAACTGAAACTATTTTATTTATTACAAATTCACCCAGATCTGAGTCATAAACTTATTATTTGTGACAGCTTATAAAAATAATGCACGTTATACAAAACATAATCATTGTTGTTGGTTTGTTAAAAAGTTGGCTTAAACTGCTATTTTGTAAAGAGGTAAAACACGAACTCTTTTATACGCAACGTTATGTGTGAGACGCGACGTTACGACGTCACATATTTTATGACGTTTTGGCGCTAAAGTGTGTCTGACGTCGTGGCGGTTCTATGTCCATCTGAATTATTTTTTATTAATTTGATTGTAATGTTGTGTGATAAAAAGGATCTTAAACTCGTTCCCATTCTATTATAAGATTTATGAAACTCGTTATGAATTATTTTTAATTTTAACTCGCCAAAAGGCTCGTTAAAATTAAAATAATTCATAACTCGTTTCATAAATCTTATATGAAATGGGAACTCGTTTAAGATCCTCTATTTATTTCTTGATAAATTGCAGCGGGAAAATGTATGTAGTTTTAAGGTGTTGGTGTTCATTGGTCTGATCTAGTTGTTTTGTTTGTATGACGTAACGTCGTCTTGACGTTATAGCGCATAGTGGCGTAAAACTTGCTTGAATTATTGGAAAAAACGCTGTTCTATTTTTAGTAGCATAGTGATAACCTGTAGTGTGATACAGGTTGTTGTATTCCATTGTAAGAAAATGAAGGTACTATGTATATATTATTGATAGGTATATAATAAAATAGGATTATTACTAGAGTAACGTGTTCTGGAAGTGTGTATCACCTCGCGTAGGTCAATGCCAGATCAAGGATCACACGAGAGGCGGAGCCTCGAGTGTGATCCTGATCTGGCATTTACCTACGAGAGGTGATACACACTTCCAGAACACGTTACTCTAGTAATGATCCTTTTATTATATACCTCTTACACATCATTAACATAGACATATTTGCATTGCTATTGCATACACATTCAATAAAGCATATTATTTCTGGATAAATTGAAGCGGAAAAATGTATGTAGTTTTAAGGTGTTGGTGTTCATTGGTCTGATCTACTTGTTTTGTTTGTATGACGTAACGTCGTCTTGACGTTCTCGCGCATAGTGGCGTAAAACTTGCTTGAATCATTGGAAAAACCGCTGTTCTATTTTTAGTAAGATAGTGATACTAATTCTATTTTTAGTAGCATAGTGATAACCTGTAGTGTGATACAGGATGTTGTATTCCATTGTCAGAAAATGAAGGTACTGTGTATATATTATTGATAGGTATATAATAAAAAACATTACCACACACTTTATAATGTAAAAGACGGTAACAGAGACAGTCTCTCCGAAATCTGACATGGCCGCCTGATTGTTTGAATTTGAACTGAACAATATGACGTGTTCCCTTCAGTTTTGAGACCCATTTAGCGGGAAGGTGAGAGGGGTGGGGGTGGGGAGGGGGTGGGTGGGGTGGGTGGGGTGGAGGAGGGTAGTGGGGTAACGGGAGAGGTCCCATATGGTATATGGATTTTTTTTCTCCCTCATATGGCATATGGACAAAAATATATATGGAAAAAATAAGTATTAAAAATAAAGTTAGGGTGCAAATTAAAAAAAAAAATCACATGGGATTTAGAAAATAATATTTTGGCTATATGGTATATGGAAAAAAAATATAGGCTCCTAATTTGGCATATGGAAAAAACTAACAGAGGCTCAGTTGTTGTTTAATAAAAAAAGTTTTACTTCTGGCATATCACAAAAAGTGTCTTGGTTGGCGCATTTCTGCTGAGTTATGTCCATTATTCACAAATTATGTTATACGTATTTGTTATATTTGTTTTGTGTTTGCCCACAAAGCTATATATGTTCTTTCAAATTGCCAGAATAATCTCCATAGATATGCAATGATGTGCAGAGTGCAATTATATCTAAGCAATAAGTGCAATTGTATATTAATGTTTTTTTTGTAAAATAGCCAAACTGCAAAATTTCAAAATACAGTTTTACAATAAATGCCTCATTTGGCACTATAAGGCCTTTAACGGAATGAGGCTATTAATATTTATTTCTGCACTTACAGGTATTTTTGATTTGGAGACTGTCAAGATTTCTAGTTGCATAAATGTTATTAAACACAAATAGATTGCACGTTGTGTTGCCTGGTAGCATGGCAGGCATATAGGATCACTTTGTTCATCAACTGGTGTTTACAATTTCTGTATATAAACTAAAGGACAATCCCTTTTTTCCGGAAGGTTACATAACATTTCCATTTTCTCATATTTCTTCATACCGTGCTTCATACATAACACATTTGTTCCATTAAAACATTAAAATGTATTGTTACTTCATTATTCCCAATTCCATTACATAGTCTATCATAGAAAATATTTTTACTTTGTATCACAGTTTTCTTGTCTTGCGATGGCCTTGTTTTTTTTTAGAATCGAGACAAACAAAGTTTTCAGTTGCTATACACAGCTCTTAGTATCAGAAATTCGTATTGGCAGTTCACTAGTTCTTTTTCTTTTATTAATCTTTGATGCCACTTAATAAGTGATCAAGAAATATGTATCATTATACAGCTGCCGCAGGCAGCTGACTCTTATATGGGGTTTATATCTGTTTATGGTAAACAAACTGTGACTCAGGTAAGTGGCAATAAGCATGCTTCACAACTTGAATTCCTAGAGAACTCGTCTGAAAAACTTGAATGGTATAAACACATATTTTGTAATGTTGAAAGGTTACCGTTTCACTTGCTGAAATGACGTTTTCGTAAACCAGTCTACTGAAATGTAGCAAGTAGTCATTATTATTATACATATATTAGCAATGAAACATACACCGGCCGAAGTAGCGCAGTTGACTAAGGCGTTATGTTAGTGCCGGATAAGGGAGGGTTCAAGCCTGCTGATTTCCTTAATTTTCATTATTATGTTTTTCATTATTGCTAATGGTAAGGTAGCAACAGTTCCTTTACAGTTTTTACTTTGATAACGCAATCTTATAATTACACATGGTAACAGTGAACAGTTTATATGTGTTGTAATGCACACGCTAACGTACACGTATCCCTTACATGTGAACAATTGTATTTCTGACATTTCTGTGCTGATGTGTACTTCTAGCACGTCGTGTTACAAGGATGAATTGTAATCAACATGTAAGGCATGTTAAGGTATTTGAACAGAAAGAAGCGATGTCCTCCACATTCAAAATGCTTGGTAGGAATGTAAAATGCTTGGTAAAAATTGGAAAGAATGTAAGAAAAAACGGTCGTGGCGTGTTTATGTCTCCGTGACAACATTTATTGTTTTCAATATTGTTCTAACACCTGTGACTTGGTGTCTCTCGGCAGCTATTTTACGCTTGCGTAAAACCTTGCTTGTTCACTCTTATATGCACATGGTAAGGTAGCAGTGAACAGTTCCTTTGAGTTTTTCACTTTCATAACGCAATCTTATTATTACACATGGCAACAGTGAACAGTTAACCAGTGTTGTAATGCACACTAAATCACAGGAATCCCTTACATGTGAACAATTGTATTTCTGTGCTGATATGTACTTCTAAAACGCCATGTTACAAGGGTGAATATGTAATCAATATGTTGATTCAAAATATTTGGAAGGAAGAACTGATGGTAAAAAAATTGGGAAGAATGTGTCCGGTAAGCAAACAAGGTCGAGGCGTGTTTATGTCTCAATGACAACATGTTTTATCAATAATTTTAACACCCATGACTTGATCTGTTATTATGTTAAACTTTGTTCCCATGTCCTTCTCAGATATATGCTATTTTCTCTCGGCAGCTATTTTACGCTTGCGTAAAACCTTGCTTGTAGTTATTATTTTTATTATACTTTGCAGGCGTCTGAGCCCAGAGAGTAGTGAATGGTTTACGCATCTGTGCGAAGAGAATAGACTGTCATTGATAAGAACACAAACATCTGGACGGAAAAGTAAAACGAAATGTCCTGCAAACCGTCTGCCAACGAAAAATGTTCATATTGTCCGACTCACAGATAACATGCATTTCTGTCTTTGATTTTATAAGATTTAAATCATCTGAACGAAGCTAAAGTGAGTTAACATTTATGACGACCGTCATTACTAACGATAGCCAAATATTTAATGTAAATATCATAAACCGCTCCACTGATTTATTTATAGTTTCTAGTCCATCTGAACCAAAGGCTCAACTGTGCTATTATGACCGCTCGTGTGTCAGCCCGTCCATATAATGCTTTTGACCAAACTTCACATGGATGATCTTAATTAAAGCTGTACAGTCCCTATTTTAACTGGTAATAACTCATGAATATGAATGAGTCACGTGTGAAGTAGTTTCAAATCGACGAACACCCCAAAAGTCGGTATATAACGAGAAATCGATACGTAAAATTTCACATTTTTATTTAGCCTCCGTACAGGTAACATCGATAAATATACGGCTCCAGAATATGTGATATAAAAATAGTTGCCCGGAACGGGATTTGAACCACATCCTTGCACTTGTAAGATTTGAAACATGCACGCTGAATCTCTAGACCATTGCTATTTATTGGTATTTTGTAGCATTTTTAACACTAAATAGGCGTTACGTAATAACAAGAGCGCGCACACAAACTCATCAAGCGCTAAATAACAGGTCGAGATATGATTGATTTGAGGCGAAGTATTAGTTTCATATTGATACGATACAGTATTACACCAGGCAATGTTAAATTACACGTGCGACAATATGGACTGCATATTTATTGATCCATCTTTAGTTGCGTTCAAATATGTTAAGTTATTTTTTCTCATAATATATGGTAGTTAGTATACTATTTACTCAAGTAGCGTTGTAGTTCAGTGGATACAGCACCGGACTTAAAATCAGAAGGTCGTGTGTTCGAGCACCGAAAGAAGCTTTTTTTTTTTCTGTAAAGATTACTGTTACCTGTGTATAGGTACGATGTGCACTGGTCTAAGTATATACAGTATATGATTTCTTGCGCTATATTTGCTCGCTTAAATACCCGATTTCGACATGAGCTGGTGAACATGAAGTTACAAATAAAGACACGCCTACAAAGAAGAAATCGATTGATATAGGGACTCTGTAGCTTTATTAAGAACAATATCTTTAACCTTTATTGAAATTAGGTCAACGTAGCGTCACATCCAAGGTTGTATTAATGGTCCAAAATGTAAACAGTGTTCTTCTGAAGAACCTTTTTTTCACGTTTGTTTAAATGTAATCATCAGTTGTAAAAGTAACCTGGGTTCCATGTCTAATATAGAGTTATTGCTGCAAAACATCTTCTCCATATAACCATTGGAGATTTTTATACAGTTTTTATTGTTTAGAAATGATCGTTATATAGATATATTTAGACTATAAGGTGTCCGCCACGTGGGTACATTTTCATATAGAGATAACCTGAATAAAAAATGTTCTTCTTAAAAACCATTAGACATATTTTGACAGCTCATTATCATAAATGATCGGTGTCTGTCAGACGTTAATCAGGATATATGTGTAAGTGTTTTTATGAGTGTTCGTTTTATGTGAAATGGATTTTGACTGTATCTATTTTGTTACCTCAGTACCTTTATACAACTATAATAACACTAAACTTTTTATGCAATTGTCCATGGTAAACTGAGCAGGGGAGTAGCCTACCCCATAAATCGTGTTTTACCGATTGTAGGTATGAATGAGGACCTGGCTACGAATCCCATCACTGGGCGCCATTCATATGCTATGTGTACACAGTTATATATTGGTAGTGTATGCTATGTGTACACAGTTATATATTGGTAGTGTATGCTATGTGTATACAGTTATATATTGGTAGTGTATGCTATGTGTATACAGTTATATATTGGTAGTGTATGCTATGTGTATACAGTTATATATTGGTAGTGTATGCTATGTGTATACAGTTATATATTGGTAGTGAATGCTATGTGTAAACAGTTATATATTGGTAGTGTATAGCTTTCTGTAATCCCTTAATATAATGACATAACTACTTTAACAAGATTGTATTGTATATATTATGTACTATTATTAGTATGACTGGAATTAATAAATGAATAAATAGTATATCCTAAACTCTCAAGTTTGTTCAAATGAATTCTCCGTGGGGAAATAAGCACCAGCCCCGGGAGTCCCTTGTTTGTTTACCTGTAAAGAGGGCAAATATACAAAGTCTTTTCCCAACCAACATTATAGTTTACAATTTAGATAAAACATCTTACTTACATTAAGAATTAAGTATGTTTAAATGAACCCCATGGGGTAGAAAATTCCCTATATAGAGTTCCCTATATAGAGTTACATATGTAAAACGTCTTGTCAAGAACCAGTAAACATAGTTTGAACTTTTCCCCTTGACGATCGAGTTTTTTAAAGAGAAGTCACGTGGGTGTAAAATGGCTCTATCACGGTGTTCCTTGTTATTATATAGATGTAAGAAACTCTTATCAATTACTCGTCTTTCTCAAGGGGGAGGGGGGTGGGGGAGGGGGGGGGGGGCTACGAGTAAATAATAAAAAAAAGGAGTGGGGTACGAGTAAATAATAAAATATATATATATATATTTAAAATATTAAACCTATAAATCAAAATTTCCTATGGAAAAAAAAAGTTTTAAAAAATAGCAAGAAATTTTTAGTGAATGTTTTTACAAATTTTTCTTACCATGGCAACCACATTTCTTATGCGAATCTACCCAAAAGGTGAGGTGCACAACTACATCATGAGACAAACATTCTTGCCTAGTTTGGCATTTGTAGTGACAGCTGTTCTTGAGTTATCATGAAGAAAAGCGATTTTTAGTGATTTTTTACAAGTTTTGTTACCATGGCAACCACATTTCTTCTGCGAATCTACCCAAAAAGGAGGTGCACAACTAGACCATGAGACAAACAATCCTGCCGAGTTTCGGGTTTGTAGTGCCAGCTGTTCTTGAGTTACACAAAGGCGAGCGATTTTTTGGGATTTTTTACAAGTTGTGTTACCATGGTAACCACATTTCTTCTGCGAATCTACCCAAAGGGGAGTTGCACAACTAGACCAAGAGACAAACAATCTTGCCGAGTTTCGGGTTTGTAGTGCCAGCTGTTCTTGAGTTATCACAAAGACGAGCGATTTTTAGTGATTTTTTACAAGTTTTGTTACCATTAGGCGAATCAACCCAAAAGGGGAGGTGCACAACTAGACCATGAGACAAACATTCCTGCCGAGTTTCGAGTTTGTAGTTCAAGCTGTTCTTGAGTTATCGCAAAGACAGGCGATTTTTAGCGTTTTTTTAAATGTTTTGTTACTATGGCAACCACATTTCTGATGCGAATCTACCCAAAAGGGGAGGTGCACAACTAGACCAAGAGACAAACATTCCTGCCGAGTTTCGAGTTTGTAGTTCAAGCTGTTCTTGAGTTATCGCAAAGACAAGGAGATTTCGGGATGGACCGACCGACTGACATTTTTTTTTTATATGGTAACCACATTTCTTATGCGAATCTACCCAAAAGTGGAGGTGCACAACTAGACCATGACACAAGCTTCGGGAAGGGGGGCATAACAAGCAAGTCGAGATATGATTGTTTTGAGGCGTAATATTAGTTTCATATTGATAACAAATAATATTACCCCAGGCAATGTTAATTTAAACGTGCGACAAGACGGACTATATATTTAAATCTTGAGTTGCTTTCAGATAGGTCAAGTTATTTTGCCTCTTAATTAGTATAACATTTTCTCAAGAAGCGTTATAGCTCAATGGATAGAGCGTCTGACTTGAAATCAAAAGATCGTGTGTTCGAGCCCCGAAAGAGGCATCTTTTTTTTTTCTTCTGTATAATGTTACCTGTGTACTAGTACGATGTGCACCGGTCTATGTCTATACAATAAATGATGTCCTGCGTTATATTTGCTCGCTTAAATACCCGATTTCGACATGAGCTGGTGAACATGACGTTACAAATAAAGACACGCCTACAAAGAAGAAATAGATTGATATAGAGACTCGATAGCTTTAAGTAGTCTATAGTAATATGCAGAGAAGAGTGTTGTTCTTTGAAAGGGGATGGGGGAGCTTTTGTCAAAAAGAAAATATCTTCCGGGGCGATAGAAAGAGTCGAACATGTAGGTGCGTGTTTGTGTATAATTGCTAACCTTAGAAATGAATATGTTACCGATGCAACGTTTTTTTTCAGAGTACTGATGATAGATATTATAGTGTCACGGCTGCTTACTCGCAGTTTGAGTTCTCCTTCCGAGATAATGTACGGAAATCTGGCCTGCAATGCACATAAGGCACGAGTAAATAATAGCCGGATCTAAAGACAAGCGAAGGCTCTCGCCATTACAATGCTTTTATAAAGTGCCATTTAACATATCAATGCAATAAAATGGTAATAACAAGTTACAAATGTTAGCCGGAGCTAAAAACAAGCAAAGGCTCTCGCCATTGCAAATGCTTTTATAAAGTGCGCATGCGTGAGCAGAAAACAGCGGGAAATAGAAATATTGAGGCCCGACTGATAGGTTTAGTAATCTTGACAGCATTGAGTAGTTAAATGAATAAATATATGAATGAATGAAATGAATGACTGTATACATGAAATGAATGACTGGATATGTATAACAATGACAGCAACAGTTACATACAGTTATATGGACGACACTATAAGTATATTTAAACAAAGACAACATAAATACAACACACAAATACGTTGATCCGACCCTGCGACATCGCATGTATAAATATTTACAGTAAACATTAAATACGACAATTTGAATTATTATATATTACAAGTTCAAAATTGTATGAAAATGGTTTGCGACCAGGATTATCACTATTTGACTTCTATGGTGATGTGATTTACAAACTTCGTAAGATCCTTGGTCATGATCACTTTCATACAATCTTTATTAAACTTGTTTAAAAACAAGAGGTCCAATTTGCCCTGAGTCGCTCACCTGAGCATTTTTGCAAAGAGGAAAAAGTAGTTAACAAGTGCAATTGATTATTAGATTGAAAACTTTGTACGACATAAGGTAAAGTTGCAAAACTTAGTTCTTCGTATTTACAGAGAATGTTTGTATGGAAATGGATGAATGGGAAACCCCGGGGCACAACGGATTAATGGGAAACCCCGGAGCACAGTCATTTTTTACCCTAGGAACTTCATTTGTACAACTTTTATAGTATATATATAAGTCAATGAAAAACTGTGACCCCTTGGTAGGGGCCATATTAGATCCCAGGGTCACCATTTGAAAAAACTTTGTAGAGGAAGATAAACTGAAAATAAATTCAAAATATTAAACCTTTAGCTCTTGTAGTTTCAGAGAAGAAGTTTTCTAAGTTTCCCCCTATATCAGTCTATGTAAAACTGTGACCCCTGGGGCAGGGCCAAATTTCACCCCAGGGTCACCATTTGAACAAACTTGGTAGAGAACAATACAAATATTAAACCTCTGGCTCTTTTAGTTTCAGGGAAGAAGATTTTTTGAAGTTTTTCCCTATATAAGTCTATGTAAAACTGTGACCCCTGGGGCAGGGCCAGATTTGAACAAACTTGGTTGAGGATCAATAAGCTGATAATAAATAAAAAATATTAAACCTTTATCTCTTGTAATTTCAGACAAGAATATTTTGGAAGTTCTTCCCTATAACTCTATGCAAAATTTATTCAACAAGGGCCCCTAAGCTCCCAATTAAAGAAAAACGAACCAAGGTTTCTTATGAGAAAACAAATAAAACTAAGAAAAAAAAAAAAGAAAAAAAAAAAACATATAAGAAAAAGAAAATTAAGAAACAGAAATTTAATATTTTTTTAAAAGAAATTAAAAATTAAAAATTAAAAAAAAGAAAAATATTTGAACCCACGACCCCTGGGGTTTCCAGTGTACATTACCAGTATTGAAAAAGGGCCATAACTCCGAAGTTACTGGTTCGACTGGCTGGTTTTCAATCGTCGGAACTTTCAATGATATCAACAATCTGGCCAAGTTTGGGAAAGATCGAATACAAAAAGAAGGCGCTAGAGTGTTCACAAGGCTGAAATGGCATTTTTTTAATAATTCAAGGGCACAACACTCTGGTGTTTCTGGTCCGATATAGCTGATTTTCGATCTTGTCCGAGATTTTATTGATATTAACAATCTGTTAAAGTTTGGTAAGGATCGGATGAAAAATGAAGGCCCTATCATCTTAAAATATAGTATTTTTAACTAAATCCATATATGGTAATGGCGGCCTTCTTGGATGTCGCATGGACCTAAGTTGTAAAACATTGGAAGGCACTGACATCAGTATCATCCACGTGGAACTTAGACAAAATTGGTCAAGCGGTTTCTGAGGAGATGTCGTTTACAAATGCCCTATATAAGTCTATGTATATGAAACATGTAAAATCTCCAAAATAACACACTTTGGAACCCCGGGGCACAGGCATTTTGAACCCTAGGAACTTTGTTTTTACAACTTCTGTAGTAAAGGAGTTGGAAATGATTTATAAATAAAAACTTTTAAAATCTTTTCAGCGGTTCTTGAGAAGAAGAATTTTTAAGATTTTGACTATACATGGTAATGGCGGCCATCTTGGATGTCGCATTGACCTAAATTTGGAATAATTTGACCTCAGTATCATCCATGTAAAATTTGGTGAAAATTGTCCAAGGAGAAGAGCTAACGGACAACGGACGACGACGGACGACGGACGGACAAAATGAGGTCACAATAGCTCACTTTGAGCCTTCGGGTCAGGTGAAGGCTCAGGTGAGCTAAAAAAAAAGTTAATCAAAAGAGGTTATGACCCTATCATTTTGCAACGTACTGCATGTTTAGTGGTTGTCCCATTTACATTTCGCCACTATGCTTTCCTTTTCGATTGTGCGATGACCGGACAGATTGTGGACTCTATGATGACGTCCGCCTAAATCTTTATATAACGGTAGCGTTTGATGTTTGTCTTTAATATGGTCGTACCCTTAACGGTTTGTTCTCTTATTGCTCTGGCTTCTGCCAAGTCAGTACTTACTTTGTGGCTTCTAGGCTTTTTTTTATTTTTATATTTTATATATATTTTTATATATATGATTATTTATGTGTTTTACTTGTATTGCCTATTAATGCTGCCTTGTTTGTTAGTGCTGCATTGTAACCTGGCGGGGATATCTTTATTTACACTGTCCAGGTTTTTTGGGATGACAATAGAGTCAGAGTGAGGTTTCGTGCACCCTAGAACCTGGTTTAAAACCTGGCTGTTTTGCAACTGACCCTTCCAAATTGGTAGCCCTATTGTCAACCTTTTTGTGTTTGTGATGTCTTACCTTGCCTTTTATTCAACTTTAAAGTCGTTCTTTGTTTCTGTGTATGTTTGTGGTTACCCTCCCTTTATATGGAAACATGAAATGTGCTGATAAAAAATAACATGAATCGAAGTCGTAAAGATAAGAACAGTCACCGTCATAGCTTTGTGATTTTAAAATACATGTATATATGTACATGCTAAAACATGGAAGACTAAATAATTAGCATACTAACATACTATAACTGCAGGTAGCATACTAACATACTATAACTGCAGGTAGCATACTAACATACTATAAGCATACTAACATACTATAACTGCAGGTCCGTTGCATATTAGAGAAATGTCGAAGCGGGTGTCTATAAGAATTTTATTTCAACCTTCTAATTAGCCGAACTGGCACTGACCTAATTATATACTGAAAGGAAAAAGAAACGCATACTGGAAAATTTCCGCTATAGATTGTATGTTTAATATGCTACTGCTAATCGAATGGTACATGGCGACATTAGGCCTGGCCTTTCGGAAAGAAGGTTTAAACAGTACCGAACACACCAATGGTTACCCCTTTAAGTTTCATTATCGACAGAATGCGCATTTGGCTCAAGCAGGCGAGCAAACTTTAAACTCTTAACATTAAACACGATACTGAAATGGCTTGACCTTTTCAAGCGAAACTTCAACATGTATGAATTTCGTGTAACAAAGTATACTTTGATTAAAAGGTCTGCAGAGTTGTCCTTTCTGTAATTAGTTGTAGCCCCTTTTTGTAAAAAACGTGTTGAGATATATCTGGAATATTACGTGGAATTAAGTGTATATAACAGTGTCGTATAGGCACTATTTTGATTATGCGTTTCTTTTTCCTTTCAGTATATATAACGAGTTATCAAATGAATAACTGGCGTCAAGAAATATAAAAATAAATGGGAAACCGTTTTCAAAATGCGTGTATCTTTAGCAGTTCGTAACACAAATATTAATATGGACTAAATAAAAACATGAATCCATAACATAATAGCCACGTCCTGTCACATAAATGATATTATATTTCGCCAACATAATCTACGATAATGACCACAGGCAGTAAGTACTTCAACGTCATTAACGTCTTATGAAAAACATAAACCTGTGTATAGCAGCCTCTGCTATTATCAGCCACTACGGTTCCTTAGATGGCTGCTACAGGCAGATATGGCTGTCATGTAATGTATATCGCTACATTACTGCAAGGCAATACCATGTGATGGTTAATGCATTGGAAAATACACAAGGCTACACATTGCAGTTGCATACCAAGATATCAGGAGATAATTCTGAAAACAAGTTCAGCATCTACACCCAGTGTCCACCATTTAACTTTTCATGAAACAAAAGCCGTTAGTCATACTTCATAAGTCGGAATTCGTAAGTCGTAAGTGCCAGTTCATCAAAAACTACCCTATAGGCTTCCGTAGAATTGCCTAATGAGAAATGTCTAATGAGAATTGTCTAATGAGCTCAAATAAATGTAACAGAGCGTAACATCATTACATTTAAAATGTACGCAAGTAAGAAGTAGTTATTCCTTAAAAACGTTGTAATGCGTCGAGTGTGGTTCCACCACACAAAATAAAAGAAGTACTAATCACACAATTTCTCTATCAAAGTCCATGTAAAGAAATGCGGCTGGTCAATTGAATAATTTACATGTAATAAATGCGTCTTATTTATACCCTTTTGGTTTTAGATCTTTATTTTGTGTGTTAGGTAATTATAGCAATGATTTCGCAAGAAATGAAACCAGAGATTTTAAAGACTGTTTGTGTTGTTCTGTTCCATGTACTAGCCAGCATCTGAGGAACTTTGATCAAGCTTTACCGACTGCCGGGAACAGTGTATTAGGCAGAAGGTGTGCAAATATGCAAACAGGGTGTGCAAAATAAGTTGCTAACACGCGCTACGCGCCAATTCGCGACAAGTGGGTGTCTCTGGGGTAATTTATTTGTACAGATTAAGGTGAAAAAAATACATTTTAGATCATATTTCTTCTATAAATGTATACAAAACATAACAATATTGAGAAAGTAAGAGCTTGGAAGTGTTATTGAGAAAAATATATATATATTTTTCAAAAACGGCCGTGCAAAAGACGCCTGCACAGTTGACTGTCTAATACACGGTGCATGTCACGGATACAATATACGTTGCCTGAATAAGAACGGATAAGCACCTTGTTTTTTCGGATAAAAAATGGAGCTGGAAGGTGATGAGTGGCTTAAAACGGAGGCAAAACCGGCAACAGAACCGTAAGTTCAGTTCATTTTTACTACCACGGAACACTAGTTTATGCTAGATTTAACTTTATAGCTAAATATAGTAGAAAAAGTAAGTCATTTTCGCAAAATAAGCATTTGAATGGTGCACTGCTGTACGGATTTCACGGATTGACAATACTTAACAAACATTTTTACATTATTTATACCATTTTGTATGCCTTTGTACGCGAGGATAGATACATTAGCATCTATAGTTACGATATAAGTAAACATGAAGTGTTTCACTGTTGTATAATGATGAAATATCGGTTCATTTAGAGGTACGTAATATTGTCAAAGGCACCTAATTTGCACAACTACGCGGACAACAAGGAACCTCACTTTTTATCCAATAGGGCACCCAATAAGTATCTGCTTTTGTCATTGCAAGAAAAACGATATCATCTGAAACAGAACATGGTTAAAACGTGTGTATGTACTAACTAAAGTCATTTATAATATATTAAAGTCAATATAAGTTAATTAAAGTCATTTTTAATATATTTACGTCTAATACATGTATTATCTGATTCAGAATGTGTGTTTGTTTAACGCCCTTTATCATTACAGGCCTGCCATTTCTTTGAGCCGGTAATTACCTGCTTTTTTTTTTTATAAGTTTACAAGCTTACCGGCGTTTTTGTTAATTGATTTAATTTAGTTAAGTATACAGGAATTTGATGTTTGCCTTGTTCGTGTAGTATGTTTTAAAGCGTAGATATTCTTATGTTCTTTTGAGAATGTATCGATCACTTGTAGGCAACGTGACAGATTTTACACTGGAAGTGTTTATTTGAGTCTCATCATTTGTACAAATGTTAACATAAAGAATGTTAAACCACATACTTAATAACCTCTGAATAAAGTTATAAGATCTGCGGTTAATCACTTTAAAATGTACAAATGCCAGCATTCAACTATTAAATGTATACAAGGGACAATAAATACAGCTCGTTCATTTTGATATACACATATAGAAACAATGATATATTCGCACATTAAAATGTCAGCAAGTGATGTTAATCTTAATAGTGTACGACCTGACGAACGGATATAGTATATTTTGTAAATAAAATAACTGACATTAAAGCCTGACAACAACATGCATTCGAGGAAAAAGCTTTATAAATTGGTTAAACATAGTTTTAAAAATGTCAGATTTGCTATGACCTAATTAACGTCCATTGCTCGCAAACAATGCCATCAGTAATCCTTAATTATATACTGAATATTCACAAGATTTTAATTACACCCGTAAATTTATTAATTACGGTGGGATTCGATTAAAATCCTGCATATTTCATGTACATTCATGTAAATTGATTCAATTTATGTATCTTTTTAAAACCGAATCTTGAATACCGAATCTTGAATATTGTTGTCTTTTCATTTCATATTCATTCTGACAAAGATGTTTATTTTACTATAAAATCTAAGGATAAAAACCGATGAACACAAATTTGATAACTTACTGAAAAATAAGGTGAAATCTCAACATCTCGGCAAGGAACCAATTTCCGGCGAAGTGTAAATTCAATAATTTTCTTAAAGACTGCCGTTTACAATATTTTTTTATCACGCGCAGTTACGTTTGGGAAATTTGGAATTAACTGAATGTGTCACAAACTGTTCAAGAATACAGTACGCGAGAATCGATGTTCAAATTATACTGTTTTTTCATGTATCATTTATATCTTTTTGTGTGTGTGTAACCGTCGTTCTTCGTAATGAACATTTAAGTTGTGCGTCTTGCCATTTGATTGTTTTAGTACATGTATGACATTGTGTGATGTATGCAGAAATTAGACAAGCGCATGATTTTTTCTTTTATGACATTGATACACATATTAGTACTTGTATACTATTACTTTGCGATGATGCAAATATTATTATTATTATATTAATAATGCATAAATTCTTCATTTGTATTTCATTTTGTATTTATAAAGTCCTCAGAATTCACCAGAATGCGTCATTTACAGGGTAATTTCGAAACATCTTCCCAACCCCCAACATCCACCGCCCCAATGTTTAACTCCTTTTGGCACCTCTGTATAATGTTTGCTCTGAGATTCTTACCCACCCGATGAAGTAATCAGAAGAAGAAAAAAGAAACGCATCATACTTTGGTCGAGTACTGAACCAATTAGATGGCCATTAGGTGTCTCGATCAAATGCGTAAATTGTAAGATTTTTCTATGCAGCAAGAATGTTCTATTCTTTTCTATTACAAGAACATTAAATACAATAAAGTCGATTAAATGAACTCAAAATAAAATCTAAAAACGTCTATAAACAAATGAAAAAAGTCAGTTCAAATGATCAATACTCGCCTTTGCCCAACCAGAATCGCACAAAAAAACTAAATTGTGTCGATTTCACAAACAGTACACAGAGACAGTGTTGTACATAAGGCGAACATAGCATCATTATGTTCCGTGAAAGCATTACAATTACAAAAGAAAGCGTAATTAGGAAATAATCTGACAATAAAGAAGGTCACTAGAAAAACGAGTTACCTTGGTTATCCAAAAACAACAGGGAATATTAGGAGCCCATCAGTAGCGATTAGGAGCCGAATCGACTTTTATCCGTGAACATTAGTTTTGATCATGCCCCGTGTAATACACTGGCCTGGAAGCCGCGTATGTATCATTACGGCCTGGTTTTCATGTAATACAGCGCCGGACGCCGAATATGTATCATTACGGCCTGGCCGGGTATGTATCATTACGGCCTGGCCGCGTATGTATCATCCAACGACAACTGCGACGGTTGAAAATGGCAGCCAGAATGCTTGGTACCCTGTCAAGACTACCATCGTGCACGAAGGAGATCGTTAGAAGACGATACAAAGAGGAGGACGGACGTTAATGAAATTGTGGAATAATGAAAAACAAAAAAGATTCAGTCTAAATCAAAATATGACGTGAAAAAATGTGTGACTGGCTCGGAGGTATTGAACGGCTCAACCAAATGCAACCTGAAAAACTAACTATGCATTTAGAAATGTTCTTTTGACCATTACAAAAAAAAGATGAATCAAGGGAACATCCATTTCTTTTTGGTTCTGTCATGCGATAATTTGGAATTGAAAGCAGTCAGTTTCATAAGAAAATACCACAGGAATTAGAAGATAATGCTGACCCGTTTACCGACGAAGAGACGACCATACTACGTACCTAAATATTTTTGGCGATGGTGTGATATATTTAACATAGATAGATACATGTACATTATCAACTGCGTCGTTATTTTTGATCGAACTGTATTCAACAACCTATTAAATTTCAAATCAAAGTCATCCAGGAAACAATAAATGTATGTAAAATAATAAGTATACCCTACTTTTTTCGCCTTAAATTTTATTTGCGAAACCACAAATTCCATTTTTGAAATATCCATTCTTCTACAAGCTCAAACGTAAACAGGAAAACTGAAAAAGTCAAGGCCGTGGAATAAAAACGTCACTGGGAAAATCAACGTCACTATTATAACGATTTTCTTACAAAGATTACGTCAGTAACGTTTCAGAGTAATTTTAATTGAGGGATTGAAGTGGTGGCTTGGGAACAAGGTACCGAATTGCCTATTTCAAATGACACATCCTATGATTGAGGTGTATTAACCACTGGGTATGAACTCAGTCAATACAGAAAATGCGTCTCTACGAAAATAACTCTATACCATCGTGGAGACACTGTGACATCGATAATCTGTCACAGTGTCTCAACAATGCTATAGAGTTATATAGTCGGTTTTCGTAGAGACGCGTTTTTTGTATTGACTGAGTTCATAGCCAGTGTTAAAGCATACCGTCATAGATAGATAGATAGATACTTTTATTGACTTAAACTATTACAGTTTTTCATCATTAGAAATATATGATAATTATAATATACACACACGTGACAGATATTAACATTGCAATTACAACAAAATAATCACTAAGTTCTTGTTTTGTTTCATACATATTTAAACAATCAAAAACATTCATATATTATATACAATGATAAACGAGGATGTTCTAAAATAAGATATCTAGTGTTTTTTGTTTTTGTTTTTTTAGTCTGTTAAAATGGATGTAGATAGCCTTAATACAAGTGCATTGGAAATGAATTTACTTAAACTAAGAATAATCTTTTTGTTTAATGACTGCAACAATTCTACAAATTTAAACATGCCATTTTATAGACTCAGTTTCGTATGAATGTTTATCATTCCCGGCGTGCGTTTTGCCAGCAAGAGTGAACGATAACGGTGCATGGTCACTAAATTCATTAAATGCATGTATACAAAAATCGCTCACACATGGAAAATCGCGTTCTTTTAACAAAAGATAATCAATTACGCTGCTTCCATACCTATTAACGTACGTTATACATCCCACACCACAATCTGACCCTAATCTACCATTGGCCAATCGAAAAGAAGTAGCTTTACACAAGTCCAATAACCTGTTACCTTGTGGATTCGCACTTGTATCTTGTGAGGCCCGCTTTAGGGGTTATCTGGTATATAATCAGAGTAATCAATATAGTTAATTACACTATCACATACAATAAAATCGCACCTATTTGACACTCTGCCATTACAATCACCTGCAATAAATGTTTTACCTAAAGATTCATAATAATATAGATCATCTTGCAAAAGCTGAAAAAGATCAGTATGTATTGCATTAGCTGCGGGTGAATCGTCAGTCCATAAATAAACTCCACCTAGATAAATGTCATCATCATTTCCAAAATAACGTTTATCCAATTTTAACCATATAATAGTGTCATGGTGGTTTTTTACAACAGATATTCCATTTTTGATATTGTTTTTAATATATATAACTATACCGCCGCTAATGCGTTTTGCTTTTCTATGTCTGAATTTTCTATAGAAATTAAAACAATGATACCCTGAAAATTCTATTTCACTGTTTTTACACGTCCATGCTTCAGACAAAATAATTATATCGTTTTGCTTTAAAATGTTCACAAACTCTGCATTCTGTCTCTTACTCTCAGACAAACCATTACAATTCCAGACAATCACTTTAAGTCCACCCTCGTCGTTGTCCTAGACGCCCTTGATCGGTTTTCCGTTGATGTAAAGCGTATCATAGCTTATCCATGCACGATGGCCCTCTCGCTTCGCGTCTTTCATTTTGGGAGTCAGTTGCCGACGTTTCGCAACGATTTCCGGTGGAAACTGTTCATGCATATAGTAGTCAGTTCCTTCAAGTTTGATTATTTGCCTTCGCACCATTTCTCTATCCGGGAATTGATTAAACTTGCAAATAATTTTGCGTTTTACTCCGGGGACATGCGCTCGTAACCTATGCACTCGTTCCAGCTTAAGGTTGTTAACAGCATCCTGTGCGATTTGTAAATTTTCATGCATGAACTGTCTTAACTTGGATTCTGTCTCCCCGTTTTTTTCGAACTGAGATTCTGGTATATTTCCAAATATCAGGTTGTTACGCATGGACTGAGACTGCATATAAATCAGCGACTCTTTCAGTTTTATGTTTTCTTTTTCCATTTGACATAATTTGTCCTGGGTCATACCAATAGCGTATTCTGCCGAATCGAATCGACTTGACACCCCGGACGAGCCTCTTTTGGGTCTATAGCTGTTATGGGAGCGTCGGCCATTTCTGAAGGTGGGGGTGTATTTGTCACATATTATCACTATCAGATAGTGAAGGTTCAGGACTAGGAAACACAGATGGATAGCTGGTGTTTAATGTTGATGGTGTTCCCGGATCAAACAGGACTGAATGTGTCTGACTTAAAAGGTCACTAACGCTATCAAGTCACTCACCCCCTCTGATGAAATTATGTGAACCGCCATCTTTTGCCGCTTTGTTGTTTTTACCCATTTTAATCACACATTCACAAATGTACAACACTATATTCTACTGAAGTATATTTTCTTCCAAAAATCCATTACAATATTCGTGTATTTTGAATAAATATTAGAAAAATATCAGAGCGACACAAATACGACTTCTCGCTCACAACTGTCACGTGATCTCCATACGTTTATTTTATTCGTGAAAAAATGAATAAAACTGGATCTAAATAAAGAGTCATATTTAAACAAAACAAGTAGATGAAACGTACTTTTACTTTGCGAAATGTAGATCTGTCCAAAATAATATTGTTTTGTTACACATGTAATAAACAGATCATTAACTGGGGTAGGTGTGCCTCTTTGTGACATTGGCCCTTGATAGTCATATGAGACCCTCGAGCCTCATATGGCTATCTCGGGCCAATATCACAAAGAGGCACACCTACTCCAGTTAATAACCTCTAAGTATTACAGTTTATGAGCCAGCAAATATCATACAATACATGCATGTTATATACTTTATGTGATTGCAGCGTACAACACATGCATGTCATTGCAGCGTAAAACACATGCATGTTATATACTTCATGTCATTGCAGCGTACGACACATGCATGTTATACACTTTATGTCATTGCAGCATACAACACATGCATGTCATTGCAGCGTAAAACACATGCATTTTATATACTTCATGTCATTGCAGCGTACGAACACATGCATGTTATACACTTTATGTCATTGCAGCGTACAACACATGTATGTTATATACTTTATGTCATTGCAGC
The DNA here is from genome assembly GCA_037043455.1 of Cyrtodaria siliqua. Lineage (NCBI taxonomy): Eukaryota > Metazoa > Mollusca > Bivalvia > Adapedonta > Hiatellidae > Cyrtodaria > Cyrtodaria siliqua. The sequence continues at coordinate 29,649 of JAWPHD010000510.1, forward strand.
GTACAACACATGCATGTCATTGCAGCGTAAAACACATGCATTTTATATACTTTATGTCATTGCAGCGTACAACACATGCATACTATATAATTCATGCCATTGGAGTGTACAACACAAGCATGTTATATATTTCATGTCATTGCAGCGTACAACACATGCATTTTATATACTTCATGTCATTGCAGCGTACAGCGCATGCATGTTATAGACTTTATGGATTGCAGCGTAAAACACAGCATGTTTTACACTTTATGTCATTGCAGGGTACAACACATGCCTGTTATATACTTCATGTCATTGCAGCGTACAACACATGTATGTTATATAATTCATGTCATTGCAGCGTACAACGCATGCATGTTATAGACTTTATGGCATTACAGCGTAAAACACATGCATGTTTTACACTTTATGTCATTACAGCGTACAATACATGGATGTTTTACACGTTATGCCATTCCAGCGTACAACATATGCATGTTAGACACTTTATGTCATTGCAGCGTACAACACATGCATTTAGACACGTTATGTCATTGCAGCGTACAACACATGCATGTTAGACACTTTATGTCATTGCAGCGTACAATACATGGATGTTTTACACTTTATGCCATTCCAGCGTACAACATATTCATATTAGACACTTTATGTCATTGCAGCGTACAATACATGGATGTTTTACACTTTATGCCATTCCAGCGTACAACATATTCATATTAGACACTTTATGTCATTGCAGCGTACAATACATGGATGTTTTACACTTTATGCCATTCCAGCGTACAACATATGCATGTTAGACACATTATGTCATTGCAGCGTACAACACATGCATGTTATATACTTCATGTCATTGCAGTGTATAACACATGCATGTAAGACACTTTATGTCATTGCAGTGTATAACACATGCATGTTATATACTTTATGTCATTGCAGTGTATAACACATGCATGTTAGACACATTATGTCATTGCAGCCTACAACACATGCACGTAATACTCTTTATGTCATTGCAGTGTATAACACATGCATGTTAGACACTTTATGTCATTGCAGTGTACAACACAAGTATGTTTTACACTTTATGTCATTGCAGCGTACAACACCTGCATGTTATATACTTTATGTCATTGCAGCGTACAACACATGCATGCTATATACTTTATGTCATTGCAGCGTACAACAGACGCATGTTATACACTTGATGCCATTGAGCGTAAAACACATGCATGTAAAACACTTAATGTCATTGCAGCGTACAACACATGCATGTTATAGACTTTTTGTCAATGCAGCGTACAACACATGCATGCTATTTACTTTATGTCATTGCAGCGTACAACGTACGCCTACTGTATACTTTATGTCATTGCAGCGTACAACACCTGCATGTTATAGACTTTATGTCATTGCAGCGTACAACACATGCATGTTAGACACTTTATTTCATTGCAGCGTACAATACATGGACGTAATACACTTTATGTCATTGCAGGGTACAACACATGCATACTATATACTTTATGTCTTTGCAGCGTACAACACATGCATGTTAGACACTTTATGTCATTGCAGCGTACAATACATGGACGTAATACACTTTATGTCATTGCAGGGTACAACACATGCATACTATATACTTTATGTCTTTGCAGCGTACAACACATGCATGTTAGACACTTTATGCCATTGCAGCGTACAACACATGCATGTTAGACACTTTATTTCATTGCAGCGTACAACACAAGCACGTAATACACTTTATGTCATTGCAGTGTATAACACATGCATGTTATATACTTTATGTCATTGCAGCGTACAACACATGCATACTATATACTTTATGTCTTTGCAGCGTACAACACATGCATGTTAGACACTTTACGCCATTGCAGCGTACAACACATGCATGTTAGACACTTTATGTCATTGCAGCGTGCAACACATGCATACTATATACTTTATGCCATTGCAGCGTACAACACATGCATGTTAGACACTTTATGCCATTGCAGCGTACAACACATGCATGATTTACACTTTATGTCATTTCAGCGTACAACACATGCATACTATATACTTTATGTCTTTGCAGTGTGCAACACATGCATGTTAGACACTTTATGTCATTGCAGCGTGCAACACATGCATGTTAGACACTTTATGCCATTGCAGCGTGCAACACATGCATACTATATACTTTATGTCATTGCAGTGTCCAACACATGCATGTTAGACACTTTATGCCATTGCAGCGTACAACACATGCATGTTAGACACTTTATGTATTTGCAGCGTACAACACATGCATGTTAGACACTTTATTTCATTGCAGCGTACAATACATGGACGTAATACACTTTATGTCATTGCAGGGTACAACACATGCATACTATATACTTTATGTCTTTGCAGCGTACAACACATGCATGTTAGACACTTTATGTCATTGCAGCGTACAATACATGGACGTAATACACTTTATGTCATTGCAGGGTACAACACATGCATACTATATACTTTATGTCTTTGCAGCGTACAACACATGCATGTTAGACACTTTATGTCATTGCAGCGTACAACACATGCATGTTAGACACTTTATGCCATTGCAGCGTACAACACATGCATGTTAGACACTTTATGCCATTGCAGCGTACAACAAATGCATGTTAGACACTTTATGCCATTGCAGCGTACAACACATGCATGTTAGACACTTTATGTCATTGCAGCGTACAACACATGCATGTTAGACACTTTATGCCATTGCAGCGTACAACAGATGCATACTATATACTTTATGTCATTGCAGAGTGCAACACATGCATGTTAGACACTTTATGCCATTGCAGCGTGCAACACATGCATGTTATATACTTTATGTCATTGCAGCGTACAACACATGCATACTATATATTTTGTGTTTTTGCAGTGTGCAATACATGCATGTTAGACACTTTATGTCATTGCAGCGTGCAACACATGCATGTTAGACACTTTATGCCATTGCAGCGTGCAACACATGCATGTTAGACACTTTATGTCATTGCAGCGTGCAACACATGCATGTTAGACACTTTATGCCATTGCAGCGTACAACACATGCATGTTAGACACTTTATGTCTTTGCAGTGTGCAACACATGCATGTTAGACACTTTATGCCATTGCAGCGTACAACACATGCATGTTTTACACTTTATGTCATTTCAGCGTACAACACATGCATGTTAGACACTTTATGTCATTGCAGCGTGCAACACATGCATGTGAGACACTTTATGCCATTGCAGCGTACAACACATGCATGTTAGACACTTTATGTCATTGCAGCGTGCAACACATGCATGTTAGACACTTTATGTCATTGCAGCGTGCAACACATGCATGTTAGACACTTTATGCCATTGCAGCGTACACCACATGCACTTTATGTCATTGCAGCGTGCAACACATGCATGTTAGACACTTTATGCCATTGCAGCGTACAACACATGCATGTTTTACACTTTATGTCATTGCAGCGTACAACACATGCATGTTAGACACTTTATGTCATTGCAGCGTGCAACACATGCATGTTAGACACTTTATGCCATTGCAGAGTACAACACATGCACATAATAAACTTTATGTCATTGCAGCGTACAACACATGCACGTAATACTCTTTATGTCATTGCAGCGTACAACTCATGCACGTAATACTCTTTATGTCATTGCAGCGTACAACACATGCACGTAATACACTTTATGCCATTGCAGCGTACAACACATGCATGTTTTACACTTTATGTCATTGCAGCGTGCAACACATGCATGTTTGACACTTTATGCCATTGCAGCGTACAACACATGCACGTAATACACTTTATGTCATTGCAGCGTACAACACATGCACGTAATACTCTTTATGTCATTGCAGCGTACAACACATGCACGTAATACTCTTTATGTCATTGCAGCGTACAACACCTGCACGTAATACACTTTATGCCATTGCAGCGTACAACACATGCACGTTATACTCTTTATGCCATTGCAGCGTACAACACATGCACGTAATACACTTTATGCCATTGCAGCGTACAACACATGCACGTAATACACTTTATGCCATTGCAGCGTACAACACATGCACGTAATACACTTTATGCCATTGCAGCGTACAACACATGCACGTAATACACTTTATGCCATTGCAGCGTACAACACATGCACGTAATACACTTTATGCCATTGCAGCGTACAACACATGCATGTTTTACACTTTATGCCATTGCAGCGTACAACACATGCACGTAATACACTTTATGTCATTGCAGCGTACAACACATGCACGTAATACTCTTTATGTCATTGCAGCGTACAACACATGCACGTAATACACTATATGCCATTGCAGCGTACAACACATGCATGTTTTACACTTTATGCCATTGCAGCGTACAACACATGCACGTAATACTCTTTATGTCATTGCAGCGTACAATACATGCACGTAATACACTTTATGCCATTGCAGCGTACAACACATGCATGTTTTACACTTTATGTCATTGCAGCGTACAATACATGGATGTTTTACACTTTATGCCATTCCAGCGTACAACATATGCATGTTAGACACTTTATGTCATTGCAGCGTACAACACATGCATGTTATATACTTTATGTCATTGCAGCGTACAACATATGCATGTTATAGCCTTTATGCCATTGCAGCGTACAGCACATGCATGTTATATAATTCATGTCATTGCAGCGTACAACACATGGATGCTATATACTTTATGTCATTGCAGCGTACAACACATGCATGCTATATACTTTATGTCATTGCAGCGTACAACACATGCATGCTATATACTTTATGTCATTGCAGCGTACAACACATGCATGCTATATACTTTATGTCATTGCAGCGTACAACACATGCATGCTATATACTTTACGTCATTGCAGCGTACAACACATGCATGCTATATACTCTATGTCATTGCAGCGTACAACACATGCATGCTATATACGTTATGTCATTGCAGCGTACAACACATGCATGTTATAGACTTTATGTCATTGCAGCGTACAACACATGCATGTTTTACACTTTATGTCATTGCAGCGTACAACACATGCATGTTATAGACTTTATGTCATTGCAGCGTACAACACATGGATGCTATATACTTTATGTCATTGCAGCGTACAACACATGCATGTTATAGATTTTATGTCATTGCAGCGTACAACACAGGCATGTTAGACACTTTTTGTCATTGCAGCGTACAACACATGCATACTATATACTTTAAGTCATTGCAGGGTACAACACATGCATGTTAGACACTTTATGTCATAACAGCGTACAACACATGCATGTTAAACACTTTATGTCATTTCAGCGTACAACACATGCATGTTTTACACTTTATGCCATTGCAGCGTACAACACCTGCATGCTATATACTTTATGTCATTGCAGCGTACAACACATGCATGTTAGACACTTTATGTCATTTCAGCGTACAACACATGCATGTTAGACACTTTATGTCATAACAGCGTACAACACATGCATGTTAGACACTTTATGTCATTTCAGCGTACAACACATGCATGTTTTACACTTTATGCCATTGCAGCGTACAACACCTGCATGCTATATACTTTATGTCATAGCAGCGTACAACACATGCATGTTAGACACTTTATGTCATTGCAGCGTACAACACATGCATGTTATATACTTTATGTCATTGCAGCGTACAACACATGCATGTTATAGACTTTATGTCATTGCAGCGTACAGCACATGCATGTTATATAATTCATGTCATTGCAGCGTACAACACATGGATGCTATATACTTTATGTCATTGCAGCGTACAACACATGCATGCTATATACTTTATGTCATTGTAGCGTACAACACATGCATGCTATATACTTTATGTCATTGCAGCGTACAACACATGCATGCTATATACTTTATGTCATTGCAGCGTACAACACATGCATGCTATATACTTTATGTCATTGCAGCGTACAACACATGCATGCTATATACTCTATGTCATTGCAGCGTACAACACATGCATGCTATATACGTTATGTCATTGCAGCGTACAACACATGCATGTTATAGACTTTATGTCATTGCAGCGTACAACACATGCATGTTTTACACTTTATGTCATTGCAGCGTACAACACATGCATGTTATAGACTTTATGTCATTGCAGCGTACAACACATGGATGCTATATACTTTATGTCATTGCAGCGTACAACACATGCATGTTTTACACTTTATGTCATTGCAGCGTACAACACATGCATGTTATAGACTTTATGCCATTGCAGCGTACAACACAGGCATGTTAGACACTTTATGTCATTGCAGCGTACAACACATGCATACTATATACTTTATGTCATTGCAGGGTACAACACATGCATGTTAGACACTTTATGTCATAACAGCGTACAACACATGCATGTTAAACACTTTATGTCATTTCAGCGTACAACACATGCATGTTTTACACTTTATGCCATTGCAGCGTACAACACCTGCATGCTATATACTTTATGTCATTGCAGCGTACAACACATGCATGTTAGACACTTTATGTCATTTCAGCGTACAACACATGCATGTTAGACACTTTATGTCATAACAGCGTACAACACATGCATGTTAGACACTTTATGTCATTTCAGCGTACAACACATGCATGTTTTACACTTTATGCCATTGCAGCGTACAACACCTGCATGCTATATACTTTATGTCATAGCAGCGTACAACACATGCATGTTAGACACTTTATGTCATTGCAGCGTACAATACATGGACGTAATACACTTTATGTCATTGCAGTGTATAACACATGCATACTATATACTTTATGTCATTGCACTGTGCAACACATGCATGTTAGACATTTTATGCCATTGCAACGTGCAACACATGCATGTTAGACACGTTATGCCATTGCAGCGTAAAACACATGCATGTTAGACACTTTATATCATTGCAGCGTACACCACATGCACGTAATTCTCTTTATGCCATTGCAGCGTACAACACATGCATACTATATACTTTATGCCATTGCAGCGTAAAACACATGCATGTTAGACACTTTATATCATTGCAGCGTACACCACATGCACGTAATTCTCTTTATGTCATTGCAGTGTATAACAAATGCATGTTAGACACTTTATGTCATTGCAGTGTACAACACATGCCTGTTTTACACTTTATGTCATTGCAGCGTACAACACACGCATGTTAGACACTTTATGTCATTGCAGCGTACAACACATGCATGTTATATACTTTTTGTCATTGCAGCGTACGATACATGCATGTTAGACACTTTATGTCACCGCAGCGTTCAACACATGCACGTAATACACTTTATGTCATTGCAGCGTACAACACATGCATACTATATACTTTATGTCATGTCAGCGTACAACACATGCATGTAATACACTTGATGTCATTGCAGCGTACAGCATATGCATGCTATATACTTTATGTCATTGCAGCGTATAACATATGCATGTTATATACTTTATGTCATTGCAGCGTACGATACATGCATGTTAGACACTTTATGTCATTGCAGCGTATAACATATGCATGTTATATACTTTTTGTCATTGCAGCGTACGATACATGCAGGTTAGACACTTCATGTCATTGCAGCGTACAACACATGCACGTAATACACTTTATGTCATTGCAGCGTACAACACACGCATGTTAGACACTTTGTCATTGCAGCGTACAAAACATGCATGTTATGTACTTTTTGTCATTGCAGCGTACGATACATGCATGTTAGACACTTTATGTCATCGCAGCGTACAACACATGCATGTTATATACTTTATGTGATTGCAGCGTACAACACATGCATACTATATACTTTATGTCATGTCAGCGTACAACACATGTATGTAATACACTTGATGTCATTGCAGCCCAGAGCATATGCATGCTATATACTTTATGTCATTGCAGCGTATAACATATGCATGTTATATACTTTATGTCATTGCAGCGTACAACACATGCATGTTTTACACTTTATGTCATTGCAACGTACAGCACATGCATGTTATATAATTTATGTGATTGCAACGTACAGCACATGCATGTTATATATTTATGTTATGTGATCGCAGCGTACAACACATGCATGTAATACACGTTATGTGATTGCAGCGTACAACACATGCGTGTTATATACTTTATGTCATTGCAGCGTATAATACAAGTATGTAATATACTTTATGTTATTGCAGCGTACAACACAAGCATGTTGTATACTTTATGTCATTGCAACGTACAATACAAGCATCTTGTATACTTCATGTAGTTGCAGCGTACAACACAAGTATGTAATATACTTTATGTGATTGCAGCGTACAACACAAGTATGTAATATACTTGATGTAATTGCAGCGCACAACACAAGTATGTAATATACTTTATGTGATTGCAGCGTACAACACAAGTATGTAATATACTTTATGTGATTGCAGCGTACAACACAAGTATGTAATATACTTTATGTGATTGCAGCGTACAACACAAGTATGTAATATACTTGATGTAATTGCAGCGTACAACACAAGTATGTAATATACGTTATGTGATTGCAGCGTACAACACAAGTATGTAATATACTTTATGTGATTGCAGCGTACAACACAAATATGTAATATACTTTATGTGATTGCAGCGTACAACACAAGTATGTAATATACTTGATGTAATTGCAGCGTACAACACAAGTATGTAATATACTTTATGTGATTGCAGCGTACAACACAAGTATGTAATATACTTTATGTGATTGCAGAGTACAACACAAGTATGTAATATACTTGATGTAATTGCAGCGTACAACACAAGTATGTAATATACTTGATGTAATTGCAGCGTACAACACAAGTATGTAATATACTTTATGCCATTGCAGCGTACAACACATGCATGTTATACATTTTATGTCATTGCAGGGTACAACACATGCCGAGTTATATACTTTATGTCATTGCAGGGTACAACACATGCCGAGTTATATACTTTATGTCAATGCAGCGTACAACACATGCATGTAATATACTTTATGTGAAAATCAATGAACAGTCTAATATCCTACATAGAAGATGGTAATTTGTATTCTTTACCTAATGTTGTGTGAATGAATTGCTTATATACAGTAATTGCTGTCTGATAGGATTGTTGACTTGACACGCCCAAAGCAGTGTTCAACAAATCAGTAGCCATACTTCTTAAAGAATCAACCTCTTTTCTTCTATGTCCATGACCATTGGTTCTGGATTGGACACAGCTGAAGGAATTCCCCCAATCTGTAGACGAGAAAGTTTGTCTGCTAAAATATTTGTTAGACCAGCAATGTGACAACCTTGAAAAAGGAATGTTGTATTTCAAACATTGAACAACTAAACGTCTTGCTAAATGCATGATTACTTTTGATGTTTACTTATTTTAATAAGATAGACAACAGCTAAATTATCTGAATGAAGCATAATGCATTTGTTGTGGAGCTGTTATATGGTAAATGTTCCATGAGTCTGGCCATTTCTTTGTAAACTACTGAAATCCAAGATAACCACCGAAGCCAATATTACTCGCATCCGTATAGAGGTTCAAAGTAGTTGAATTATGTCCCATATGTCAGACAAAAAAAAGAAGACTTTTCATTGAAAGTTGTTATGAATACCGACCATGCTTCTAAATCAGCTCTGGTTTCTTTATTAAGCCGCCGTTTGTGATGTGATTTCTTTAATCCTAGAGTGAGATCAATAAGCCGACGCAAAAATGGCCGACCTGGTGCAACTACCTGTCAAAGACTGCAGTTCTCTTAACGTGACCTTTTTCCTACATTTGAACTGAGACTTTTTAAAAGTTTGTCAATTGGTAGACGTTTTTCCATGGCATTATAACCCAATTCAATACCAACAAATGGTAGTGTGGTGCATGGTTGAATTGTTTTTTCTGCTTTAATTGGAATGCCTAAATTTAATGCCGGATTCAAAAATGATCTGGATAAAGAGAACACTTGTTATTTTCTTGGCGGACCAACAAACAAAAAGTCATCCAATATGTTTGCACAGCCAGAAACCATAAGTTTATGTTCAGCTATCCATTGTAGTGCATAACTAAACTCTTTAAACACATTACATGATAAACTAAGGTCCATAGGCAGAGCTGAGTCATAATAAAAATGTGTCCTCTATACAAAAACCGAGCAATTCATATCATTTTGAGAAAAGGGAACCAGTCTAAATGCATTTTCGATATCAGTTTTTGCCATTGATGCACTGTTTCCGAATTATTTAATGAGATAACTGCCCGTTCAATATTGTGATATTGTACAGAACATAGTTCTGGAGTTATGCCCTCGTTTATCCAGTTACCTTCTGGATAGGATAAATGGTGAATGACACGGAATTAACTACGAGACATTTTAGGTACTAAACTCAGTGGCGAAACTTGAAAACTGGGAAAAGATTTTTCCTCAAAAGGGCTAGCAACCCTACCTGCAACAAGCTCAATTTGGATCGTTTGTTTTAATATATCAATATTGTCTCTGGCAGATTTTAAATTATCACATAATCGGAACACTCCTTCACCTTGAAATGTTAAACATTCACTTGCATTGTATACCTTAGTTAAACTATTAGTGCCTTGGTTTGCATTAATCCTGCTCAGCAGTTACTGACACCAGGCGCTAAAAGCATCGATTTACAACCATGCTGAACAATAGCATGATAGTAAAGGATAACATATCCTAATATATAAAAGTTTAATGGTTCCAAATGTATAAACACGTAAACACTAATTGTGGTTAATACATAACATTAAATATACATAACATTAAATCAAACATGGTTTATGCGATAACTAATTATGTGATAAGTAAGGATAACATATCCTTTATTTTAACTGTATGGTTCAAATTGTATAAAACGTAACACAAACTGTGTGTAATACATTACACTGAACCGCACCCATGTAAATACAATTATGTGATAACTAAGAAAAACATATCCTTTATTTTAACTGTATGGTTCAAAATGTATAAAACGTAAACACGAACTGTGTTTAATACATAACATTGAACCGCACCCATGTTTATACAATTATGTGATAACTAAGTATAACATATCCTTTATTTTTACTGTATGATTCAAAAGGTAAAAGACGTAAGCACAAACTGTGTTTAATTCATAACATTGAACCACACACATGTATATACAATTATGTGATAACTAAGGATAACATATCCTTTATTTTAACTGTAGGGTTCAACATGTATAAAACGTAAACACAAACTGTGTTTAATACATAACATTGAACCACACACATGTATATACAATTATGTGAGAACTAAGTATAACATATCCTTTATTTTTACTGTATGGTTCAAAATGCAAAAAACATAAACACAAACTGTGTTTAATACATAACATGGAACCACACACATGCATATACAATTTTGTGATAACTAAGTATAAAATATCCTTTATTGTGATTATAAAGGTTCGCATTGTCTTCATAACATGATAAAAATGTTCTAAGCAGTCATGCCTAATACTTGAATATTACATGATTATCAAATAATTATGATAAAGACGAGTGACACCTACTTCAATACACACGTAAAGGCATGCAGCAAGTAGGATGTCAAGTATGTAACTACAAAAGTAGATAAAACACCAATGGACCGCGCATGTTTACCCCGAATTGAGATAAGGTGTCAGACCAGTCAGGAAATACTACCGGGTCGTATGGTGCTGAAATAGTTCCTTGAAAGAATCCAAAGTTTCTAGTTTGCATGTGTTTTTCCCAAGATTAGTTTCTATTTCATTGTTAAATCTAACCTGAGGTTAAAGTAGTATGTCTGTTGTCATGAATAGTAAGTATTTTACTGTGTTTGTCAGGATTATTTCTTTGGAGAGTATGAGCACAGAGGTTAGGTAGAGATGTGGTTTTGACAAATGTTTATTTTAAAATACGCATAGTGTGAATGAATGACGCGAAATGTTGAAAAACTGAATCGGTGTTTTATTCCAGATATGGGACCGTTTGCTAGCCAAATGTGTTTAATACACAGAATAAAAGTGTATTTAAGCGAACGAATGTTATGGAACGTGTGACTGATCTCCAAATATAGCCTATATTGCATTGTGTTCAATGGGCTGATTTTCACCGGTCTGACACCTAGATGGACAAAATGCATTTTTCTTATTAATGGCCAAATCCAGTTGATTTTTTCCGTGGAAGCTTGCAGCTGAGTGAGAAAAAAAAGCTGATGTTAAATTTTTGAATTTTACAACAGAACATGTTTTTTTTGCAATTGAAATAGAATGTGTGTGTTTTAGGGTGGAATTTGGGGGGTCCTAGTGATTTGGAATGGCCCTAAAGCACTTCAAGTAGGCTCTCAAGTGTCTTTAAGTGGATTAGTGGCAAAAGGTAATAGATCTGTCACAATTCCTACAATAAATGGCAGTTTTATTTTAAGGTACCGTATGAGGCTAAAATCTGAAAATGTATCGGTACTGACATTTTGACATGACGCGACTCTAGGAGGAGTCTTACTTTGTATCGAAAGCCTGAGAACCTGTAAATTGTGTACGCGATGATGGGTTTTAGTATCTGAAACTGAAATATACAGAAATTTGTGGCATTTGTTTTAGTTTTTTGTTAAACATGGTGTAAATCCCACCCATTTTTTCTTCATTAATTCAGATGAAATCACTATGCAATGACATACAATTGTAATTTAACACATTAATTTGGTATTTTGTTAGAGATAATGGTATAATCCACTGAAATATATTCTATTCTGGTGTGTGATTCAGTTTGTCTTGCTGTTGCCCAAGACTTGAATGTATTAGTTGCCTTTAAAACTGCTACAGGCATATGGGGTAGGCTTAGCTTTTGTGTCATTACTTCAATTTTGTCTCTTTTTTTCTGGTCTTTTATAGCTAAACTGTATATTTTATTGGACATTGTGCATGTAAACGTGCTCCAAAGCAGCCTTATGGTCTATTTTGTGCCTCAAAATTGTTGGAATTTAACAGAATATCTGTTTCTCCATGAAAAATAAAGAAATTACATGCATGAGTGATTTTGATAACTACACCTCACATTATGTGTATATTTTAGTTTGGTATATAGAAGGCAATGTTTGAAAACGTTACTTGATGGAAATATACCAAACGGTTAATTTATTTTGGCATTTTTTCTAGTTTTGTATAACGCGTCTTAAAATCCTTGATTTCTATTAGCCGAATGGTTCTTTGCATGCAGGAATTGAACCGAAAAGATACTAGGTCCTTGCAAAAGCTTCTGATTTTCCATTGGTCAACCTTATTGGTCAGTTAGATGTATTCGATAACTGTTTTTGACAAATGTCGCGACTCATATAGGTCTCAGACCAGTCAGGAAATACTACCGGGTCGTAGGGTGCTGAAATAGTTCCTTGAAAGAATCCAAAGTTTCTAGTGTGCATGTGTTTTCCCCAAGATTAGTTTCTATTTCATTGTTAAAGGGGTTGATGCACTATTTTCAAACACTATTTATTTAATAGAGCTCTGAACAACTTGAAAATAGCTGAACGAATAATCAAAATGCCATGAAAAACAAAGGAGATATGACCTATTGGAAATTTGCAAAGAATATATATGGAGGCGGCCATTTGAATGATGACGTCATCGCGCCATTTTACCACATATGGCATATTGACCAAATACATTTTAAAGCAAAGTAAATCACTGCAAATTGATTAAAAATAAATATACAGATGTAAAATGTATAAATTGTATGGTTATTTTTTCATTAGCATTGATTTTCTTTGCTTTAAAATACATTTGGCCAATATGCCATATATGGTAAAAAGGCGCGATGACGTCATCGTTCCAAGATGGCAGCCTCCATTTATGTTTTCTTGCAACTTTTCAATAGGTCATATCTCTTTTATTTTCCATGGCATTTTGATAATTCTTTCAGCTTTTTTCAAGTTGTTCAGAGCCCTTTAAAATAAACTTTGTTTGAAAATAGTGCATCAACCCCTTTAAATCTAACCTGAGGTTAAAGTATATCTGTTGTCATGAATAGTAAGTATTTTACTATGTTTGTCAGGATTATTTCTTTGGACAGTATGAGCACAGAGGTAAGGTAGAGATGTGGTTTTGAGAGATGTTTATTTCAAAATACGCATAGTGTGAATGAATGACGCGAAATATTGAAAAACTGAATCGGTGTTTTATTCCAGATATGAGACCGTTTGCTAGCCAAATGTGTTTAATACACAGAATAAAAGTGTATTTAAGCGAACGAATGTTGTGGAACTTGTGACTGATTTCCAAATATAGCCTGTATTGCACTGTGTTCAATGGGCTGATTTTCACCGGTCTGACACCATAAGTAAGAAAATAATTTCTTAAGCGGTCACTAATTGGTTTAATGTACTGTTAAGTGTTAAGATACCATGGATCCACAGTATTTCTTATGCTGTGTATGTTTTCCTATTATAGAAAGATGTATATATTTACTGTAACTGTGAAGACTTGAACTTAAAGTAAAAAACACGGCATTAATGTTCTGGAAACAGATTTACAGCAGCCAAACAGTTTGTTCATAACAGGACAGTCAAGTGGATAATAGTCTGGGAAATAATAGTACATAGACCACATCAATATTCATACATAAATGTATCATTTACATATACAGAATAATTATTCATTAAATACCAACCAACATAATTCTAAAACATATCCTGGGAGTAAGCATTATATTTTTGAAGATGTTTAAATCCTAAGAATTGTTTAAAGTGTAAACTTTACATACTTAAAGGCATGCATCTGCCTCAAAATGTTAGACTGAAAAGGAAAGCAACATGTTTTGGAACAGAAGTATTATGGAAATAATTAATACAATAATTAATAATAATAGGAACAGAATTGAAAAACATGATGTTCATTTCTATTTCTGTAGCTTATAATCGAAAACAAATATGTTCAATAGTAAAATGTCAATGAATACCATTGTAAAAAGAGATTTATTCATGTTACGGTTTCAAACAACGGAGAACTGCTCTTCGAATGTTTATGAAATATTTTCCGATTCCAATACTGTTTAACGTTGATGAAAACACTGTGAGCTTGATCCTTCAAGGCTTTCAAACTCCAATAACAAATTGATTGATCACCTTTAAGTTCTTCTTTTAGTAATCGGTTTGCATCAAACAAACTGGTTCTACATCTCTAATGTCACGTGGTAAGTTCTTTCCCTTGGAAGCAGCTGTGCAATTATAATATTATTTAAACTGTGCTTAGTTTTAAACATCTTGCATTTGTTTATAATCTTAAAAACAACCTCCTGAACAGAATCCATATTTAAACTAGGTTGATTTAAATAATTCCCATCAATCTGTTTATATGGGAGCTTCTGATGATAAAAACAGCCATAGTAACACAGGAATTTTCAAAAGGTTACTATTTACAGTCGTCCACACAACGTAACATAATGAGTACGAAGACACTTGTGGCGAAACAATAAAAGTGTTTATCACCTTAATACACAGTAACCGAGAGGAACAAAGATAATATACGGCAATATTCAGAGGAACGAAGTATTAACTGATCATAAGGACACTACTATTACCGTGAACGATACTATTCATAAAGAATAAACTTCGTTTACACGATGCCTTTCCTTTCTTTGTTTACTTTCCCTCTCCTCGAGGTTAGATTGCACCATTGCGTTTGTGCTTCCGTGGTGTATAGTCAAAAAGTGCATAATAAAAAACTTTCCCTGCCTTATCTAGTGATACAAATGCATACTTTTGATTGCTTTTGTTATTATTACCTATATTCAGCCAAATGATGTATTGTGAACATTGATTAGTGTTTGTTTGAGATATTTAATTATAACTGACATAGACAGTAAAGCGAAAGTAGAAATGGGGTTAATCTATCTGTGACGTGTCAAAATAGTCATTCAACAGATTGGCTTGTTCTTACATGATACATGACCCCCTGTTTTTCTTGCATTTTTATATTGGCGGACGCTCGATCGTTTGATTGATTATGTGTTTTAAAATTTTCTACGGAGAAAAATGCGCATTTCTTATCTCTTTATATACATTCGTCTATATAAAACAAAGAAGGAAAATCAATGGTGCAATGTAACCTAAAGAGAGCTAAATGGGATAAATCGATCTCTCTTGGATTCGTACTTAAAGTCCAATTTCAGATGAAAATTAGAAAGCAGAGCTCTGAAACAGA
This sequence comes from Cyrtodaria siliqua, assembly GCA_037043455.1. NCBI lineage: Eukaryota > Metazoa > Mollusca > Bivalvia > Adapedonta > Hiatellidae > Cyrtodaria > Cyrtodaria siliqua. The sequence goes on from JAWPHD010000510.1 coordinate 46,005, forward strand.
CACTGCATGTACTTTTATGTCGGTTTTGAGTATATTTAGTCAGTTTTCGTGTCTAACAGCCGTATTTCGAGTTTCAGCTTTTTGTGGGTTCTTAAAATGGCGTGCCTGGGCTACTTCTTTAATTTAAGTTTAATTCTTTGGTATGGACATGTAGGCTGCTGTTTGGAAACATGTTTTCAAAACTTTCTCTTCAAAAAAGAAAGTTTGGTAGGTTTGCCACCACTAAATCTTTCCACTACACCCCAAAAATAGGATATTTGTGAACAGTTTTTAGAAAGGTTTACTTGCAAAATATTATTAATATACATAAAAACACTGACTTTGTAGCGTACGGCTATTATCAATTTTGATTTTAATGGAATTTGTGGCATGTTTGAGCATGTATACTCAACTAAAAATAGATAATATGCCACAAACTTGATGGAATTTTACTAAGAAAACACGTTTTGATGTGCAAATCTTGAATATTGTACATATGCAAAGTCCTGCTGGTTACTACAATGCATATTTTATTGATGTTTATTGAATTATTTCGATACTTTGTCACATTTGTCAAGTATATTGCCAAGAAATGTTATTCATATGACAATTCAAATAGTGTAAAACTAAAGAAAAAAAATCTTTGAATTTGGTAAATTTCAACTTTTTCTGTGCATCAAATGTCCATATCTCGGTCAATGCTTATTCGATTTACACAAAAGATGCATTTTTGAGCGTGATATATAGCTAGAATATGAAAAACTTTACATTAAAAATTATGAACTTGTGTGGTTCATTTAAGGTTAGATTGCACCATTGCGTTTGTGCTTCCGTGGTGTATAGTCAAAAAGTGCCTAATAAAAAAACGTTCCCTGCCTTACTAGTGATACTAAATGCATACTTTTTGATTGCTTTTTGTTATTATTACCTATAATTCAGCCAAATGATGTATTGTGAACATTGATTAGTGTTTGTTTGAGATATTTAATTATAACTGACATAGACAGTAAAGCGAAAGTAGAAATGGGGTAAATCTATCTGTGACGTGTCAAAATAGTCATTCAACAGATTGGCTTGTTCTTACATGATACATGACCCCCTGTTTTTATTGCATTTTAATATTGGCGGACGCTCGATCGTTTGATTGATATGTGTTTTAAAATTTTCTACGGAGAAAAATGCGCATTTCTTATCTCTTTATATACATTCGTCCTATATAAAACAAAGAAGGAAAATCAATGGTGCAATGTAACCTAAGAGAGCTAAATGGGATAAATCGATCTCTCTTGGATTCGTACTTAAAGTCAATTTCAGATGAAAATTAGAAGCAGAGCTCTGAAACAGACACTGCATGTACTTTTATGTCGGTTTTGAGTATATTTAGTCAGTTTTCGTGTCTAACAGCCGTAATTTCGAGTTTCAGCTTTTTGTGGGTCTTAAAATGGCGTGCCTGGGCTACTTCTTTAATTTAAGTTTAATTCTTTGGTATGGACATGTAGGCTGCTGTTTGTGAAACATGTTTTCAAAACTTTCTCTTCAAAAAAGAAAGTTTGGTAGGTTTGCCACCACTAAATCTTTCCACTACACCCCAAAAATAGGATATTGTGAACAGTTTTAGAAAGGTTTAACTTGCAAAATATTATTAATATACATAAAAACACTGACTTTGTAGCGTACGGCTATTATCAATTTTGATTTTAATGGAATTTGTGGCATGTTTGAGCATGTATACTCAACTAAAAATAGATAATATGCCACAAATTGATGGAATTTTACTAAGAAAACACGTTTTGATGTGCAAATCTGAATATTGTACATATGCAAAGTCCTGCTGGTTACTACAATGCATATTTTATTGATGTTTATTGAATTATTTCGATACTTTGTCACATTTGTCAAGTATATTGCCAAGAAATGTTATTTCATATGACAATTCAAATAGTGTAAACTAAAGAAAAAAATCTTTGAATTTGGTAAATTTCAACTTTTTCTGTGCATCAAATGTCCATATCTCGGTCAATGCTTTTTCGATTTACACAAATTATGCATTTTTGAGCGTGATATATAGCTGAGAATATGAAAACTTTACATTTAAAAATTATGAACTTTGTGTGGTTCATTTAAGGTTAGATTGCACCATTGCGTTTGTGCTTCCGTGGTGTATAGTCAAAAAGTGCCTAATAAAAAACGTTTCCCTGCCTTACTAGTGATACTAAATGCATACTTTTGATTGCTTTTTGTTATTATTACCTATAATTCAGCCAAATGATGTATTGTGAACATTGATTAGTGTTTGTTTGAGATATTTAATTATAACTGACATAGACAGTAAAGCGAAAGTAGAAATGGGGTAAATCTATCTGTGACGTGTCAAAATAGTCATTCAACAGATTGGCTTGTTCTTACATGATACATGACCCCCTGTTTTTATTGCATTTTTATATTGGCGGACGCTCGATCGTTTGATTGATATGTGTTTTAAAATTTTCTACGGAGAAAAATGCGCATTTCTTATCTCTTTATATACATTCGTCCTATATAAAACAAAGAAGGAAAATCAATGGTGCAATGTAACCTAAAGAGAGCTAAATGGGATAAATCGATCTCTCTTGGATTCGTACTTAAAGTCCAATTTCAGATGAAAATTAGAAAGCAGAGCTCTGAAACAGACACTGCATGTGCTTTTATGTCAGTTTTGAGTATATTTAGTCAGTTTTCGTGTCTAACAGCCGTAATTTCGAGTTTCAGCTTTTTGTGGGTCTTAAAATGGCGTGCCTGGGCTACTTCTATAATTTAAGTTTAATTCTTTGGTATGGACATGTAGGCTGCTGTTTGTGGAACATGTTTTCAAAACTTTCTCTTCAAAAAAGAAAGTTTGGTAGGTTTGCCACCACTAAATCTTTCCCCTACACCCCAAAAATAGGATATTGTGAACAGTTTTAGAAAGGTTTAACTTGCAAAATATTATTAATATACATAAAAACACTGACTTTGTAGCGTACGGCTATTATCAATTTTGATTTTAATGGAATTTGTGGCATGTTTGAGCATGTATACTCAACTAAAAATAGATAATATGCCACAAATTGATGGAAGATTACTAAGAAAACACGTTTTGATGTGCAAATCTGAATATTGTACATATGCAAAGTCCTGCTGGTTACTACAATGCATATTTTATTGATGTTTATTGAATTATTTCGATACTTTGTCACATTTGTCAAGTATATTGCCAAGAAATGTTATTTCATATGACAATTCAAATAGTGTAAAACTAAAGAAAAAAATCTTTGAATTTGGTAAATTTCAACTTTTTCTGTGCATCAAATGTCCATATATCGGTCAATGCTTATTCGATTTACACAAATTATGCATTTTTGAGCGTGATATATAGCTGAGAATATGAAAACTTTACATTTAAAAATTATGAACTTTGTGTGGTTCATTTAAGGTTAGATTGCACCATTGCGTTTGTGCTTCCGTGGTGTATAGTCAAAAAGTGCATAATAAAAAACGTTTCCCTGCCTTACTAGTGATACAAAATGCATACTTTTGATTGCTTTTTGTTATTATTACCTATAATTCAGCCAAATGATGTATTGTGAACATTGATTAGTGTTTGTTTGAGATATTTAATTATAACTGACATAGACAGTAAAGCGAAAGTAGAAATGGGGTAAATCTATCTGTGACGTGTCAAAATAGTCATTCAACAGATTGGCTTGTTCTTACATGATACATGACCCCCTGTTTTTATTGCATTTTTATATTGGCGGACGCTCGATCGTTTGATTGATATGTGTTTTAAAATTTTCTACGGAGAAAAATGCGCATTTCTTATCTCTTTATATACATTCGTCCTATATAAAACAAAGAAGGAAAATCAATGGTGCAATGTAACCTAAAGAGAGCTAAATGGGATAAATCGATCTCTCTTGGATTCGTACTTAAAGTCCAATTTCAGATGAAAATTAGAAAGCAGAGCTCTGAAACAGACACTGCATGTACTTTTATGTCGGTTTTGAGTATATTTAGTCAGTTTTCGTGTCTAACAGCCGTAATTTCGAGTTTCAGCTTTTTGTGGGTCTTAAAATGGCGTGCCTGGGCTACTTCTTTAATTTAAGTTTAATTCTTTGGTATGGACATGTAGGCTGCTGTTTGTGGAACATGTTTTCAAAACTTTCTCTTCAAAAAAGAAAGTTTGGTAGGTTTGCCACCACTAAATCTTTCCCCTACACCCCAAAAATAGGATATTGTGAACAGTTTTAGAAAGGTTTAACTTGCAAAATATTATTAATATACATAAAAACACTGACTTTGTAGCGTACGGCTATTATCAATTTTGATTTTAATGGAATTTGTGGCATGTTTGAGCATGTATACTCAACTAAAAATAGATAATATGCCACAAATTGATGGAATTTTACTAAGAAAACACGTTTTGATGTGCAAATCTGAATATTGTACATATGCAAAGTCCTGCTGGTTACTACAATGCATATTTTATTGATGTTTATTGAATTATTTCGATAATTTGTCACATTTGTCAAGTATATTGCCAAGAAATGTTATTTCATATGACAATTCAAATAGTGTAAAACTAAAGAAAAAAATCTTTGAATTTGGTAAATTTCAACTTTTTCTATGCATCAAATGTCCATATCTCGGTCAATGCTTATTCGATTTACACAAATTATGCATTTTTGAGCGTGATATATAGCTGAGAATATGAAAAGTTTACATTTAAAAATTATGAACTTTGTGTGGTTCATTTAAGGTTAGATTGCACCATTGCGTTTGTGCTTCCGTGGTGTATAGTCAAAAAGTGCCTAATAAAAAACGTTTCCCTGCCTTACTAAGTTACTAGTGATACAAAATGCATACTTTTGATTGCTTTTTGTTATTATTACCTATAATTCAGCCAAATGATGTATTGTGAACATTGATTAGTGTTTGTTTGAGATATTTAATTATAACTGACATAGACAGTAAAGCGAAAGTAGAAATGGGGTAAATCTATCTGTGACGTGTCAAAATAGTCATTCAACAGATTGGCTTGTTCTTACATGATACATGACCCCCTGTTTTTATTGCATTTTTATATTGGCGGACGCTCGATCGTTTGATTGATATGTGTTTTAAATTTTTCTACGGAGAAAAATGCGCATTTCTTATCTCTTTATATACATTCGTCCTATATAAAACAAAGAAGGAAAATCAATGGTGCAATGTAACCTAAAGAGAGCTAAATGGGATAAATCGATCTCTCTTGGATTCGTACTTAAAGTCCAATTTCAGATGAAAATTAGAAAGCAGAGCTCTGAAACAGACACTGCATGTGCTTTTATGTCGGTTTTGAGTATATTTAGTCAGTTTTCGTGTCTAACAGCCGTAATTTCGAGTTTCAGCTTTTTGTGGGTCTTAAAATGGCGTGCCTGGGCTACTTCTTTAATTTAAGTTTAATTCTTTGATATGGAAATGTAGGCTGCTGTTTGTGGAACATGTTTTCAAAACTTTCTCTTCAAAAAAGAAAGTTTGGTAGGTTTGCCACCACTAAATCTTTCCCCTACACCCCAAAAATAGGATATTGTGAACAGTTTTAGAAAGGTTTAACTTGCAAAATATTATTAATATACATAAAAACACTGACTTTGTAGCGTACGGCTATTATCAATTTTGATTTTAATGGAATTTGTGGCATGTTTGAACATGTATACTCAACTAAAAATAGATAATATGCCACAAATTGATGGAATTTTACTAAGAAAACACGTTTTGATGTGAAAATCTGAATATTGTACATATTCAAAGTCCTGCTGGTTACTACAATGCATATTTTATTGATGTTTATTGAATTATTTCGATAATTTGTCACATTTGTCAAGTATATTGCCAAGAAATGTTATTTCATATGACAATTCAAATAGTGTAAAACTAAAGAAAAAAATCTTTGAATTTGGTAAATTTCAACTTTTTCTATGCATCAAATGTCCATATCTTGGTCAATGCTTATTCGATTTACACAAATTATGCATTTTTGAGCGTGATATATAGCTGAGAATATGAAAACTTTACATTTAAAAATTATGAACTTTGTGTGGTTCATTTAAGGTTAGATTGCACCATTGCGTTTGTGCTTCCGTGGTGTATAGTCAAACAGTGCCTAATAAAAAACGTTTCCCTGCCTTACTAGTGATACAAAATGCATACTTTTGATTGCTTTTTGTTATTATTACCTATAATTCAGCCAAATGATGTATTGTGAACATTGATTAGTGTTTGTTTGAGATATTTATTATAACTGACATAGACAGTAATGCGAAAGTAGAAATGGGGTAAATCTATCTGTGACGTGTCAAAATAGTCATTTAACAGATTGGCTTGTTCTAACATGATACATGACCCCCTGTTTTTATTGCATTTTTATATTGGCGGACGCTCGATCGTTTGATTGATATGTGTTTTAAAATTTTCTACGGAGAAAAATGCGCATTTCTTATCTCTTTATATACATTCGTCCTATATAAAACAAAGAAGGAAAATCAATGGTGCAATGTAACCTAAAGAGAGCTAAATGGGATAAATCGATCTCTCTTGGATTCGTACTTAAAGTCCAATTTCAGATGAAAATTAGAAAGCAGAGCTCTGAAACAGACACTGCATGTGCTTTTATGTCGGTTTTGAGTATATTTAGTCAGTTTTCGTGTCTAACAGCCGTAATTTCGAGTTTCAGCTTTTTGTGGGTCTTAAAATGGCGTGCCTGGGCTACTTCTTTAATTTAAGTTTAATTCTTTGGTATGGAAATGTAGGCTGCTGTTTGTGGAACATGTTTTTTAAAACTTCTCTTCAAAAAAGAAAGTTTGGTAGGTTTGCCACCACTAAATCTTTCCCCTACACCCCAAAAATAGGATATTGTGAACAGTTTTAGAAAGGTTTAACTTGCAAAATATTATTAATATACATAAAAACACTGACTTTGTAGCGTACGGCTATTATCAATTTTGATTTTAATGGAATTTGTGGCATGTTTGAGCATGTATACTCAACTAAAAATAGATAATATGCCACAAATTGATGGAATTTTACTAAGAAAACACGTTTTGATGTGCAAATCTGAATATTGTACATATGCAAAGTCCTGCTGGTTACTACAATGCATATTTTATTGATGTTTATTGAATTATTTCGATACTTTGTCACATTTGTCAAGTATATTGCCAAGAAATGTTATTTCATATGACAATTCAAATAGTGTAAAACTAAAGAAAAAAATCTTTGAATTTGGTAAATTTCAACTTTTTGTTATTATTACCTATAATTCAGCCAAATGATGTATTGTGAACATTGATTAGTGTTTGTTTGAGATATCTAATTATAATTGACATAGACAGTAAAGCAAAAGTAGAAATGGGGTAAATCTTTATGTGATTGCTGCGTACAACACATGCCTGTTATCTACTTTATGTCATTGCAGCGTACAACACATGTATGTTATATACTTTATGTCATTGCAGTGTACAACACATGTATGTTATATACTTTATGTCATTGCAGCGTACAACACAAGTATGTTATATGATTCATGTGATTGCAGGGTGCAACACATGCATGCTATATACTTTATGTCATTGCAGCGTGCAACACATGCATGTTATATACTTTATGTCATTGCAGCGTATAACACATACATGTTATATACTTTATGTCATTGCAGCGTACAACACATGCATCTTATATATTCTATGTCATTACAGCGTACAACACATGCATGTTATATACTTTATGTCATTGCAGCATGTAACACATGCGTGTTATATACTTTATGTTATTGCAGCGTACAACACATGCGTGTAACATATTTTATGTCATTGCAGCGTATAATACATGCGTGTTATACACTTTATGTGATTGCAGTGTACAACACAAGTATGTTATATACTTTATTATGAGATTGCAACGTGCAACACATTATGTTATATACTTCATGTCATTGCAGCGTGCAACACATGCATGTTATATACTTTATGTTATTGCAGCGTACATCACATGCGTGTTATATATTTTATGTCATTGCAGCGTATAATACATGCGTGTTATACACTTTATGTGATTGCAGTGTACAACACAAGTATGTTATATACTTTATTATGAGATTGCAGTGTGCAACACACTATGTTATATTCTTCATGTCATTACAGCGTACAACACATACATGTTATATACTTTATGTGATTGCGGTGTGCAACACAAGTATGTTATATACGTTGTGTGATTGCAGCGAACAACGCATGCATGTTATATACTTTATGTGATCGCGGTGTGCAAAGAAGTATGTTATATACTTTGTGTGTTTGCAGCGTACAACACATGCATGTTATATACTTTATGTGATCGCGGTGTGCAAAGAAGTATGTTATATACTTTGTGTGTTTGCAGCGTACAACACAATTATGTTATATACTTTATTATGTCATTACAGCGTACAACACATGCATGTTATATACTGTATGTCATTACAGCGTACAACACATGCATGTTATATACTGTATGTCATTACAGCGTACAACACATGCATGTTATATACTTTGTGTGTTTGCAGCGTACAACACAATTATGTTATATACTTTATTATGTCATTACAGCGTACAACACATGCATGTTATATACTGTATGTCATTGCAGTGTACAACACATGCATGTTATATACTTTATGTCATTACAGCGTACAACACATGCATGTTATATACTGTATGTCATTACAGCGTACAACACATGCATGTTATATACTGTATGTCATTGCAGTGTACAACACGAGTATGTTATATACTTTATGTGATTGCAGCGTATAACACATGTATGTTATATGCTTATGTGATTGCAGTGTACAGCACAAGTTTGTTATACACTTTATTATGTGATTGCAGCGTACAACAAAAGTATATTATATACTTTATTATGTGATTGCAACGTACAACACATGCATGCTATATACTTTTTATCATTGCAGAGTACAACAAATGTATGTTATATACTTTATTATGTGATTGCAACGTACAACACATGCATGCTATATACTTTTTATCATTTTATCATTGCAGGGTACAACACATGATGTTATATACTGTTTGTGATTGCAGCGAACAACACATGCATGCTATATACTTTTTATCATTTTATCATTGCAGGGTACAACACATGATGTTATATACTGTTTGTGATTTCAGTGTACAACACATGCATGTTATATACTTTAGAGTCGATTTTCGTAGTCGGCAGTGTTTACCGGTTGCACAATTTGTAGAGCAGACGTAATTATTCATCACGGGATATTTGGTAGGTCTCAGAAAACGTGTTGTCAAATGTAAAGAAACTATGCGTTGGTATATCGTTTATTAAAGATCGAAGAAATATTAAAATCATCTAATAAGACATTACAATTGATATACAATTATTAGCGTATCAAAGTTGTATAGGTGTATCTTTCACTGAAAAGCAAAGCCAATATGTATGGCAAAACACCATATACAATATGTTTAGTGTCTATCAGTTTTCTATATTTCTTTAATTTAAATGTGTTATCTCTTCAGAGGCAAGGTTTAAGACGTACTGGATATTTGCCCGATATAAGATAAACAGGTCATTCCAAATATGCTTTATATATCCATTCGCGAATTTTCAGGACAAAAATGCAATAGATAGCAACTAAAAGGGTTTAGTGTCCAAACAGTTGTATTGGTTTCATTGAAAGCATTGGCAATATGTTAAACAACTTTCTTATGTCAAATACTATATTGTAAGAAGCTGTTATTTATTCAACTCAGCTTGAAACAACTGGTGTTGTTTGTTACAAATCTGTTATAATAGTTATATGCAAATGTCTTTATTAGTGGTTTTAGCTGCATTCACTTACATATCAAGTATTTGTTTATCTGCCAAAGGATGGCTTAAAAGCTGTTAAAGTAATTGACATGACGAAGGTGTAGGTGTAGTACGTACGTGAAGGTGTAGGTGTAGTACGTACGTGAAGGTGTAGGTGTAGTACGTACGTGAAGGTGTAGGTGTAGTACGTACGTGAAGGTGTAGGTGTAGTACGTACGTGAAGGTGTAGGTGTAGTACGTACGTGAAGGTGTAGGTGTAGTACGTACGTGAAGGTGTAGGTGTAGTACGTACGTGAAGGTGTAGGTGTAGTACGTACGTGAAGGTGTAGGTGTAGTACGTACGTGAAGGTGTAGGTGTAGTACGTACGTGAAGGTGTAGGTGTAGTACGTACGTGAAGGTGTAGGTGTAGTACGTACGTGAAGGTGTAGGTGTAGTACGTACGTGAAGGTGTAGGTGTAGTACGTACGTGAAGGTGTAGGTGTAGTACGTACGTGAAGGTGTAGGTGTAGTACGTACGTGAAGGTGTAGGTGTAGTACGTACGTGCAGAGTTAAGCCATGTTGAGGCAGCATTATGGAACTCTATGTTTTCCTTGTTTATTGTTTTCCTTGTTTATGCAATTTCAATTTGATTAAACATCAGGGAATAGAACTCTAATTTTAAGTTCAACAGCAAACGCAAACTCTTTTATTTATTAAACTCTACAAACATGAGCACCGCCAAGCGGGACATATACGCCCGTCGTTGGCATGGTTAAGGTCTAGGCTTATTCGTTTTCAAAGGGTAATCATTCCAAAAATGTGAATCAGAGCGTTATGACCCTATATAAGATGGATTTATTGGATCATGTTAAAGATGTGTGCAAAGTTTCATTGTTGTACACCTAATACTTTTGAAGGTATTAGCCACAATCACCTTTAAAAGGCAGGGTTACGTTCTAGGTTAAACCTTTTTGTAAAGAGGAATAATTCAAAGAATATGAACCAGAGAGTTATAGGCCTTTGTCCGATTTATTCATTGGATCACGCTGAAGATGTTTACAAAGTTTCATTGTTGTAGACCTTATCCGACTATCAGTTGTCAGGTAACCGGTAACGGTCAGACGGACGGACGGACAGACGGATGGACAACGCCACGACATAATACGTCTCTACGGGCGTATAAAGGAAACTGTAGCTAGCATAGTTGAAAGTCTCAATGAGGGATTTTGAATTGTATCTATTGTGCGAGGTAATACCGAGCAATCAAAGTTGGTGTTCTAATAACTTACAGTTTAATTTTGATTGAAGAAGACAACATAGTGCACGTTAACTACAACGATGATTACACACGTATAGTAATGATAGTAATGATATGATAGACTAACATGGTGCTATTTACCACATTTCTCTTTGAAGGACTAATCTGCAATGTTATATAAGTACTCTTTGTCCAAGAAAAACATCAAGAATGAAAGGATGTTTTATATGTATGACACTGCTTTGAAATAAAGTGAAATAAACCAGATTTAAAGCATGTCTCACTCGTTACATATTTCTGCTTACATGAACGGTTTACCCCAGGTTTCTCTAGATGACACAAAGCTGTATCAAATACAGTTTTATATCAACTCAAATCGGACGCGACTTTTTAAAATGTTAAACTTACTCGTATCAATACATATTTCATTAAACATAAATATATAGTTACAAACTACATTCTGAATATTTTGTTAACAAAATCTACGTTAAACAGCGTTAATTTTTATTAAGTAAATACTATAAAACAGTACATCAATTTTGTATTTATAAAATATTGTTAAATAGAAAGAAAAAGCAACATGAATGAATGTTATCAATGCTTAATACTAGTACATGTTATCTTGATTAACCCGTATGCATACATATATTTTTCTTAAAAATCTACAACTTAATCCAGTGTTATGATCAAATGCATATTGGCAAATATGTTCCACTATTACATACACATTATTTTATACACTTGTTCCACTATTACATACACATTATTTTATACACTTGTTCCACTATTACATACACATTATTTTATACACTTGTTCCACTATTACATACACATTATTTTATACACTTGTTCCACTATTACATACACATTATTTTATACACTTGTTCCACTATTACATACACATTATTTTATACACTTGTTCCACTATTACATACACATTATTTTATACACTTGTCCTACTATTACATACACATTATTGTATACACTTGTTCCACTATTACATACACTTGTTCCACTATTACATACACTGGAACTAAATCCGTCTCATGCTTTACTATAATCTATACACCATAAAACGTCTACTGCAAACACAAGGCGCATGACTTAAAAATAGCTCTATAAAAGGCTAGTGGGCATGTACCGAAAGCCAATGGGAGCGGTTTAACGCTTGGTTTACTACCAACATCAAGCTCGTGAAACATTTCTGGAAACCCGTTATATTTGTTGGTTCAATGGACTATCTGGAGAGCAGACGATAGTAGTTAGTAGTATCACGTGATAATATGTATCACGTGGGAGCTATTATACTAGATTATTTTTGCGGTAAATGACCACGCCACGCAGTGGTCATTTTAATAAATCATTCGAGGTTTGGTTTGCAGATAAGACGCATCGTTTACACCGCACGTGTTCAACAGTTGTCCATCCATTGAGAAGAATTATGATGAAAGCATTCGCAGAGAGCAAGGTAGTCCTGCAGGTGACTTAGATAACAGTTTTGAAACATTCGCGTTATTTAGGACGTACTTAGATACACAATTAACTGATTTGAAAACTGACCTGAAGAAAGATAGTGAAAAGTTTATTTCGTCAGTTTCAATTAAAATTCGCAAAGAAGCTGACGTTAAATTCAAGTTTGAAGTAAACAAAAAAAACTATAACTTCAATTTGGAAGTTTTGAATGATCTAGAGCAGCTTGAGAACGCTTTCACTAGGCACGGAGACTTCGACAATTTCCAAGAATTAAAACGGAAAATTTCTCATGGAAAGAAATTGATAAACATCGCAGACTCGTTCCCTGCGGGTTGGGCTATGGTTACGGAGGCGATTTAGCGTCCGACAGCGACGACGATAAGAAAATTAGGAGCGCTGAATGTCGCGCCTTAAAGAAATTCAAGCTCTCTAGATAACCCAAAAAGTCTGATCAACATGTTACTAAGAACAATTCTCATTTCTTGCATGCTGGAAATCATCCACTTTTCGTCCAGATACACCCCTACCTCTACTGTTGGTTACGGGGCATCGACGCTCAACAGAACATACAACGATAAATCCACAAGGGCGGGAACCAACGGCATTTGCTTCCGATGCGGAGGGAGAGGAGACTGGGGAAAATATTGTGTGGAAAGAGGACCGGCATCACTTAAACAGGAAACAACTTCAAGAAAAGACTATCAATGATAAGTATAATTTTCATCATACGTATGGACTCAAATTTGATGAACACTTTCTTTGAAATAATTCTCTGGTGAAAACAGTGTTGCAGAATCATGAAGCGTTAAACGTAGACTTAAAAAAGTAATTCACTTTTGGAAATCTTTTGACGTTTCTGAATATGTATTACGTATAATTGAGAAAGGTTTCAATACTCCGTTTAAAGAAACGACCAGTGTTTATTCTAGTATAAATAACATCCGCTAGAAACAATCATGAATTTGTGACCAAAGCTGTTCAAGAATTAGTTGATTTTGATTGTGTCGTTAAAACGCCCTTTAAACCAATTGTAGTAAATTCTTTGAGTGTGTCATAAAACAAAAATGGTAAGAAAAGGCTGATCCTTGATCTGAGGATAACAAATAAATGAATATGGAAACAAAACATTTCTTTCGAAGATCACAAAATTGCTCTTGAATATTTTACAAAAAATGGCTATTTGTATGAATTCGATATCATCATATATACTGAAAGGAAAAAGAAACGCATACAGGGTATTTCCGCTATATACTGTATGTATAATATGCTACTGCTAATCGAATGGTAAAGGGCGACATTAGGCCAGTCTTTTCGGAAAGATGGTTTAAACAGCACCGAACACACCAATGGTTACCCCTTTAAATTTCATTATCGACAGAATGCGCATTTGGCTCAAGCAGGTGAGAAAACAGGCGTTAAACTTTGCAATCTCCTAACATTAAACACAATACTGATTTCAAGATTTATGAATTTCGTGTAACAAAGCATACTTTAATTAAAAGGTCTGTTACATGACAGAGTTGTCCTTTCTGTAATTAGTTATAGCTCCTTTTTGTACAAAACACGTTGAGATATATCTGGAATATTACGTGGAATTATGTGTATATAATAGTGTAATAAAGGCAATATTTTGATTATGCGTTTCTTTTTCCTTTCAGTATAGATAGCCTATATATGTAGAACACCATTTTCACTTAATGGGGCATTTTACTGTTTCACAGTTTTTCCGTTTGGTCTGACGTCTAGTCCGTATGTATTTACTGGTCTGACATCTAGTCCGTATGTATTTACTGGTCTGACATCTAGTCCGTATGTATTTACGAAGGTTCTAAGACAGCTAGTTAAATACTTGAGGGAAAATGCTATTCAAATAGTAATGTTTCTGGATGATGGATGGGGTACAAATAATGATGTCGAGTTTTGCCAACTCGATTCGGACAAAGTTAGAAGTTCTTTGATTAGTTCCGATTTTCTTATCAGTGACGAAAAAAGTATTTAGATACCTACGCACAAGTTTAAATGGATAGGGTTTATTTGGGATTCGCGCGAGTTTTCAATTTCGATTCCAGAAAAGCGAATTTTTGATCTAATACAGAATATTAATTTAATATTCTATGCTTTGCCGAATATCACAGCTAGAAGCTTAGCACAGTGCACCGGAACAATTATTTCCTAGTAACATTGCATGACTTAAGTAGTATAGATACTGAGAGTACCAGCACAGTTTCCCCTCGCGGGGAACGAGAATAACTAGTGAAATATGCCAGGGGGGACTCAGGCGAAACTTTCATAAATGTAAGTCACGCCTAAATCAACACCAACATATTTCAACAGTTTTCTCAAGCTCAGGAAAACTCCGCTGGTACTCTCAGTATCTATACTACTAATCAATCCGGTTGTCATTTTAATAACATAACATTTGCAACTCGTCAAGCAAAGTCAGAAGGAACCGGGCAGTAGTCTTCATCATCGCTCTGCATATCATCTTTTACCATGAAGTATTTTATTTTCCTACACTTTGCTATTTTGTATTTCAGTTCAAGAAGCTCTTCTCTGTTTCTATCAAGCTCACGTTCATAATTATCCATTTCAACCAGCAGTCGTCTTTTATTGGTGTCCATAAAATCATCACGAACTACTTCATATTCTACTTGGAGTTGCTTACCTCTCATCAATTCTCTTCTATATTTATCTTTTAAATGGTTAAGTTTTCTGCAAACCTTTTCTAATCTTTCTTGTTCCATTATATAATACTATATATAATTATTTTTAAACCCTTGAATGCTACTCAGCTATTACAATTAACTGTATGCTAACGTATCTTGTCCGTTATCTAGTATATATCGTTTATCATCATAAGCTGATAAACTTTTTTTATTTATTGCATAGCTGCTTATGTTATGCTTTTGTGATCTGATAACTTTCATCTCATGGTGAGCTTCTGTTGCCGTAAACAAATTTTTTTTGTAATCGTCATGTGCTATCTGTTTTTTAACAACACACTTTTTAACGCCCTTGCATTTTTTTGCGCTAACCTCATTATCTAGCACATACGAATATAGTTTACTTCGCAACCCAACGAATTCAACAATAGGCATACCGCACGTTTCATCTTTCATTTTGCCAATAACCTTTTTATTATCATTAAAATGAAACTTACTTTTTGGATCATAATCACAATTATCAAACAGTTCTTTATCCTTGTCAAAGTCTGCATACACATCTTTTGTTTTTATTTCATAACACAAGGAATCGGTATCAGTAAATAATAACTTAGCTTTTCTATCATATTTGTTTTTGATATAGTTGTAATGGAAATCATACATCAAATATTTTGACAAGTCTAAAATACACATACCAACATAAATAGGGCGATTTAAAACTAATCGTTCTTTTATTCTGTTTATGGCAAATAAATTTTCATTAAACATTTTACAAGAAATAAATGAAGGTCTTGCTGCATATTTTAAAAGGACCTCCTCGTCGTGAGTCAATTTAACATTAATTCTTTTTCTCAAATTTTCCATAGTTTTACCAAAAACTGAATTGTTCATCAGTTTGAAGAAATCCTTTTCAAAAGCATTTTTACCGGCTGTTCTCTTAGCAGTATTAAAGTCTATGTATGTCTTTAACCACTGTGATTCGTCGAACTGTAGTATTCGGTGTATTTTTGTTACCTTTAATCCAAGCTTTTTGTACAATTTTAAGTTTCTAAAATGCACGACATATTTTTCTTTATTTTTCAACGTTATAACAAGTTTGTTAACTTTGCTAGATCCTAAATTAAACTTTTGTTTTAAATTTTTACAATAGTCTGACAACCATTCATCTTTTATATTTAAACTTTCTGGGGCGAGAGGATAATCATTATGCGAGTCATGTAGTTTTTCAGGATACTCGATATCGCACTCAACAATGTAATTTGATTTTCCTTTTTCTAACTTATCAACCCACTTGAAGTTGCCAGTAGGTAACGGTTGACACATAGCCCACCCGTACAAGTTATTAGCATCGAGATATATTATGTACTTGCTTTCTTTTTTCTTGTCATAGGTTTTTCATATATTTATTGTTAGCCTGTGAATATCTGTTTGCAATATAACTCGTACCGCCTCTTAATCCTTTTTCCACAAACAAATATTGATCAATATCAGTTAATAAATCAAGTTGGATACCAGTCATCTTGAGGCATGCATCCCAGGCTAACCCAGGACTACTGAAGTAATGGCAAGGATCTAATTTGTAATACTCAATGCACATTTTTCTAAAGTTTTCAAAAACATCTGTCAGCAACAGCACATCAGTCTTAAGATACAGATCATGATATTCTCCCATATTTTTAATCTTAAATGTTTTCCATATTGTTTTAGCATGATCATAATCTGCATCTGAAATGTGTTCATCATTTAATTGGGAATGAAAGCTATCTTTGCCAGGTAACTTGATATCCTTGAAGCGTTCAAAACTGTTCATATAATCATAAGGATAAACGCCTTTTCTTTTTAGCAAGTCTAACTTTTTACCGCTGTATTCTTGAGATATGTATTGAAACGACGGAACGTTTTTTACTAGATTATCTAATGATTGGGACATAAACTGAACACTATCAATAAACACTAAACTTTTTCCTAACATGAAAGCCATGTACTTTTCCATGTTATTCGGTATAACATTTATGTTTTGTTTAAACTTTCCGATGTGCTGCATTATAAAGTGAGAATCATATCCTCTCAAGTTATGAAACACAACAGGTATTTTTCTAGTCAACCTGAAATTAATATTACATATGTCATGAGCGCTTCCCCTATACTTCCCAGTTATGTGGCAATGGTCCCTGACTTTTCTGATGGAGTTTTTGTATGCCACTGTATAACCCGCGTCGCCTTTTTTGAGAGTTGTTGCAAAACCATTACCACAAATATGACATGATTTAGATTTTTTGAATCTATCTTCTTCTTCCTGTGACATTACTAGATCTTTTTTAAAGTTTGCATTCATAGTTGTTTTGCACCACTTTTCTTCTTCTATCATTTTTTCCAAAAACTTGTAAACAGCATTTGGTCCTCTGTATGTCACAATTGATTTTGAATATTGATCATCATAACAACAAACAACCTTATACCCATAACTGCAATCAGTATGCTTTTGATATGCTTCTGTATGTGATTTTTTAGGATTGTTTGATGCTGAAGAAATACTTTCGGTTACTGCTTCAAAATCAGCATATATAACAAACGGAACCATTAGCTGTCTGTCATAGTTTTTAAACTTAACTTTTTCATCTTCGTTTGGCATTTTTATTGCTTGTTTTCCATTAAGTGAAAGACAATCAGGCTCATGCTTTTTTAGCACACGTTCTAATGTAAAGCATTGTAGGCATGTTTTACAAAACCATTTTCTTCCATTGTGTGCTGTTTGATTAGACATCAAACTGTTAAAGTTTTTTATCCACACGTAATGATTTTTTTCTTCTTCGGTAATCAAAAGCATGTCACAAACGCTCCTTGGAGCGTCTCTGGACGGCGGGCTAGCCCGCCGGTCACATGTTTTTTCTGCTTTATTTTTTGATATGTACAAAGGGTATACTTGATTATCTTCATATCCAAATATGTTAAAACAAATGTTGTTTTGTTTTTCTATTTTTGGGATTTGTTTGATAGTAACAGGAAATGTTATTCCCTTGTAATCAAGATCACCAATATGATTTTTGTACTTTGTTATTCTTTGAAGATTTTTTTTAACAGGAAATTTATAAGCCAAATGGCACCATCTAAAGCATTCGTTATCTTTTTCATTTTTTATATTTATCAATCCCTTTTTAGCATTAGTAAGTTATTTTGGTAAATCCAAATAAGAGCTACCTCGCAAAGGCTTATACTTTATTCGATTTATATAGTGTGCGTCTAGTGTCTCAATTACCCAACCACTTCCTTCAGAAAGCCAATTGCCAATTCTATTTATAATTTCTTCCTGTGCTTTGTCTAATGCTTCTGATATTTGATTTTTGTTTAATATTATTACAGCCTTTGAGGCAAAGTAAGCTGTCTTGTATATAATATGAAAACCTCCTTTATGTTCTTTATCCATTGGTACTTTTTTTTTTAAAAGTAAGTTTTACATTAATGCTTAATTTAAATCCGCCTGTTCTTTTTAGTTCTGCTTTGAGAAACTTTACAGCAGGATAGTGTACTTTTTGTAGTTGAACAATCGGATCATTACTACTATAAATATCTACTTTAAAAACCTTGCTATACTGTTTTGGTGATGTTTCAATTTCTCGGATACACATTATATAATATTACATGAGATTATTTTTTAAAGTCTATATTAATTAATTAATCAAATAACATTATTTTCACCCTCACTAGCGCCCTCATCGGTAACCTCATAAACATGTTCATTGATGTCCTCGTTAGTAACCACATCCAAGAGAGCATCTATTTCATTATCCAGGAGAATGTCTAAGTATTTCCGAAAACATTTTTTCTCAAGAACTCTATTATCTATCATCTGACTTATATTTACATGATATTTGCAGTATCTATCGAAATCAACAGTTTCAAGATCACCTCCAGCTGCCAGTGATTTTATTTTTATCCTGTATTTGCAATAGTTTATAAACTCGTCTTTATCGAAAACTTCTGCATCAATCATTTCTTTTAAACTTTTGACAAACGTTTCAAAGTCCTGGTAACATCCGATATCAGTATTAATCGCATGAGGTTTTTCTAAATTGCTGATTAGATTATTTCTGAACAACTCAACATTTTCAGACATTACTTTTAATTGTGTTTCATTAAAAATCTTAATTTCTTTTTCTGCTAGATCTGTGAGAAGCTTTACAGCATCATTGCACTCAATCTCAGTTTTTATTGCCCAATCTTTTTTAAAAGCTGCAATATCATCTGACAATCGTTGCATGTGAACTGTCTCAAACTCTTTGATAAGTTCATTTGTCTTGGTTAAAAGAGCCTGCTCGTAAGCAGCTACTTTCTCATAAACCTTCTGTTCCTCCTCAAAATGTTTTCTTTCTTCTTCTGCATAACTGTAAATACTCATATACTATAGATTACATTATTTTTATTTATCCGTACCTCACCGGCTAGCCGGCGAGCTAGGATGCTTTGCCGACCAGCCGGCAAATCATCCGTACATAATAATTTTAATTCCTTTGTCTAACAAAATGATGTAGTAAGCAATAAAAGAATCTTTGTATACTTTTGGCTGGTAACTGGTTGCCTCTGAAATTTGTTTTTTGCACAAAGAACGTAGTTTGTTTATATCTCCTTTTTTTATTTTCCATGACAGTTTTAGTTGTTTTGTCATTGTTATGATTCTTTCTGTCAAATCTTGAAAGTTTGAAAAAACTATTAACTCTTTGTCAAGCTTACTCATATCTTCAAAATCAACCGTTTGGGCATATGCCATTTGATCTTCCTTAAAGTTTTTGATTTCCTGTTCTACTTGTTCCATTATAATATTACATAAGATATTATTTTTTAAGCCTATATTTAAATATATAATGCTATATTATAATATAATGAATTGCAAATATTGTAAAAGAGTTTTAGATATTATTGATCCTCCTGGGGTGTGCACAGATTGCATCTTATTTTACACAACTAATAAAAAAAAGCTTTGTAAATATTGCACGAGAACCAAGCTGTGTTACAAGTGTACATACGCATGCGTGAATTGCAACGATACTTGTGAAGTTTTCGATAATGAGCGTGTTTGCCTTAATTGTGGCACTCACAACGGTTACAATCTTATCACAGGTTACAACTACACCCGAACGAAATATATTTACCACAGAAAGTATCATTTGAATAAATACTTGGTAGCATTTGATTTGTCTTCTAAAAATAGACAAAGATTTGAAGATTTGTTTTGCGAAATTGTAAAGATTTTGGATAAGCTAGAATGTCGAAAAAGATCAATCAAATTTGAATACATTTTTCAGAAAATATTTAAAATATTAAAAATAGAAAAAGAAATAAAACCGATTAAAACAATATCAACCAGAGAAAAGTACGATAGGATATGGAAACAAGTCAGAAAAGAATTACAACTGAATGCCATGACCGTTTAACTTGAACAGATGCTCCTACGGAGCATCTCTACTAGCTTAATGTCCATTAAGCTTGAACCTTTTCATATACATTTCCAGAGGTTCTGTAAAGTTGTCATTCTTTTGAATTTCTAATATTTTATTAAAGACAATCCTTATTATCTCTTCATCATTTTCTAGTCCTGTTGTTGTTTGGACATATGATAGAAGTTGTTTAAAACTCCTATGATGTGTTTTTAACAAAGTCTTTCTTTCTGCTATTCTTGTTTTACTCACTAAAACAGCAACTATTGGAGGAACTGCGCCAACTACAGCTATGAAAACAGGAATTGCTGGAACTAATGCTATGACAGCACCACAACCAATTATTCCACTGGTAATCTGTAATGTTGTGTTTATAATACCGCACAATTTATAACTGCGTATGTATGCAGCTACAAGTCGCGTCACGTGATCAATTAATTCTTCTTTGGTTTTCATGTATAATTACAGTTAGATAATAATTTAATTGAGATATTTAGAAAATAGCTGTTCGTGTTCTTTGGGTGATATTTTACCTATTTTTAATAATTCATCGATTATGCTAATACCTTTATTTATCAGCTGTGGACTATAATTCCCTGATTCGATACTTCCGCATTACAACTCTAGATCATCCATCAAATCTTTGGGGCTATTGTAATATTCAACACAACCTCCTAAAATCTTCTTGAACTTTGAAGAACCTTTGTGAATTGGTAAATCAGATAATTCTGTTAGTTTCTTAATAGCATTCTGAGACAGTTTTGAATAAGTTTTTCCATTGTTGTAACGCTTTGTTATCAAGTCTATAAAATCATCGTCTACTTTCATATCTAGCACAACTGCTTCTCCTTGTTTAGCAATAAGTTTGTGATGACCAACAAGATTAGGTAAATCAATTTGTAACATTCCATAGCGACCATTTTTGTCGACTTTGTAGGAATTTTTAATTTGTTGCATCCCTTTCCCAGTCTTTTTTATAGTTTCGATAGCTGTTTGAATTCGCTCAGGCAACTTTTCCATATAAAAATTCAGAGCATTTGCCTCATCTGCTTTTTTATTAGATTCTTTTGTAAGCGAAGCCCTCTCTTGTTCGGTGCCATCGAGGTCATCGAGTAATTTTGAATATTTAGATTTAGTCGCGATGGTTTTCGCATTTTCGAACTTCTCCTTGAGGTTTTCTTCGCTGAGGTCCTTTACTCTTGTCCTTATACCTCTTATCTCAGGAAGTAATTTATCATGTATCTCATCAGCCCTTTTAATATATTTATCATAATCAGCACTCCCGTCAGTAATACCTGATATTTTAGTTGGCATTGGCAAGTCATACTTATCAAGAACGTCTTTATCCATACCAGCATCTAAGTCAATATCATACACCGGTTTGGGTTCCTTAGACCTCGCGGCAGGTTCTTCTTCCCCTAGTATTTCTTTTTCAGGTGATAGCGTTAGCTTACGAGGTTCTTCAGCAAATAATTGAGGTAATCCCTGGTACGTTTTTTGTTCTTGTACTTCCTCGCCTGTTGCTGCTGGAAGAGCGGCTAATTGCTGACTTATTTTCGGAAGAGAAGCTAACTGCTCGGTTAGCTGTTCCGACTGGCTTTTTATTTCGCTAGTTACAGGTTTAAATACTTCTGCATACAAATCACGACTAGCTCCTTTTTCTAGTCTTTTTCGGATAACTTTATGTTCATAGTCTTTAACAAGCTCACTCGCTTTTCGCTTTTTATCTGCTAATTCTTTCCATTTTAACAAAGACATGTATAATATTAGGTTAGATTAAAATAAGATAAGTTGAGATAAGTTAAGATAAGTTAAGATAAGTATTATCCAAGATTTACTTGTTTGCTAAAAACTTGGAGCAGTCCAAGTATCAGGTCTTGTCGCAAAAACTTGAAAAGATAGCAAAAAAGAATAAAATCCCAGTTGAAGACATATTAGAATGTTCAAATGATGAAGTTATCCCTGTGGATACCTTAGATTCAGATAATCAGAAGATAGCTATTTTTGATGATTATGTTTGCGAGCGCAATCAAAATGATATTATTAACTATTTCATCCAGGGGAGACACAAAAATTGTTGTGTGATTTACTTGTCACAATCTTATTACAAAACTCCTAAAGTCATTCGGTTGAACTGTCCTCATTACATCTTCTTCGCGACTCCGGTTAATCGTGAGCTGGGTATGCTTTCCAAAGAACAAGATGTCAGCAAAGAGCAGTATAAAAAAGCAACTGACAAACAGTACGACTTTCTGTATCTGGATCGACCGAGGAAGTTAGTAAAAAGAAACTTTAATGGTGAAATTTAATATAATCTATATTATAATGGGACTTTTTAATGATCTTGGCGAGGAAGTTACTACCGGCAGTGTTAATATTACAAATTTTGGTATTGTGCTGTCTGAGTATGTAAAACAAAAACATCTAGTTAATTATCTTAACAAAGGTAGAAACCAGGAAAATGTTTTGAGAAGTGAGCTTAACATGGATAATAATAAAATTACCAATGTTGGCAATCCAACAAAAGCAGATGATGCAGCAACAAAGCAATTTACTGTAAGAAGAGTAACAAAAATCATACGTGATTATAATATTGATAAAATTCCAGACATGATTAAAAATTTGACAACAGGTGTTGATGATAAACTTAGTCAAATATAAACAAAGTTACAAGCAAACCGCGAGAAAATGCTTGACATTCAAAACGGATTGAAAGATGAAATAAAACTTCTGAGTGATGCTTTGAAAAGAAAGAAGATGGATTGGAAGAGAGTGAAAACTACAAGAAATTAAGCGAACAAATAAGAGCTGGTGTTCAAAATATTAATACACGGATTGGAGAAATCAACAAACTAATGGTTGACAACAATGAACTGGAAACTGCTATTGCTGATGCTTCAAAACAAATGAGAACTGCTTTTACTACCGAAATAACTCAAATTAAAATATTAAATGAGCAGATAAACACCAACGTTGCCGATATCAACAAAGAGTTTGAAGACATCAAAAAGAAAATGGTTGACGGCAAGTCGCTGGAGACTGCTCTGATAAAACTGGTTGACACTGATAAACTTAACACTGCTATTGATGATGCTTCAAAGCAATTAAAAGCTGCCCAGGATGAAAAAAGCAAAGCTTTCGATGGTGAAATAGCTGTTCTTAAAGAGCATAATCAAAAGTCTGATAGCCGGCACACAGCAGTTCTTGGTATAATTGATGGGTTGAAAGTAAAAGTTGACTATTTAAGTCGGATTCTGCTGTTTGAATATACAATAGATGGAATAAGTATTATTCAAGATAGCTTTGCGGCCGACCCCTATGACGATGACAGTGGCATGATATCAAGGTTTGTATCGTATCCAACTCAAAAACCACTTGAAAGAACCCGTCGAAACTCTTTGCTTGATGCCTTTACTTTTGTAGCCGATCCACTTATAAAAAGTAAAGAATATTATAAACAATTTCGTTTGGAGTTGCAAATTTTAAATAAGGTCGTTATGTATTTGAGATAGATTTTACTTATACAGGAGCAGATGTAGAACAATTCTTTATTTATTCACAGACTTCAAAGTCTCTTATCCCGGTAATAACAAATGGCAAACGAATAGTAAAAGAAACATTTGAATTATATACCAAACCGCCATTTAATATTATTTTCAGATCAGATATAGAAGACAACACTACACAAGTTTTCAATTTTGAAAAATCAAGTTATAAACTGTATTACATACCGGAATAATTAGTATTAATAAATTTTATCCATTCTATATTATATGGAACAAAAAATTGTATTATCATCGGAGAAAGCGTCAATAATTAATAGCTCAAATACACCGAGTAATTTTACAACTGTGTTTGACAGACCATTAATATTAGGTAGAAACAAACAGTATGGTATTGGAATCGATAAGATTAATTCCATGACTTACTCGTGGTATAATATTAGTGGGGATTTTAATAACAAAGTGATAAGGTATCACAATGGAACAGATTGGAAAAGTATTATTTTTACAAATGGAAATTACAGTTATGCTGATATCGATAATTACATAAAAGAAACATTGACTGTAAACAATGATTTAACCGATGACTCGCCTGTCCCGATAAGAATTGAGTTTGATTTATCAAGTTTCAAATGTTTGGTTACCATTCATAATAAATTTGTACTTGATTTGAGAGAATCAAACTTTCACACCTTGATTGGGTTTGACAAAGATGCAGTTATCAGAGAAACTAAATTTGGAACTGTGACACCAAACATAACAAATTCTATCGATACATTGTATATCCACTGTGATTTGATAAGTAATCTATTGTTGATGGATCATACGGGGATGTTATTTATGAAATAAGTACAGCTGATCTCACGAGATCATATCCTTTCAAAGATGAACCGATAAGAGTCGGGTTCTGTGAAGTAAACAAAACAATCATTAACAGTATTAATATTTACATAACCGATTTCTCTGGTAAAATTATTAATCTTAATGGTGTCCATACATCATTTCGTTTTGTTTTGAAGGAATTAATGTAACATAAGTCATATGGCATGTTTAAAAAAAGTTTATGACACTAGTACGGGAACATATACTCAAGTTGACCGATTAACTGGAGCTGGTATATTTGACATTTTTTCAAAAGTCGGATCAAAGATATTTACCGAGTCTGTAAAAACAGCAGGTAAAAAAGCATTAGAAACTGCCGGCAAGCAAATCATAGAAAGCGGCTCTAAAAAACTTGGAGATGAAGTAGGAAAAATGGCTGCTGATAAATTAGTTTCAGTTATTAAACCTCTTATCAAAAGGCGAGATAATGTTAAAAGAACTTACAAAAGCTGCCACAAAAGATGCAGCTAAAGTTGCGGCTGATGATATAATTGAAGAAGATGTAAATGCAAAAATTAACAGATTACTTTCCGGAAGGGGAATTCATGTGAGAATTAATCGATTAAATAATAAAAAATAATCTAATTACTAGTATATATAGATGTTTCGAAGTAATCAATATAATACTAGATATGAACATGTACCTATTCAGTTAGACACCCCCGTAACACGACCAGGAAATAATACCAGACAAATGAAAAGTGGTTATCAGTTTACACTAAATGACAGAAGTTCTTACTTTGATTGGTATAATGCATATTTTGAAATCAATTTTCAAGTAAACAAACTTGCTGATGGAGCCAATTTCGCAGACGCTGACAGAATTGCTTTAATTAACGATGCAGCTTCACTGATTGATCAAATGCAAGTAAAGCAAAATGGGAAAATAGTTTACGATGGAAATAATCTTCACAGATTTGTTAATATCAAAAGCTTGCTTGAAATTTCTGATGACTATGCAAAGACAACTGGAACAAACGAATATTTTTATTTAGATAGTACAGATATTGCAGAATCTCGAGATGATCAAGCTGGTTATAACCCGGGATTTACTACTCGTCATGCTTTAATCATAACTAATCAAAAAGTTGACTCTATAATCCCATTGAATAAATATTCCTTCTTTGGAGGTTTGGAAACAAACATGCTTCCTCCTAGTCAGATTCAAATCAGCTTGCAACTGACAGATGATAATGTGTTAATTTTCAAATCAAGTGGTGATGATGGCCGAGTAATTATTAATAAATTAGTTTTGTGGATACCCAGAATGATATTTAACTCAGATGGTTTAAGTTACGTAATGACAAATCATATGATATCAACAAGATGGACTTACCTCCGTGAAATGATACAAGAGAGCGGAAGTTCTGAAGCAACTGAATCCGTATTTAGAATAACGGCTGGTGTTAAAAATCCCAAACATGTGTTTGTTTATTTAGAAAGGGCTGACAAGAGTTCTTCTCAAACACAAAATCCTCATCTTTTGGACACGTTTAAGGTAAATGCTGCTAATACTAATTGCTATTTACAATCAGTTAGACTGGAAGTTGGAAATGGAGTTTATTATCCAGAAACTGAATACAGTTACGATAATATCATAAGAATATTCAGAGATGTTATTAATTATTCTTACAAGCAAAATGATAAAAACACCGGAACTTTACTCAATGTAGGTAATTTTAAAACTCTTTTCGGAATGATATATTTCGATTTGAGTTACAAGGAAAATGAAGTTAGTATTGATCCAAAACAACTAAGTCTGAAATATAAATTAAATATACCTCCTGCCGCTCGATATAAAGTTTATGCTCTGGTTCTCTATGAAGTAGATGTAGTTATTGATACTGTCGGAAATGAATTGGTAATAGTTTAATCTAACTTATAATATATATGACTTACGTAAATTATTCAGTAAATTTAACAGATGGGCAGAAACAGAGTTTAGCAAAGGCTTATGAAAACAAGAGTGAGTTAACACCCAGGTTAAAAAATAACCAACTAACTGGGAATTTCCCCTTGTCGCTGACAGCTACCCAGATTAACAATATTAACAAAGCTAAATCTGATGGTCGGGGATTAGATATAAGTATATCAAAATCACAAATGAGGTCTCAGTCCAAAAATGGAGGCTTTTTAGGCGCATTAGCTGGTTTGTTAACTAAAGCAATTTTACCAACAGTTGCTAAATTTGCTCCAAAGATATTAGGGCCTTTAGCAACAGGGGCACTTAGTGGTCTGGCAAGTACTGGAATTGGTAAAATATTTGGAAATGGAATGGTAACTGTTCCTGCTGATAAAAAACAAACACTTCTAAAATCAAATAAATTAACAGCTGCGCAAAAAATAAAATAGCAAAGTCAAAAGGTTCCTGCACGATTAAACTAACACAATAACAACTGCAAGACGTACTGGCATGTGCTTCTAGTAATAAAACGGTAACTGTTCCCAGTAATAACAAACAGCAAGATGTAAAG
Organism: Cyrtodaria siliqua; assembly: GCA_037043455.1. Taxonomy (NCBI): domain Eukaryota; kingdom Metazoa; phylum Mollusca; class Bivalvia; order Adapedonta; family Hiatellidae; genus Cyrtodaria; species Cyrtodaria siliqua. The sequence goes on from JAWPHD010000510.1 coordinate 73,529, forward strand.
GCAGCTGTTCCTAGTGATAAAAAACAAACACTTCTAAAATCAAAGAAATTAACAGCTGCGCAAAGAAAGAAGATAGCAAAGTCAAAAGGTCGCTGCCCTGTTAAACTAACTAAAAAACAACAGCAGGACGGAGGATTTCTTGGAATGCTTGCATCACTAGGAATTCCATTGATTGGATCTCTTATTAGTGGTTTAACTGGAAAAGGTTTGCAAGTAGATAGAAGAGGATATGGTTTACAAGTAGACTCACAAATCAGGCCATATAGAAGTATCCCATTTATTAAAAAAAATTAAATTTTAAAAATGAACCTATATCTAACTTAGATATAACAAAATGGGTTAAGCAGCTAGGCATAGAGAACTTCAGGGGAGTGTTTAGCAAGAATAAATTACCAACAAAACAAAATAAAAAAGAATGTGGCATTATTAATCTGGATGATTATATTGGACCTGGCACACACTGGACTTGTTACTATGATAATTATTACTTCGATTCGTTTGGCTTGAGCCCACCAAAAGAAGTTTTAGCGTACGTACCTGATATAAAATACAACACCATCCAATATCAAGATAAAACAAGTGTCCTTTGCGGATATTTCTGTTTGTACTTTATCAAAAAATTGCAAGAAGAAATTAGTGTGTACGATATTCTTTACAAATTATTAAAACCATACAAACCAGTAAAAAATGAAAACATCATAACATCATATTTTGTAAACGAAGTTTAATCTAATCATATTATATATGAGTTATTGCATAAAAGAAAAAAAGGTTACTGAAAATATTAATCCTAAGTATGTTTTAGCAAAAAATGGCAGAAAAATGTTAAGAGCAACTTGTGCATCTTGTGGTATTACTAAAACAATGTTTGTTAAAAACACAGAAGGTGGTAATATAGATATTCATAAAGTTTTGCTCCCTTTGCTGCCCAAAAAAGGGCTAACACTTCCTGGTTATAAATATTGCGGTCCTGGTAATCCACTTGATAGCGGAGAACCGGTAAATCAATTAGATGCTGTTAGCAAAGATCATGATTATTGCTATGATGAAAATCCTAGTAATAAATCAACGTGTGACAAAAACATGCAAGATTGCTAAGAATTTAATAGTAAAACCAGTCATTAGTACAAAATATAAACTTGGTCTTGGAAACTCAAAACACTAGAAAAGGCGTTGAAATGGACTGACAAGTTAGCAGATGAACTTCATAAGCCCATACGAAGAAAGTTCACTCAACGCCGTGTGATTGTTAATGAAATTGATAAAATATGGTCTGCTGATTTGGTTGACATGCGATCGTTTTCAAAGTATAATAAAGGTACTAAATATTTGCTTACTGTTATTGATGTGTTTAGCAAATATGCTTGGGTTATTCCAGTTTCAAATAAAACTGGTTTAGAAATTACCAAAGCATTCCGACAGATAATCAGTACAGGAAGACAATGTAAATTGCTGTGGGTTGACCAGGGTGTGGAGTTTTATAACAAGACGTTTAAGCAATTCCTTAGTGACAATAATATCAAAATGTATCACACTTTTAATTTTGGAAAAGCTGTAGTAATTGAACGATTTAACAGGACATTAAAAGAAAAGATGTGGTAATATTTTACAGCTAACAATACACACATATATTTAGACGTGTTACAAGAAATGGTTGACAAGTATAATAATACAAAACATCGGAGTATTAAAATGACACCGATTGAGGCTAGTGATGAGAAAAATAAAGGAACAGTGTATTTCAACTTGTATGGAAAGATAAAAAGTAATCAAATTAAGCCAAAGTTTAAAATAGGGGATAATGTTAGAATTAGTAAATATAAAAAAACGTTTGAGAAAGGTTATACCCCAAATTGGACTGAAGAAATATTTGTTGTTGATGAAATTCAAAACACAAATCCTGTAACATACAAAATAAAAGATTTAAACAACGAAAACATTGATGGCAGCTTTTATGAATTAGAGATGATAAAAGCAAAGCAAGAACTATTCAGGATTGAAAAAGTAATACGACGTGATTATAAAAAGAAACAAGCATTAGTAAAATGGGTCGGTTATGATAATAGCTTTAATAGTTGGGTATCATTTCAGGACATTCAAAACATTAAGCAATAACAAGCGTGTGTTCGAAGCAGGTATAACTATGATAATTTAAATTTATGCAAATTTGAAAACCCTTTTTAAAGTCAAGCGGTCGGTGGTATAGTATATATAGGAGATTGAGGTATAGTATGGTGAAAATACTAAGTGTTGGGTTGGCAGCATGGTCTATAAATAGACGTTTATATTATAAACGGTCATGTGACATTGTAAGGCAACCTTCGGTTGTGTAATATGGTCTATAAATAGACGTTTATATTATAAACGGTCATGTGATATGGTAAGGCTATCTCGGAGCGAAATGAATTGTAAACGGTTGTGTGATATGGTCTATAAATAGACGTTTATATTATAAACGGTCATGTGACATTGTTACCTAAAGGGGAAATGAAATGCTAAGGCAACCTCGGAGCGAAATGAATTGTAAACGGTTGTGTGATATGGTCTATAAATAGACGTTTATATTATAAACGGTCATGTGACATTGTAAACGACTTCCTTTGAAAAAAAAGAGTTATTTCCCTTGAAAAAAAAGAAGAGTTATTTCCCTTGAAAAAAAAGAGTTATTTCCCTTGAAAAAAAGAGTTATTTCCCTTGAAAAAAAAGAGTTATTTCCCTTGAAAAAGAAGAGTTATTTCCCTTGAAAAAAAAGAAGAGTTATTTTCCTTGAAAAAAAAAAGAAGAGTTATTTCCCTTGAAAAAAAAGAGTTATTTCCCTTAAAAAAGAGAGTTATTTCCCTTGAAAAAAATAGTTATTTCCCTTGAAAATTAGAATTACCTCCCCTGAAAGATCCCGGATTGATTAGTAGTATAGATACTGAGCCAGCGGAGTTTTCCTGAGCGGGGTGCTTGAGAAAACTGTTGAAATATGTTGGTGTTGATTTAGGCGTGACTTACATTTATGAAAGTTTCGCCTGAGTCCCCCCTGGCATATTTCACTAGTTATTCTCGTTCCCCGAGAGGGGAAACTGTGCTGGTACTCTAAGTATCTATACTACTGACTTATGACAAAATGTCTCTACATGTATATAGAAACCAGATCTTCATGGGAGTGTCAAATGAAACTTAGTTCAGACGACCCTTGTATAAAAGAATTACAATTCTGGAAGGAAAATGTTAAATCCCTTAACGGCAAAAAACTATTAGCTGATTATAACGTTACCGAAATTGTTGTATATTCTGATGCTAGTAACGTAGCAACAGGGGCGTACATGGAAAAAGTCAAGGATTCCGCTTTTCATAGAAATTGGTCGCAAGAAGAGTCTTTAAAAAGCTCTACTTACAGAGAAATCAAAGGTGTGAGTTTGGCACTGAACGCATAGAAATCACGCCTGAAAAATAAATCGGTTAAGTGGTTTTCCGATTCACAGAATTGTGTTAGAATATTTCCCGGAGGTAGTATGAAGTCCGAATTACAAAATGAGGCTTTAAAGATTTATGAACTTTGTGTTCAAAATAATATTAAGCTGGACATACAATGGGTGCCAAGGGAGGGAAATACCACAGCGACGGTATTTCTAAGTACTTTGATAAGGAAGACTGGGGAGTTTCAATGGAATTTTTCACATTTATGAATGATATGTGGGGACCCTATTCAGTGGATCGGTTCGCTAATGATGAAAACACAAAGGTTAATGTCTTTAATTCTAAATTTTGGTGCGAAAATACAGCAGCCGTGGATGCTTTTTCGCAGGACTGTCAAGGGCATAATAACTGGTTAGTTCCACCCATCAGACGATTTACATATTCATGTAAAGCCGAGGGAACTCTTATCTTTCCTCACTGGACGTCTGCTGCCTTTTGGCCGCTTTCGGTCGACAAAAATTACAAGGACGTTATCGAGTTCAGTTCACATGAAAATATTTTTGTCCCAGGTAAAAACTAGTAATGTCTATTTGGATCAGAACATTTTAAAAGTAACGTTTTGGCAGTTAAACTATCATGCGTATACGTTACTTTAGTCGCAGTGGTCTCCCTTTTATCATAACTTAGTTTTAAGATTTAGAGGGTATTGTATTCAAGAGTCTATTATCGATTTCAAACTTTGCAAGTGATAATGCATCACGTTTAAGTCTTAACTCGGCAGTGATCTTTTTGAAAGCCATCGGGTTTAAATTAAAGCTGATGTAAAGTAAGCTTATTTCCCACTACATAAAAAGGGTTCTATTTATAGTACTGATAACTATAGAGGGATTACCTTATTGAGTATTTTAGGCAAGTTATTTACTCGCGTTTTAGATAATAGATTAAATAATTGGGCAGAATGTTACAACGTATATATTGAGGCACAAGCAGGATTTAGAAGTGGCATGAGCACAAATGATAATATTTCTGTTTTACATAGTTTAATTACACACATGATTAATGTAGGAAAGAAAATGTACTGCAGTTTTATATATTTTAGCAAAGCTTTTGATTATGTAGAAAGAAATAGCCTATGGTCCAAACTAATAAAACTAGGTATAAGAGGTAAAATGTTAACTGTTATCAGAAGCATTTACGAAAGCTTAAAGTCACGAGTCACATATAATAACATGTTAAGTAATGAATTTTCATGGATGCTCGGTGTGCGTCCAGGAGAATGTTTGTGCCCGTTTCTTTTTGCTATGTTTTTAAATGATATAGATGAACATTTTATGTTAAATGGATTTGATGGAATTGATATGTATATGACGAAAATTTTCATTTTGCTTTACGCTGATGATATAGTTATTTTTTCTGAAACACCTGAAGGTCTTCAAAAGGGTCTTGACATATTATATGATTATTGTAAGAGATGGAAACTAAAAGTTAATGTTAATAAAACCAAAGTTATTATTTTTAGAAAAGCGGGAATGTTACCCAGAAACTTAAATTTTATTTTTAATGGTGTGAATCTAGAAATAGTCAAAACGTTTTCCTACCTTGGCATCGTTTTTTCACAAGGTGGATCTTTTAGCGAAACACAAATTACCTTAGCTGCTTCATTTTATTTTAGTGTAATTAATATTAATGATTGAACAAATACAAGTTATGCAGAAAAACTAGTGTGACGAAAGCACAGAAGGCTATTTTTAAACTAAGCAAACTTCTGATGAAATTTTCAGATATCTCGATTAAACATAGATTGGAGCTTTTTGACAAACTTATTTTACCTATATTAACTTATTCTTGTGAAGTTTGCGGCTTTCATAATTCTCAGAATATTGAACGTATTCATACATTATATTATAAACGTATTTTACGAACGTTCTACCCAAAATGATGTTGTGTACGGTGTCCTGGTTAGATTTAGCATGACAAGCATTAGATATTATAGAATAATCAAATATTGGTTTAAAATTGTACAAAGGAATGATACTAAATATTGTAAATGTGTAAATAACGTGTTAATGCGTGATAGTGAACAATACCCAAATAAAGTGTCATGGGTCACTCTCGTCCATAAGCTGTTGTCCTCCATGGGTTTTCATTATGTATGGCTCGCTCAGGGTGTAAGAAATGTTGAAACTTTCCTTTATACTTTTAAGCAACGCCTTTATGATAATGATTTTCAGCTTTGGCATGAACGTGTAGAAAATTCATCCAGAGCGTTATTTTTCAGAGAAATAGTATCTTTTAACTACCAGTTCATTCTTCAATGTGTAAATATTCCAAAATTTATAATTGCAATGACTAGGTTAATTGTTTCATCGCATAGTCTAAAAATTGAATCAGGTAGATGGCACAGACAACATAATATTCCCCGTGACGAAAGAAAATGTAATAAGCTTGAAGATGAGTATCATTTTATTTTAGAATTTTCTTTATTTAAAGACATACGTAAAATACACATAAAAAGGTATTTCTGGACAAGACCAAGTATGTTTAAAGACATATTTCGAGCCTATTGTATTTGGGGGTTGGGGGTGGGGGGGGGGGGTGGGGGGGGGGGAGAGAATTTCTATAGGTAACTGTAAATCACTGTTAGCCATACAATTTCATGAGCAAAGTGTGATATTCAATTTTTCTTCAGATTATGAGGCCCACCCAATAAAGCATTTGTGAGCAGTACACATAATAACACATTAAGGAATGTTGTATATTTATTGTGTTGTGCCATGATATTTGGTCTAAAAACAATTAAGAAATACCAGATAAGTTTTGTATTCAAAAGCTAAATTATAAACATATATTTTTTCATTAAAGTAAATTACAAAGTGTTGTTAAGTTATTCTTACCCTCAATATAGCAATGCTATACAAATAAAAAAACTAAGAGTGGGCCTCAATTTATATACCTGAGTTGATCAGCCATGAAGCGTACTGGCTGTAAATAGTCAAGCTTTCCATGCTTTTTTACTGACCAAGTAGCGTTGGGAAATGTGTCTTTAAGCTAAAACAGCTATTTAGTAGCGAAAATGAAAATGTCATCAGAAATTTAAGTATGTATATCTTCAAATGTTTTGAAGTAAAGAAACAGATTATTTCACCATATAATGAAAATCTTCTTAATCCATATTTGACATCCAATTAATGTAACTTTGTTTTATTTATCATATATGCATTTATTTAAGTCGTATATAATTGTAAATATGTAGGTAATTACATGTCCAACTGTAAAGTGTTATAACTACAGTTGTCTTATATCAAACTTATTTTGAATGGTGTCATTTGTTTGCAAATATAGCTAACATAAATACTACTTACAGCCGTTAATTACCCAGGTGGCGGTGCCGTACGGATGCAGTGAGCGCGTTAAGTATGGACAGACCAAATCACCAATCCTGCTGCATTTGTGGTGCACTACCACCTTGGGATTGTTATATTAATTCTGTTCGAAATGATTTTTTTTCTTCTTTTACTGTCATTGTCAAATCTTTCTTAAAACATGCATTTGCGGTTTCTTTACAATATTTTTCTTCCTCTATCATTTTTTCTAAAAACTTGTAAACAGCGTTTGGTCCTCTGTATGTAACAACCGGTTTAGAATATTTATCATCATAACAACAAACAACCTTGAATCCATAACCACAATCAGTATGTTGCTGATATGCATCTGTATACGAGTTTTTTTGATTATTTGTAGCTGAAGAGATTTTTTCCGTTATTGCTTCAAAGTCAGCATATATAACAAATGGAAACATTAATTGCCTATCATAGTTTTTAAAGAAAACCTTTTCATTCGCCAAAGGCATTTTTATTGCTTGCTTGCCATTTAGAGAAAGACAATCAAGTTTATGCTTTTCCAAGACTTTTTCTACTATAAAGCATTGCAGGCATGTTTTACAGAACCGTTGTTTTTCTTTGTGTAATGTCTGATTATTCATCAACCGGTTAAAATCCTTTATCTACACATAATGATTTTGTTTTCTTCTTCAACAATCAAAAGCATATCACATTCTTCTTCTACTTTATTTGATATGTACAGCGGATACACCCCACTTTTTTCATATCCAAATATATTAAAACATATATTATTTTGTTTTTCTATTTTGGGGATTTGCTTTAATGTAACAGGAAAAGTAATTCCCTTGTAATCAAGATCAACTATGTGCTTTATATACTTTGTTATTCTTTGGGGATCTTTTGCAGCAATAAAATGATATGCTAGATGGCGCCACCTAAAGCATTCATTTTTCTTCTTCATTTTTTATATTTATTAAGCCTTTTCTAGCATTAGAAAGTTCTTCTGGTAACTCCAAATAAGAGTTGCCTATCAAAGGCTTATACTTCACCCTGTGCACATAATGCATATCCACTGATTCATTTACCCAACCAACCATTAGAAAGCCAGCTCCCAGTTCTGCCCACAAGTTCATTAGTTGCTGTATCCAAAGCATTTTAATCTTGTTTTCATCTAAGATTATTGTTGCCAGGGATGCAAAGTAAGCTGTTTAGTATGTAGTCATGGAAGCTGCATCTTTGTTTCCAACTGATTTAGCGAAAGTCATTTTCAAAACAACACTCAGTTTAAAACCACCCGTCCTTTTTAATTCCATCTTGAGGAATTCTGTGACTGTTTTTCGCGTCCGGCGAAGCTGAACAAACGGATCTAATCTATCTACAATGCCCACAGAGAAAACCTTACAATATTGTTTCGGGGATTTTTCAATTTATTTTACACTCATTATATAATAAGTGTATAGAAAATAATCTTTAAGCCCTAATTAATTAATTTAACAAGCTGAATAAAACACAATATCAATTCCCTCTTTCAATAACTCACCATAGTAATAATTAAGGAAATCAATAGTTATGGGACCGTTAGTCGCTCATGTGATCATTTTGTCGCACAATTTTTGCCCTTCTGATATCATGTTTTCTTATTTTCCATGGCAGTTTAATATTTTGGGCTTCAGTTATAATATTTTCAGTCAAATCCTTGAAGTTTATAAAACTTAATACTATCCATTTTTTGCTTACCTTCAAAATCAACTAACACAGCTTGTTTTGCACATTTCTTTCTGAGACTTTCTATGTCGTCTGTGTATACCATATAATAGTATGCTAGTTTGAATCTTTTAAGTATTAATTAATTAAAACAATAATAATAATAGTATATTATATGGCAAACTGTATATATTGTAAGAGAGTATTAGGTGTTTTTGATTATTTCGAGTGTTGCATGGATTGTTTTTTATTTTATATGGTCGACAAAAAGACACATTTTGTTGGGTACAGACTTTGTTACAACTGCACCATACATGCGTAAATTGTAATAGTACTTGCAGGGTTTTTGATGGGGAACGTATTTGTTTCGAATGTGGGACTCACAATGGATATGATCTTGTTGTAGATTATCGGGGAGTTTGCAAGAAGAGCGTTTATCATTGAAGATATCATCTAGAAAAACTTTTGGGAGGGTATAATTTATCCCCAATAGATAAGCAGAGATGTGAAGATTTGTTTTACAAAACTGTAAGAATTTTAGATAAGATAGGAGGCCGGAAAAGAACAATTAAATTTAATTACATTTTCCAGAAGATATTCAAGCTATTAGAAATAAAAAAAGAAACAAAGCCAATTAAGACAAAAGCCACTAGAGACAAGTACGATGCTATCTGGAAACAGGTTGAAAAAGAAATGGTTTAGTAACCGTTTAATTAGCAGGGATGCTCCTACTAGTAGCCGTTTAACTTGTACCGCTCAATGTACCTTTCCAAAGGTTCAGTAAAATTATCGTTTTGTTGGATTTGTAGTATTTTAGTGAAACATAATGTAATTACCTCTTCGTCTGATCCCGTAGCTGTTTGGGCGTACGAAAGAAGTTGTTTAAAACTTCTATTGTGTGTTTTTAACATAACCTTTTTGTTTGCTATACTGGTTTTACTCATTAGGACTGCGATTATTGGCGGAACTGCTCCAACAACAGCTATAAAAACAGGAATTGCTGGAACCAGTGCCAACTGCAGCAGTACAACCAATTAATCCGCTTGTAACCTGTAACCCTGTGTTAATCCTGCCGCATAATTTATAACTAAAAAATGATATATAGGGTCCTATAGAAACCACAGCGTCCGAACGCAATGGCATCGTAGGTCCGCACTGTACTGCAAACAAGGACTTGAAACTACAATGAAAGAGACAAAAAACAACAGAAAGAAGTCTGTATGCTGCCGCTTGTCGAGTTAAGTAACTCATTAATTCTTCCTTGCTTTTAATTTTTTTCATTATAATAATTAGATTAATTAAAATATTTAGAAAATAATTGTTCGTGTTCTTCGGCTGATATATTACCATTTTTTAATAACTCGTCGATTATGCTAATACCTTTATTCATCAACTGTGGACTATTATTCCCTGATTCCACATACTAACTCCAGATCATTAACCAAATCATCAGGACTATTGTAATATTCTGCACAACCCCCTAAAATCTTCTTGTACTTTGAGGGGCACCTGGGGTCTTCCTCCACTTGTAGAAGCTGGAAAGTCGCCATATGACCTTAGCTGTTGGTGCGACTATAAAATCCAATTCAATTCAATTCTTTCCCGACTGCACTCTTTTCATTTCTAAGTTGGTTAGTAAGAGCAGCCTTGTCGCGGCCAAGTTGATGGATATATTCATTAACACGTCCAATTATGTCTCCAAGATTTAAGTTATCTCTGAGCACCTTTGACGGCAAGGGTAAGTCATTTAAAACCAACACTGCTTTATCGATTTTAGCATCTGGATCAATCATAATTGTCTGCTCTATTTCTTTACGAGGCTTTTCAGCAAATAACTGAGGTATTCCCTGATACGCTCCTCTTTCTTGTACTTCCTCGCCTATAGCTCTAGGAAGAGTGGCTAATTGCTGACTTATTTCCGGAAGAGTAGCTTACTGCTTAGTTAACCTGTTCAGACTGATCTTTTATTTCACTACTTACCGGCTTAACTATTTCTTTGTATAAATCGCGACTAGCTCCTTTTTCTAGTCTTTTCTGAATAACTTTACTTTCATATTCTTTTACAAGATTACTCGATGATTTCATTTTATCTGCTAATTCTTTCCACTTTAACAAAGACATATATACTATAGAGTTAGATAAAATAAGATAAGTTAAGTTGAGTTAAGTTGTAAAACATGTAAGATTTATTTCTTGGTTGCTTTCTTGGCTGGGGGTTTAACTGGTGCTTTGTTTAATTTGGCAATATTTGATAAGGTCAGTGCTTGTTGTTTTTCCGCGCGTGCTATTTTGGCTCTAAGCTTTGTCTTTTCTTTTGCTGTTCTTATTTTGTTGGCTAGTTGCTTTCTAAGACCCTTTATTTCCCACCCTGTTGCAAGGAGAAACAGTTGTATGGCTTGCTTGTCAGTTCCTGTTATGCTTCCCGGCTTTTTTGCTCTAGGCGAAAAAGGTTTTGATGGTGCCTCTTTTGTTTTTTGTACATCCTTGGCTACTTTAACCAAACCATAATATCTGACTTGATTAGCTTTGAAATATTCTGCTTCTGTTCCGAGTTTTTTCCCAGATGGATTTGCTTTTATTCCGCAATAAACTTTAGACATTATACTAGTAGGGTAGATAATATTAATATTATCCAAGTATTATTATAATGGAAATTCCAAACTACGATATGAAGACAGACAACGGTAATTTCAAGCAGATATGGAACTTTATGCCAGAATGTTGTTTTAGAATGCTTATTATATGTGGTAATTCAGGATCTGACAAGACAAATACATTAGTTCACATGTTATTAAAACCTTTAGTGTATTACGACAAGATTTACTTGTTTGCTAAAAACTTGGAACAGTCAAAATATAAGGTCTTATCACAAAATCCTGAAAGGATAGCAAAAAAGAATAAAATTCCGGTTGAAGACATATTAGAATGCTCAAATGATCAAGTTATTCCTGTGAATGATTTATACTCTGATACTCAAAAGATAGCTATTTTTGATGATTATGTTTGTGATCACAACCAAAATGATATTATTAATTATTTTAACCAGGGAAGGCATAAAAAATGCTGCGTGATTTACTTTTCACAATCTTATTACAAAACTCCCAGAGACATTCGTTTGAACTGTTCTCATTATATTTTCTTTGGAACTCCAGTTAATCGTGAGCTGGGTATGCTTTCTAATGAACAAGGTGTTAGCAAAGAGCAGTACGGAAAAGCAACTGACAAACAGTATGATTTTCTGTATCTTGATCGTCCTATGAAGTTGGTCAAAAGAAACTTCACTGGCGAAATTTAATCTAATCATATTAATGGGACATTTTAATGATCTTGGAAGTGAGGAATCTAGTTCAGGCGGTGTTAATATTACAAATTTTGGTATTGTGCTGTCTGAGTTTGTAAAACAGAAACATCTGGTTAATTATCTTCACAAGCGTAAAAACCAGGGAAACGATTTAAGAAGTGATCTTAACATGGCAGATGATGTAGCAACAAAGCAATTTACTGTAAGAAAAGTAGCAAAGATCATACGTGATTATAGTATTGATAAAATTCCAGATATTATGAAATATTTGACAAAAGGTGTTGGTGACAAAATAAGTCTGATACAGAAGCAATTACAGACAAACCGTGAGAAAAAGATTGAATTTCAAAACGGTTTAAAAGATGAAATAAAACTTCTGGGCGATGCATTAAAAGAGTTAGAAAATAAAGAAGATGGATTGGAAGATGATAGCGAGCTCTATAAAAAGTTAGGTGAAAAAATACTTGTTGGTGTTGAAAGTATTAATGAGCGAATTAAAGAAATCAATAAAACCGCTATTGCTGATGCTACAACACAAATGAGAACTGCTTTTACTACTGAAATAACTCCAATTAAAATATTAAGGGCTATTACTAGTTATAGCCATAGTTATTGGGAGGGACCAAATGTTTCGTAAGCTAGATCTGCTATGGTATTTTCTTTTAATTGCGCATGCGCTGTCTATCCATTTCCTTTTATCCTGCTGAAGCACACATGAGGTCAGGTACTTTTTCATTTGAGTATACAACTGATTTTCTCACTTTTATCTAGTTGACTTCTTATTTCTGTTTGTTATATCCTAATGCCCTGATGTTATTCGGTATTTCGCCATAATTTATTCTCATGATGCCTTGAAATTAATCCGTTTTTTGTATATATAGCTTTTGTCAGTCGAGGAATTTAATGTCGACGCATGATGCTGTCTCGTTTTCTTGTTAGGGAGGCAAATCCACTTATTACCTGTTGTTGTTTTGGTATTGTTGTTTGTTTGTTTTTATGATAAATTCTGTTCAGAATATTTTGATAGTTCTTGACCGTATATCTGGTGTAGAGATTTTAATGCATGTGTTAACCTTATTTTTTTAGTTTATTTGCTCGCGATATTTGCAGCTGACCTCATTATGATCAGGGAGGGAGTAGGTAATTAGACACCAAGCTTGCGCTGTGACCAAATACCTCACATTTATCAGTACACTTGTCCCAGTTAGGGCGTTATTGGCACTTGGCCATAAATCCGTGTACACGATTATTGACTTTAAAGGGAGTACATCAGGCTTTTCATGGGGGTCTAGGTGTCCGATTTAAAATCGACAAATATTAATATTTTCTATTCTACAGGCCAAAACATAATTAATGAGCCAACAAATTATCACTTATTGGCAAAGAAATTCATTCTGCACAGTAATACGTGCTATCCTAGGTGACGCACCAGGGTTAATTTCAGCATTTTGCGTATGATTCCACCATAGCTAAATGGTATATTCAAAGTTAAGACATTAACAAATGGTTCTAACATCATGTTTTGATTGATAAAAGTGTTTTATCATGAACTGAAACAATTTTATAATTTTAGATGTTTCTAGAATAATCATGATGTGCCCCCTTTAATGTATCTAATTATAACAATTCACACTTTGGGATAACGTAACTTGCTTGCTTCAGAAATAACATCTTTCCTCAACATTAATTATACTTCTAGTCACCTTGTACGGTAAAAAGGTTTTCTCAAAATTACACAAATAATAAAATGAAGAAATAGATAAATAAATGATAAAAAAAAAAAGAAAAAGGAAAAAAAAAAGGTATATTAATAGTAAAATAACATAAATAATAATAATAATACTAATAATAATAATAATAATAAATAAATAAATACAAAAAAAAAAAAAAAAAAAAAAAAAAAAAAAAAGGAAGTAATAAAAAAGAAAGAAAGAAAGAATATATTTAATCTGCAAGAGCAAGAGCATGTGATGAGCACACAGTAAAATTTTGGGAAAAAGGCGGGGTTGTGGAATCCTGGTGTGATTAGTTATGCATCTGATGTCGTACATTTGTTTTCAGAGTTAGGGTTTGAACGATATTACAGGAGCATTCGTGATTGCTTAGTACGTCAATTAAAATCGTTAGATCAAGTCATCTTTATCGTGTGTCTGTCGGAACATGAGACATTGGACTAGTACTTTATCAGGGCATGGTATGCTCAAACCTGTATTCACATGTAGGCATCCTTTAGTTTTTCACAAATGAATGACCTAGAATTAACACAGCGTAAAGGGGGACTGTTATCCAGTTATTGGCGACATTTATACTCTGTTATCGGTTTTTGGTTAAAAAAAAAAAAAAAAAAAAAAAAAATAAAAAATGAATAAATCAATAAATAAATCAATATATAAATCAATAAATAAATTAATGAATTACTTAATAAAATTTTAACTCTGTTATCTGATTCTGTTCAAAGAGAAAAAATAAAATAAAAAAAATAAAAAAAATAAAAATAAAAATAAATAAAAAGTAAATGAATAAAAAATACTAAAAATAACATATGAATAAATAAAGTCAAGTAGTAACTGCTATCTGTTGTCGGCAGATTCAATTTCCTTCCCATTAAACAATAGAGTGGCTGACTCATAATGTAAAGGCAGTGTAATGATATTTGATATGTAACAGTTGGTAAAATGAATCCGCGAGTGTATATATTGGCTGTCGATTTTTTTTTTTTTTTTTTTTTGCAGAGGCAGTTAGTATTTTAGAATAACAAATTTCAGGTTATGGGTGGCCTACACTGTATTGCCTTCGTAGAGGTAAACATCATTATAGTATGTACCTTGATGTAGGTCCTGTATATGTGACGAAGACGAAGAAGAAAGACGATACATATTTAAATAGATAATCAAAGCAGTAATTATTTAATAAATACAGACTGGCTTGTAGCTTTAGCTGTCATAAACTTATAGATATATAATTCGAGCTACGGATAATATTACATAACCGGGAAATGGTACAGTATTTGTTAGTATAAAAACATATCTTATGAAATTCAGTCTTAAGATTTTTATTTAGTTTCATACCTTCGTGTGTAAAAAATAAAAATAATAAAAATAAAAAAGTTGTAGGGAATGAAATAAAATAAAATAAATAAATAAACACAGTAAATAATAATAACCATTTAAAAAATAAATAAAATAAATACAGAACTAAATAAAAACAATTATCCATCACCGAATACGATAAACAATCCATAAATAATTAAAGTTTAATAGACGTACAATGAATGGACACACAATAATAATAATCATAATAATAATAAAAATAAATATTTTTAATGAATAATAATAATACGGTTACTACTAATAGCGTTAATAATAATACCAATATCAGTAATAATAATAGCTCTGCTCATTATTATCATAAAAATAATACCATAATTAAAGGGAGATTTAAATTACTTTAAATAATACTCAATATGTTAGAAACTCGTTACTGATTACAATTGTATTCTGTTTCATGTACCGAGCTTGTCAAGCGTGTGCTATCTGGGCAGGAAAGTGATGGGCCAGTGTAAGAACAGGCTATAAGTAGGTGTTGCTCGATGTCCAGACCTTACTGCCGTTCACAAGCTAAAGAGCAGTGCGAAGTGAATCATCAGCTGATGTACTGGTTAGCGGTGCCGCCAAAACAGCGTTCAGTGAATCAGCTCCGGTAATGTAGTAGTAGTAGAGCTCGTATGACTTCTTCCAATCTAATTCTTGACTGGACGGCCTGCATTGTAACCAGGGTTCTCATGTTTGGCCAATCGGCAAAAAAGCCCCATCTCAGTAATAGGTGCAAGAATGGGTTTATATGGAACACAATATTCAATCAGCTGATCTTTATATTAAGCCACTTTCACTAATGTTTTTTCCCGATTGCCCTGGTTAAGAATTTGAAATGCGATTTGAGTTTGATATCCCATCTTTGAAACGCTTGTTTTATGGACGAACGAATTTAAATTTTAGGGATAAGCCTGATAACACAGTTGTTGTTGTTGCTTTTAAGAACGTGGGCCATGTTTCACTAACATATTTGGTCATATAGAGTTCCTTTTGCGGATGGGAAGTCTGACCCGTATTGTATGGTTGATTCCATTTCACGATACCGACTAGTCTTTTAGAATGGGGGCGGCATTAACCTCCTGTCTTTACATCTAAGCGGTCTTAATGCGTTATATAGTGTTGACACTCATTACGAGTCTACTGTCACTCATTAAACTGGTATACAATTGTTTTTCTTCTATATCATAATGGGGGATAGACATGCCGGAGACACCTGGTAATTTATCTAATTATTTACCAATACGCAACTTTTAATACTCTATACAACTGTATACATATATGTCGCTTAATTTAATTATTTGCAGGATCATATGCAGGTTGTTACCGAAAGAGTATTTTACATTGGTCAGCGTGTCGTGTGGTGAGCGGTGCTCCGCTCCCCGTTTACGACCTTGAGCAGGTTTAGCGGCTCCTAGCCGACATAGGAGTTTGAACCTAGAGTCCGATGCATTTGATTGCACAGATATGGTACTATATACTAGGATTATTTGCAAGCAAAGTCAGGGGATGACTAAAGTCAGTCCAACCCACTCTAATTTTGGTTCATTTAACTGAGTTTTGCAGTTTGTTGTGCACAGTCAGACTAGCACTTGCAAAGTTGTTACACTTCATTACAAGCGATATACCAGTTGTTACTTAATGGCGCCAGTACAAGAAATGTTCCTTAGCAAGTTATATAAAGCGCATTCGTTTTGAATTATGGTAGGGCGCAGCTCACGTTATGATATATATATATATATTTTGTTATAATATACTGTACTGTATGCGAGTTACATATTCATACAATGATATATCCTCTTTTCTTCGGCAGTGAGGGATTCGCTTTTGCCAAAATCATTTTCTTTTGGCGGTGGCAGTATCAAAATTTCTTTTGATTGCTGCTCGTGGCATTATCAAAATTCATTTTGATCGCTGCCATATGGCCGTCAGCGAATCCTTCAATTCAGTGAAATCAAATTTAGTGACAATGAGCAATGTTATAATTAGTAAATTTCAATGTAATACTGACCACTGTTCCCCAGGGTCGGAATTACAGCTTGAAAATTAAAGCCTTTTGGGGCTTATTGTTGGTGCATCATGCCCTGTTCGGTCGTGCACATTATTGTAAACATTACATAAGAAATAACGTTCAAGTGATTAAATGAAGAAACATTTTACATTAGCATTAGAGTTTTGAATAAACAATTTATTAAAGCCCTTTGAGGCTTCACTAAGGGCATACGGCTGTTGGGACATGCCCGCTTTTGTTTGAGCCTTTTGGGGCTTCATCTCTTGTTTAAGCCTATTGCGGCTTCTTTAAGGGTATCAGGCTTATGGGCCATGCCCTCTTTTGTTATACATGTTTAGGGCTGCCATTTAATATGTATGTGTTGCCGGCAGCCCGCTATTTGGAGCCGCGCCCAATATTTGCCATACAATTAAATAAATGATAATATTTTCTTATGTGTTTGTCCGTTGGTGCCTTCCCAATAACAAATGAACAGATAAACACTAACGTTAGCAATATCAACAAAGAGTTGGAAGACATCAAAAAGAAAATGGTTGATGGTAAGTCGCTGGAGACCGCTTTGAGCAAAATGGTTGACAAAAATGAACTCAACTGCTATTGCTGGTGTTTCGAGACAAATGAGAGCTGTCCAGGATGAAAGAAGCAAAGCTTTTGATAATGAAATAGCTTTTTTGAAACAGTTTAATCAAAAGTCTGATAGTCGCCACACAGCACTTCTTGGTATAATTGATGAGTTGAAAGTAAAAGTGGATAATGCAGGTCGGATTTTACTTTTTGAATATACAGTAGATGATGGTATGAGTATTTTTCAAGATGCCGTTGTATACCCCCGTCACAGGATAAAATCGACTTTTGTATTGTATCCAACTCGAAAACCACTTGAAAGAACCCGTCAAAACTCTTTTCTTGATGCGTTTACTTTTGTAGCCAATCCATTTATAAAAAGTGAAGAATATTATGAAATACAACTCGAAGAAGATTTGACTACATTTACAATTCTTAAAGAAGGTCGTTATATATTTCAAATGAATTTTACTTATAAAGAAGCAGATGTCGAAAGTTTCATTATTTTTTCATCATTAGAAAACGATAATAGAAAATGACAAACGAATATTAAAAGAAACATTTGAAGTATATATCAAGTCATCTAGTACAATTTTGTTTAGGTCAAACACAATTGAAAATACTACACAAGTTTATGATTTTGAGAAATCAAGTTTTAAACTGTATTACAAAGGTGAATAATATTGTCTATTAATATATATAACGGAACAAAAATTGTAATGTCAATAGAAAAAGCTTCAATAATTAATAACTCAAACACACCAAGTAATTTTACAACTGTAATTGACAGACCATTAATATTGGACAAGAACAAACAGTATGGCATTGGACTTGACAAGATTATTTCTATGACTTACTCGTGGTACAATATTAGTGAGGATTTTAATAAAAAAAGTGATAAGGTATCACAATGGAAAAGATAAAAATCCAAAAGCAATTATTTTTACAAATGGAAATTACAGTTATGCCGATATCGATAATTATATAAAAGAAACATTTACTGTAAACGGCGATTTAACTGACTCACCTGTCCCAATAAGAATTGAATTTGATTTATCAAGTTTCAAATGTTTAGTTACCATTCATAATAATTTCTTGCTTGATTTAAGAGAATCAAACTTTCACACCTTAACTGGGGTTGACAAAGATGCAGTTATTAGAGAAACTAAATTTGGGACAGTAGTACCAAACATAACAAATGCTATTGATACTTTATATATTCATTGTGATTTGATCAGTAATTCTATTGTTGATAGATCATACGGGGATGTTTTTTATGAAATAAGTACAGCCGACCTTACGAGGTTGTATCCTTTTAAAGATGAACCGATAAGAGTCGGATTCTGTGAAGTAAACAAAACGATCATTAACACTATTAATATTTATATAACCGATTTCTTCGGTAAAATTATTAATATTAATGGAGTTCATACGTCATTTCGATTTGTTTTAAAAGAAATAATGTAATATAAGTTATATGGCACGTTTAAAAAAGTTTATGACACTAGTACGGGAACATATACTCAAGTTGATCGATTAACTGGAGCTGGTATATTTGACATTTTTTCAAAGGTTGGATCAAACATATTTAGTAAAAACAGCAGGCAAGAAAGCATTAGAAACTGCTGGAAAACAAATCATAGAGAGCGGTTCTAAGAAACTTGGAGATGAAGTAGGAAAAATGGCTGCTGATAAATTAGTTTCGGTTGTTAAACCAAAAGGTGAGATAATTTTAAAAGAACTTACAAAGGCTGATAACAAAAAAGAAGTTGTGACTGAAGAAGATGCAAATGCAAAAATTAACAGATTACTATCCGGAAGAGGAACCAACAATATTCATGCAAGAATTAAACGATTAATTTAATCTAATTACTAGTATACATAGATGTTTCGAAGTGATAAATATAATACTAGATATGAACATGTACCTATTCAGTTAGATACCCCCATAACTAGACCTGGAAATAATACTAGACAAATGAAAAGTGGCTATCAATTTACGTTTAATGATAGAAGTTCTTACTTTGATTGGTATAACGCAGATTTTGAAATCAGTTTTCGAGCAAATAAGTTTGCTGATGGAGCCGCTTTTGCAGCCGCCGATGAAATTGCTCTTATTAACGATGCAGCTTCATTAATTGATCAAAGGCAAGTAAAACAATATGGAAAAACAGTTTATGATGGGAATAATCTTCATAGATTTGTTAACGTTAAAAGTTTGCTTGAATTGTCTGGTGATTAAACAAAAACAACCGGAACAAATGAATACTTTTATTTAGATACCACGGCTGTGGCAGAATCTCGAGATGATCAAGCTGGTTATAATTTAAGATTTGCAGCTCGTCATGGTTTAATCATAACTAATCAAAAAGTTGATTCTATAATTCCATTAAACAAATATTCCTTCTTTGAAGGTTTAGAAACAAACATGCGTCCTTCAGGTCAAATTCAGATTAACTTGCAACTGGCGGCTGATGATGTGCTAATTTCCAAAGCTGCTGGTGATGATGGCCGAGTAGTTATTAATAAATTAGTTTTGTGGGTACCTAAAATAATATTTAACTCAGATGGTTTAGCTTATGTCATGTCAAATCATGACATCCACAAGATGGACTTATCTTCGTGAAATGATACAAGAAAGCGGAAGTTCTCAACTAACTGAATCTGTATTTAGAATAACGGCTGGAGTCAAAAGTCCAAACCATGTTTTTGTTTATCTGCAAAGGTCAGACAAGAGTTCTTTTCAAACACACAATCCTCATCTTTTGGATACGTTTAAGGTAAATGCTACTAATACTGCTTGCTATTTACAATCAGCTAGACTGGAAGTTGGAAACGGCGTATATTATCCAGAAACTGAATACAGCCATGATAATATTATAAGAATATTCAGAGATGTTATTAATTATTCTTACAAACAAAATGATAAAAACACTGGAACTTTAATAAACGTGAGTAATTTTAAAACTCTTTTCGGAATGATATATTTCGATTTAAGTTACAAGGGAAATGAAGTCAGTATTGATCCAAAACAACTAACTAATATAAGCTAAATATACCCCCGGGGGCTCCTTATAAAGTTTATGCGTTGATATTGTATGATGAAGATGTTCCTATTGATACTGTTGGAAATGAATTGGTGATAGTTTAATCTAACTTATAATATATATGACTTACGTAAATTATTCGATAGAGGGACAAAAGAGAAGTTTAGCAAAAGCATATGAAAACAAAAGTGAATTAACGCTCAGGCTAAAGAATAATCAACTAACTGGGGATTTTCCTTTGCTGCTGACAGTTACTCAGATTAACAATATTAACAAAGCTAAATCCAACGGACATGGCTTAAACATAAATATATCAAAATCGCAAATGAGATCTCAGTCTAAAAATGGAGGCTTTTTGGGAGCATTAGCCGGTTTGTTGACTAAAACAATATTACCAACAGTTGCTAGACTCGCTCCGAAATTATTAGCACCACTAGAAACAGGAGCACTGAGTGGTCTGGCGAGTACTGGAATCGGTAAATTATTCGGAAATGGAATGGTAACTATCCCTAGTGATAAAAAACCAGCACTACTTGAATCAAGTGTGCTAACACCGTCACAAAGAAAAAAGATTAAAAAGTCAAAAGGTTGCTGCCCTATTAAACTGACAAGGCATCAACAACAAGACGGGGGATTTCTTGGACTGCTTGCGTCGTTAGAAATTCCTTTAATTGGATCTCTTATTAGTGGTTTGACGGGGAAAAAAGTAGGCAAAAAGGAAAAAGGATTGAGAGTTGATCGTGGAAATGGTTTGCAAGTAGACTCGCAAATTAGAACATATAGAAGTATCCCATTCGTAAAAAAAAGGTTAATTCAAAAACGAGCATATCTATAACTTAAACATAATAAAGTGGGTAAGCAGTTAGACATTAAAAACTTTAGGGGAGTGTTTAGCAAGAACAAATTACCGACAAAACGAAATAAACAAGAATGCGGTATTATTAATCTGGATGGTTATATTGGACCTGGTACACACTGGACTTGCTACTGTAATGAGTATTATTTTGATCCGTTTGGTCTAAGTCCACCAAAAGAAGTTTTGACGTACATACCCAACATACCCAACATACCCAACATAAAATACAACACAATTCAGTATCAAGATAAAACAAGTGTATTATGCGGATATTTCTGTTTATTCTTCATTAACAAGTTGCAAGAAGGAAACAGTATGTACGATATTCTTTATAAAATATTAAAACCTTACGAACCTATGGAAAATGAACACATTATAAAATCATATTTTGTAAACAGAGTTTAGTCTAATCATATTATATATGAGTTACTGTGTTAAAGAAAACATGATGACTGAAAATGTAAGTCCTCAGTATATTCTAGAAAAAAATGGTAGAAGAATGTTAAAAGCAACTTGATGGAAGTATTGATATTCATAAACCTTTGCTCCCTTTGTTGCCTAAAAATGGGCTAGCAATTCCTGGTTATAAATATTGCGGTCCAGGTAATCCGCTTGACAGTGGAGAACTATCAAATGAATTAGATGCTATTTGCAAAGAGCATGATTATTGTTATGATGAAAGTCCTAGTAATAAATCAATGTGTGTGATAAAAACATGTTGGCCGGTTTAAAAAACGAGCAAATCCAAATCATTCGGAGAAAAACTCGCTAAGAATTTGATAGTCAAGCCAGTTATTAGTGCAAAATATAAACTAGGACTTGGAGCATCAAAAAACGAGAAAATGCGTTGAGATGGACTGATAAGCTAGCCGATGAACTTCACAAACCCATACGAAGAAAGTTCACTCAACGCCATGTGATTGTTAATGAAATTGATAAAATATGGATGGTCGGCTGATTTGGTTGATATGCAATCGTTTTCAAAATATAATAAAGGTGAAAAATACATGCTTACTGTTATTGATGTATTTAGTAAATTTGCTTGGGTTATTCCAGTTCCAAATAAAACTGGTATAGAAATTACTAAAGCTTTCCAAACGATTATAAGTACAGGAAGACACTGTAAATTGCTCTGGGTTGATCAGGGTGTGGAGTTTTATAACAAGTCATTTAAGCAATTTCTTGATGATAATAATATTAAAATGTATCACACGTTTAATTTCGGAAAAGCTGTAGTAATTGAACGATTTAATAGAACATTAAAAGAGAGGATGTGGAAATAGTTTACAGCAAACAATACAAATACATATTTAGATGTGCTACAGGCGATGGTTGATAAGTATAATAACACAAAACATCGGATTATTAAAATGACACCGATTGAGGCCAGTGATGAGAAAAATAAAGGAATAGTTATTTCAACTTGTATGGAAAGATGAAAATTAATAAAGCTTTGCCGAAGTTCAAAATAGGAGATAAGGTTAGAATTAGCAAATATAAAAGAACGTTTGAAAAAGGTTATACTCCAAATTGGACCGAAGAAATATTTGTTATTGATAAAATTCAATATACAAATCCTGTGACGTTCAAAATAAAAGACTTAAACAATCAAAAGATTGACGGAAGTTTTTACGAATTAGAAATGATAAAAGCTGATCAAGAAATATTCAGAATTGAAAAGGTTATACGACGTGATAATAAAAAGAAATTAGCATTAGTTCGGTGGAAAGGTTACAATGAAAATTTTAGTAGTTGGGTGCCGTTTGAGGATATTCAAGGCATCAAGCAATAACAAGCGTGTGTTGCGAGTCTCGCAGGCGTGCGAACAGCCAAGCATGATAAATACAAAATATTGCAGTTTCGGTTTGATCGGGACGACAGTAAAATATCGATTTTACCTAGCGCAATGCTCCTAGCAATTTTCCCAATAAATTCTCACTTGCAGCGTTTCCATGGTTACCGCAGGCTAATTATATCCGATGCAGTGCTCCTATAATTTTTCCAATAATGGTTGAAGAGAGATAACAGTTACTCCTATTTGACAAATAATCGACGCGTGGTTAACTCTCTTTGTATTTTTCCAATATGGCGCTGAAGGTGTAACACGCCCATTGACTGTTGCATTGAGTTGTGTGTGAATTAACATTTAAATGCCATGTTGTCATTCATATCTAGGCCCAAATTAAAAATGAATAACTTACATTCTCATCGCAAATGACACATATGCTGCCAAAAAATCCGCAGAAAAATGGGGGTCATGTATCTTCTATGAAAGAACTTGTCTCATGAATGAATGGTCCCTTTAAAAACATAAACACTGAGATGCCATAATATTGTATTCATACACTCACTTCCATATAAGCAAAATAAATTAAAAACTCACAATTTTTACATGACAATGCTTGAAAAATGTAACAAATAGATCAACAATGTGATATAAACCAAAAATAGCCCTTTAAATTAGAGAAAATGCCTTTTTTACAAAAAGAAATGAGAATTATTTATTGACGCCATTATGCGACTACCCCAGGCCGACACTTCCTGTGTTGCAATGGGTGTGCTACACCTATAAGAATACTTAACTATGAGTGAATTTTCAAAGCAGCTATTCTGACAAAGCCTAGACTATAACGCATTAAAGAAAGAAAAGTTTTCGCGAATCAACTAAGAATCGATCAAGATATATGCATTTCAAAATAGAACAGAGCGGTCGACAGCGACAAAAATCAGAGTACTTTTTTTCAGTTTTAACCTACCTCAACTGTTTTATAAAGTGACATTGGGCATACCTATACTTGATATAATGGATTAAATGCTTCATATAGTCAATAAACATGAAGAAATCAAGAGGTTTAGCTACCAAAACTGCTCTTTGAATGCAAAATGTGCTGATTTTCAGGCCAGCATCCAATTTTCAAGGCAATTTTTAACTTTTGGTGGCATCATACCTTAATTTGGTAACACTACATGGATATACAGGCATCCCAAATACTCCTAAATGCAAGTCTGGTACTAGCTTTGTGATTAAAAGCCAAGTTTTAATCATTGGGCAGCATACTCTGCCTTCAGTTCTCTCTGACATTATCTCAGTAAACCCAATTTTAGGGGGTAAGGGGAAGGATTTTGTGTTGTCATACCTATAAAAGCAGGATTTTAAAATAGTAGTGCTAAATTATGACAAATACACATATCTACATGTTGATACCAAACAAGCCTAGTTTTAGTGGAAAATGTTTCTCCAGGCCATCATTAAAAGACTTAAAAAATCTGAAACTCCAAATTACGGCTTTCCGCGGTGAAAAACAGCAAAAAAAAATCAAAACCAGTTTTAAAAGAGTGTAAAGTATTTTTTGGAAGATAAATAATCATTCCAAAAGAAAAATGACAGTTAAGTAAGAATCTGAGAGAAAATGACAATTCACAGATTCCGCCTTATAGGTGTAACACGCCCATTGATTGTTGCATTGAGTTGTGTGTGAATTAAAATTTAAATGCCATGTTGTCATTCATATCTAGGCCCAAATTAAAAATGAATAACTTATATGCTGCCAAAAAATCCGCAGAAAAATGGGGGTTATGTATCTTCTAAGAAAGAACTTGTCTCATGAATGAATGGTCCCTTTAAAAACATAAACACTGAGACGCCATAATATTGTATTCATACACTCATTTCCATATAAGCAAAATAAATTAAAAACTCACAATTTTAACATTACAATGCTTGAAAAATGTAACAAATAGATCAACAATGTGATATAAACCAAAAATAGCACTTTAAATTAGTGAAAATGCCTTTTTTTACAAAAAGAAATGAGAATTATTTATTGACGCCATTATGCGACTACCCCAGGCCGACACTTCCTGTGTTGCAATGGGTGTGCTACACCTCAAAAGATTTAACGTTTTGTGACAAATTTGTGGTTTAATTAATATTTGAAAGTATTTGTACAAATATTAAAGCAAATGTTAATGCTATTATTACTAACGCAACTAATTTATCAGATTTTATTGCAACACAATGCTAATTGTTTATGTTTAAACATATTTATTTTACATCGATTGCGAAACAAGTTCTTGCTCAAGGATAAATAACGTGGCCGCGACGGAGGATCGAACCCACGACCTCTCGATCAGGAGTTCGGCGCTCTACCACTGGACCACGCACTCCACTGATGCTAATTATAATTACTATAATAATTTGAACTCATGCAAATTTTAAAACCCTTTTCAAAGTCTCGCGGTCGGTGGTATAGTATATATAGGCGATCGAGTTATAGTATCTATCGGTTTTGTGCTTGCAAGTGCTGGTTACCTGGTGATAATGACAGTTATTTGCTAACTTGTTGTAGTCTCGCAATCGTGGCGCTTAGTAGATGCTGTCTGTATATTTCCGTTACTAGAAAACTAATATTGGGGTGCAGCTGCTAAAGAATTAATATGTGTTTGCTAGTAACAGACCTCGCCAAACTTCAGATGTATTTCTGCGTTTCGTTTCGGCAGAGATATGCCAAATGCAGTTCTGGTGATGTCTATGGAGCGAGCCAGCCCATTGAAAAGTTAAATGGATTGTGGTATGAGCGCAAGCGCATATTTCCTACTTGGAACCAGGTTATCACATTAACGGCTGTGGACAGCTGCTTAAAAGAATCCGTACAGCCGTGACAAATATTAAAAGAGCATGCGCATGACACGTGGTTTTCAAAAAATTATAAAAAAATCGAGCAGACTTTTTGAATAGTCACGACTGATTGAAATAAGATATCAAATCATTTTACGTGTAGTATATAAAGTGGGGGTATAGGTAAAGTCCCAAGGGAGGGGTCAACGGTCAAGATACACTAGCATATAAATAATAATTTAAATCAAATATAATATATTACTTATTATATATGGAACAAAAATTTGCGGAAGAGATATGCGAAAAACTTGAGGAGTTAAAAGACAAATATAGGAAAGTTGCTATTAGGCAAGCTAGGTCAAGTAGAATATGTTGTGATTCGTGCTGATTTTCTAGATAGTAAAAAAAGTCAAATTATCAAACGAAAACGATTACTATCGGAAATGAATTATTATCTTAAAAAACTTGGTGAAAACAGAGAAAAACTTCTCGATTTGAAATGTGAAATATATGCTTGCAGGAAAATAAAGTATTCTATAATGGAGGGTGGTATGTATAGTGATGACGAGGATGATTGTCCTGTTCCTTCCGACTTTGTTTGATTGCATTACAAAAACAATTTCAGGCTCGATTCCCTCTGACTTTGTTTAATCACATCAAAAACAATTAAAGATTCGAGCTGGAGGTGCCCTTATGCTTCCTTAGAGAGCAGCTGGATTTGAATCTAGTTGGAATAAAGCGTCAAATCATATTATCAATTATCCTATGAGTAGTATAGAAACTGGGGTTACCAGTGAAGTTTTTTCCGAAGGTGTTTGCAAAACGAGTTTTAAATTTGTTGGTGGGGCTTGACAGCACGATGTCACCCCGTCTTGGAACTGGTTGTTGTTTCGATCAGTTTTTCCTGGTGATCTTAGCTTGTTTTTCGTGCCGTGACATGCAAATTTGCCAACTTGTCATGTAGGGGACCCCGAGAGGAAAACTGCGCTGGTAACCCCAGTTTCTATACTACTCACAGGAACCAGTTACGTCCTACCGTCAACAACAGTCGTATTTACATTTGTAAATAAATGAATAAATATGTCTTACTGTAAATGCAAATCACACCCATTTGGTGTTAGTTATTTTCAGTCATTCAATATTAACATTAACATTGAAATAATAAGGTACATGAGATGTCCGTTGAATAGTGTGAACTATAAATATTTTATAATTGTTTGAGTTTACGAAATAACTTATAAGGCAGTTTTATAAAGCACTTATTTCATATATTTACCTGCGATAGACAAGGCAATATCAAAAATACAAGTCCATTCACTGAAAAATAGTATAGCCTATGCGAGTTTCGAACCCCATGACTTTCGGATTGACAATCACTGCATTTTGCCATTGGGCTAATCCATCAATTGATCAATAGCGTTAATTTTATCGATATACTGTTATCATTGCAGACGTTATCCTTCGTTGACTTTGTGTGTGTGTTTGTGTGTGATGCAATGCGTTTCTAAGAGCTTAGGATCAAATGCATATTTTTTTAATTTTACTTCTTTTTGCTGATGATTTGGTGTTAATAGGTAATACTCCGCAAGATCTGCAAATGAGCTTAAATCGTCTATTTGAATATCTTGAAACTTGGGGCCTTAAAGTAAATACTGAAAAAACAAAGGATATAGTATTTCGTAAAAGAGGTTGAGTAACCGTTGATGATTTTTTTTCTTATAACGGAGCATTATTAAAGGTTTCTGATGCTTTTAATTATCTTGGAGTTGTATTCAACTACATTGGGTCTTATACGTTAAATCTACAGGATATGTGCGGCTAAGCATTAAAAGCTATGAATCTTTTAACTGCAAACATAAGAAAAACTTAACTAAAACCTAAAAGATCCCTTCAGTTACTTGATGCTTTTGTCTCAAGTACGGCTGTGAAGTGTGGGGTTTCACAAAATCGAAAAAAAATAGAGAATTCATCTCAAGTTTTGTAAAAACATTCTAGGAGTAAAACTGACAAAGAATAATGCTGATGTTTACGGTAAATTGGGGCGTTATCCATTATTTATCACTAGAATAGTTAGATACTGGTTGAAATTAGTTACAACAGAAAATATAATTTTATCATCTATACATAAATCTTCATTATCTGATTGCAAAAGTGGTTTAAACAATGTAAAAGCTCTGCTTAAGACTTATGGCTTTATGTATGTATAGTATGATCCTTTAAGGGTGAACCGTCAACCTTTTGTATCTAGCTTTAAACAGAGGTTGGAGGATTGTTTTATTAAAAAATGGAACACGGATCTACAAGAAAATAGAGTATTAACAAGTTTGTATAGCCATGTTAAAGATAATTTTGGATATGAAAATTATCTGAATATTTTATGTACAACAAGATTACGATGTATTTTTACTAAATTACGTCTATCTTCGCATAGCTTAAAAATTGAGACAGGTCGTTATGATGCATTATGAAAGACAAAGGATTGAAATAAATGAAAGAGTTTGTCAAATATGTAATTCAACTGAAATTGAAGAGGAATTTCAATTTGTTTTAATTTGTACAGCTTCTAATGATATTAGAAAGAAATATATGAGAAAAGATTACATACAAAGGCCAAATATGTTTAAATTTGTAACACTGCTACAATCTTCAAAGAAGAGAGAACTTTTTAATTTAAGTAAATATTTGTCAGAGGCGTTTACTGTCAGATGTTCTATTCCAAATATTATTTCTTAAAATATATTCAAGTACATCCTCACATAAATTGTTATTTTATATATAATTTCTTTTGCTTTTTGATATCCTTGGATTATTGATTAAAATGTGTAATTGATATGATCTATGATTAATTAAGGAGTATATGTATTTTTAAAATTGAACTATACGTGAGTGTGTAGAAATATGTGTAACCTGTCATATGATTATAATTATGTATTACAAATTATGTATGTAATCACTGGTAAAAGTTTAAATCAATAAAATAAAATACCTACCTACCTACCTACCTACCTACCTACCTACTGATCACAATAACATGCCATGTTGATCATGATGGCCACAATAACAGGTCATGCTGATTATGTTGGTCACAATACCATGCCATGTTGATCATGATGGCCACACTAACAGATCATGCTGATCATGTTGGCCACCATAATATGTAACGCTTACAATGTTGGCCACAACGACATGTCATGCTGTCATGTTCGCCAAAATGACAGGCCAAACTTATGATGTTGGCCACAATAACATGCCATGCTGATCATGTTACATGCTATGTTGATCATGATGGCCACAATAACAGGTCATGCTGATCATGTTGGTCGAAACGACATGTCATGCTGATCATTTTGGCGACCATAACATGTAACGCTGACAATGCTGGCCACAGCGACATGTCATGCTGTCATGTTGGCCACAATGACAGGTCAAACTGATCATGTTGGCCACAATAACATGCCATGCTGGTCATGTTGGTCACAATAACAGATCATACTGTCATGTTGGCCACAATAACATGTAATAATAATAATAATAATAATAAATTCTTTATTTCATGAAGGTACAACTCATTAAGATTATACAAACAATTGCACAACACTTATCTTCCATGAGGCCTTCTGATAACAACAGCAACTTATAAACAATAGCAAGTGAATACATGCACGTAACATTAATACTATGTTTCAAGCTGGCATTCAAAACAAGTATTCACATTAACACAACTTAATTTGAGCAGAACACCTGTTATCTTGAAATAGAAATAATTATTAATTGTGTTTGAAAGCATAAATAGAAACAGAAGTCCGGATATTTTCTGGGATTGAATTCCAAGTCCGCATGGCAACATAGGTAAAGGATTGTTTTAAATATTCGGATTTAGGTCTAGGATGCTTAATGTCATGTTTAATGCATGATCTTAAATTATATCTGCTATTTTCAGAAAATTTTATTAATTTACTTATGTATATTGGTGTAAGATTATGAATTGCTTTATAAACTAAAACACCTACTTGAAATTTACATCTTGTTTCAAATGACATCCAATTTAACTCATTGAAAAGATTTGCAGAAGGTGTATGTAAAGGTTTTATCAAAATCCAGCGTGCGATGCTTTTTTGTAAAGTAACAACCTTTGTAAAATTTAATTTAGTACAATTACTCCAGAGGATAGATCCATAATCAAATATTGGAACTAAATATGCATTATAGAATAGCTTTTTCATATCAAGTGTCAAATATTTAGATATTCGTCTTAAAAGAGTGAATTTACTCGATATATGATTACAGACTTTGCTTATCTGAACATCCCACTTTAGATGTTGATCTATTGTAATTCCGAGAAGTTTTTGAGAAGACACTGATTGTATCAGGCAATTATCTATCGAAAGCGTGAGTTTTCGAGAATGGTTTATTTTATATTTTGAACCTAATAGCATACATGTTGTTTTTGTAGGATTTATAACCATGTTATTTATAGTGCACCATTTATTTATGTTATTTAAGTCAGCTTGTAATTTATTCTCAATGGATGACACATCCAGCCCTGATGTATGTAGCGTGGAGTCATCAGCATACATGTCAACTGAAGCTTCTTTGGAAGCTAAAGGTAGATCATTTACATAAATCAAGAACAAAAGTGGTCCTAGGATAGATCCCTGAGGGACACCTGATTTGATGATTCTCTCCTCAGATTGATACTGTCCAACTCTGACTACTTGTGTCCTGTTAGACAGATATGACTGAAACCAACGTATTGTTAAAGTCGTAAAATGATACAAATGCAGTTTGTATAATAGTATCTCATGATCAACCATATCAAACGCCTTTCTCATGTCAAGGAAAACACTGCCAACAAAGTTTCCAGAATCAATTTGTTTCAACCAGCTATCAACAAGGTTAATAAGTGCTGTTTGGCAAGAACGAAGATTTTACGAAATCCAGATTGAGCCGAGTACAAAATATTAAATTGTTGAAAGAAAGAGTGCAGTTGCGCAGCAACATGCTTCTCGAATATTTTGGAAATTGTTGGTAATAATGAGATAGGTCTATAATTGTTCGGGTCATCTTTTGGTCCATTTTTGTGTATTGGTAACACGCATGCCTTTTTTAGCTGATCAGGAAAAATGCCTTGATCTATGCATTTATTAATGATTGAAGTGATAGCATTAATGATACAATCCGATGCTGCTTTTATAATACGAGGTCCAATACCATCTATACCTTTTGCTTTATTTATATCTAATTTATCAATTATTAGCCTTACTTCGAAAATCGAGATGTAATCTATTTTAAATATTGCCTGTTTTAATTTATTATCAATACGTTTTTTTAATTCAGCGTAGTTATTTGCATATATTGGAGTTTTGTTTATTGTATTAGCAATATTAACAAAGTGGTCATTTAGAGCGTCAGCTATATTTTTCTCCCCCTCAGTTGTAACATTATTAATATTTAAAATTGGTGGTAATTTTATAACAGTTTGATTGGTCTGTGCAGATATTGATTTAAGATGCGACCAAATAAATTTAGAGTCTTTTTTATCTTTAATTGCATTTGCAAAAAACTTTTTCTTACCTAAAGTAATCAGATGGTTAGTTTCATTCCTCCATTTTTTATATTCTGGCCATTTTTTAGCTTTATTGAACTTATCACGTAATTTTCTTGCCTCTTTAATTTTATCAGAGTACCATTCAGGCTGTTTTGGGCGTTTAATTCGTCTCTGTTTTAAAGGAGCATGTTTAGAAAGAGCATAGTTTAACACTGAGTATAAATATGCAAGTGAAGTGTTTGGATCAGTGAGTGTTTCAGCAGTATTTATTCCTGAATTATATAACTATTTTTAAATTCTTGTTCATCAAATTTGCCAAACGATCTGTAATTAATAGTTGTATGACCGTTTAGCGAATCTTGATTTTGTCGTTTAATTTTCCTAATAAAACATACTGGATAATGATCACTCATGCATATGAATGGTACATTTATTTCGATTACATTTTCAGGATGTGTAGTATAGATATGATCAATTATTTTTGAACTTGAAATTGTCACTCTGGTAGGCATGTTGATTAATTGCACAAGACCTTGATTAATGAGAAAATCTGACCATTTTTGATTGTCAAAGCCATCCGTAGGAGAGTAATTGATATTAATATCACCTAGAATGTATATTTCTTCGATTTCCTTTGAGGAAACGCTATACTGATCTTCAAAAGTATCAATCCAAGATTGTAAAGAATTAGGAGGTCTATATATGAAAGACAGAATAAATGGCTTGCTATTTGGAAAACGTATTTCTAGCCAAATACTTTCTATTAAATCATTTTCAAGATCAAATCTACGTACTGATGGAATCTTATCACTAATATATACTAAAATACCACCTCCCTGTTTATGAGTTCTATCTTTTCTTTCGGATTTATATCCATTAACATGAAGTTCATTATCCGATACATTTTCGGAAAGGAATGTCTCACACAAGCCTAAAATATTGACAGAATCATGATGCCGAAGAAGTAGTTTTAACTCGTCAAGCTTAGGCATTATATGTTGCACATTTAGGTTTGCTATTTTTAATCCCTTTTGTTTTAATTTGAAAAATGATTCCGAAATATGTGTGTTACAATGTATATCCATCCTTCTACTACCATCCAATTTACAATTTGTGCTAATAGGTTTCAGATATGTACAAGCACTATTATAACGATTTACATGTGTAACATTTAAACCACAAGTGTCGTTCGTGTAGTTCGTGTAGCTATTTTCCTTCAAAGGTTCGGAAGTTTGAGTGTCATTAACATAGTTACTGTTTAGAGAACAATTTTCATTTTCGTTCACATGTTTGGAAGCTTGAGTATCATTTACAGAGACATTTGTTTGAAAGCAAGTACACTTTACAGTATTACAGTGTGAACACAAATTTAAAAGAATATCGTACTTATTAGTACAGTTTGTGTGATAGCAGGGTTCGCTCTTGTTTTCCTATTGCCTCCATCTAAAGTCAACATTTCTATGGCTATATCTCCATCTCGGACGTATATATTGTCTTACAGTTTGGAAATCCTGATGGTTGTTATCAGTGCGGTGTTTAATAATCTCACAGGATTTATGTATGTTCTGTACGAATGTACTGGTCCCTTTGTTCGATAAATGTATACCGTCGCGCATGAAGAGATGTGTAGCGGCGGTCCCGTCCCCGTATATGTACGAGCTGAAGCATTCAATCACGTGCACTGAGTTAATTTCTGCCAGTTGTTTTATCGCATCGTTGTACGGAATGACATCCACATCTTTTCTGGGGCATAGTGTGCACAGTTTTACCGAGCACTTTTCTCCAAGAACCCTGTCGATGAGACGTTGGTATTCGGCGGCGAAATTATCAAGTGATATTCCGTTCGATGCATCGTTGCCGCCGACATAGAGAACTACTGTTTTAATTTGACGTAGATCTTTCGATTTAATGATTTCATTGAGCCGGGATATAGTTGCCCCCGGGTTTGTACTTATTTGCACATCTGTATGCAAGCCACGTTGTTTTATTCCTTTCAATATTGAACTGCCGATTATTAACGTTGATTTTTGCGTTGAATTGACATAGCTGTTGGCGTTTGATCTCGTTTTGTGCTCTATTTCGACTATCCCAGATGAATAATTGGTTTTCTGACTCTCCGATATGGACTGTAATCGCCGCTGAATAGTATCCCGATTAATTTCTAGTTCTCCTCTCTTTATATCTTCTTTCTCTAATTGTCTGTCTTTAGAGTGTTTTATTTCATTGCTGTCTTGAGTTGGAACATTTAGCTTGGAGGAGGTAACGCCATTTACCGTCACATTTTGCGATTTCAGTTGATCGGTAATAGATTGTAATCTGCGCTGAATAGATGTAGTTGTGCTGCTCAGGTGTGCCTTCAGTTCTTGTGTTGAATCTCCAACATAATCCATTTGACGTTCTATTGATTTCACATTGACCACGTTCTGATTTGTGATACTTTGGAGTTGATCTTGTAATTGAGCAAAACGGAAGTCCGTATTTTCAATATGCTGATGAAGTAAACAATGAAGCTGACTGATACTGTCCTGAATGTTCATCAGCATATCATCTGTGGGACGATTTTCTTTTGGAGAAAGTGTGCAATCAAAACTTTCATTCACGGAATGACTCTCTGTTATAAGTACAGGAGTCGAACAACGTTCATTCACGGAATGACTCTCTGTTATAAGTACAGGAGTCGAACAACGTTCATTCCCGGTTCCACCTTCCTCGTCGTCTGTATCTATAGAGTTACCTGGCGTTAGCGATTCATTTTCAGATGTTTTTTCTGTGGTTACAACATATTCTACGGCTTCTTTTGCAACAGTAGATGACTTTGGGGATGCGGTCTTTCCAAAATGTGTGCCAAAATGATTTAATAAAGTTTGTTTGACATTGTTGTTAATGTGTTCTAATGTTGTGGAATGTGTATGTACTCTTGATTCCACGATATCGAGAATTTTCGGCAAGTCAGTCTCTACAAATGTATCGGCTTTTCTTCCGTTAATCAGGCAAGAGCTGGTAGTATGATACATGTTAACAGTATATAAGTTCGACTTACCACTGGCTATTTTGTATTTTGTTTCAACCAAATTTCCCTTATTGTCTGTAACAGGAATCCGTGTGCACTTTAGTGAGTCACTTTCTTTACCGAAAAAGTCACGGATTGCGATCTTCAATAGTTGGTAAGTTCCAGCGTTGATAATAAGTTTTATACCACCGCCAGTATGAATAACTTCAATATCCTTTCGTTCTGTAGCATTTAGAATTTTCATCAAAGATTTGTCTTCATTTAAATCATAATTTCTGCATTCCGTTCCGTTGATCATTAAAGAGCCATCGCCGTTTTCGTCCATCATTCAGCATTTAATTTAATTCAATAGTGAAAGTTTTTACATCATTTTGTTGGAAAAAATGTCCTCTTTTAATTTTTATATTTTATTTGAGTTCACATGGAGATATGAAAACGTAGTTAATATTTTTTCATTTTTTTCCGTTACGCTTTCAAAAAAAAATAAAAAAAAATAAAAAAAAAATGTCGTATTGTCATATTGGCCACAATAACATGTCGTATTGTGATATTGGCCACAATAACATGTCGTATTGTCAGCCACAATAACATGTCGTATTGTCATATTGGCCACAATAACATGTCGTATTGTCATGTTGGCCACAATAACATGTCGTATTGTCATATTGGCCACAATAACATGTCGTATTGTCATATTGGCCCAAATGGCATGTCATGCTAATTACGTTGTACCAAAATCGAATGAAATCCTGCATACAATGTAAGCATTCATTAAAATTCCTTATTTCTGTTCATGAAAGAACGCTGGTAAGTGTTTTTTTGTTTCTGCTGTTAATCACGTCTTTGTGACTTCATCGTGAGACAGGAAGCTGATCAAAAACGAGACCGGACGTTTCATATTGGCGGCCTCCACGATTTGGCGATGAAATTGAAATTGGACGCATTATGAAAATTAGTAGTGTTAGTGAGTTTACCATATTTATTCTTGTGCATACGTCTACACGCCTGCTAAACGCACTATGAGTTGAGCATCCGGTACATCCGGAGCCATAAATTGCGAGGTCAAAGTATCTTAAAAACTACACAATTATGGTGGCTGATTTCTGCCATTAAGACGACAAGACGACAGAACGACAGGTCGCCACGCGAAAAGACTACAACGGGCCGCATTTATTTGTCGTCTTGGCGCCTTTCAAATGTCGTCTTGGCGTGTGAATTCCGTCGTTTTGTCGTCATGTCGTTTTGGCCACCCGCCAAGACAAGACGACCTGGCAGAAATCAGCCACCATATACAATGAAGCTGATAAAGGGCGAAAAGAAAAAGTGCAAAGTACAGGAACCATTACTCCGACTTCATTCAAATTAGAGTAATTGCCCTTTGTAGTTATATATATAAAACTTTGTCGGGAGTATAATTCAAAAACCACTTATGGAACCGGAATGTAACTTATACCAGGAAAGTTTAATAGAAAGTTTAATAGGGTCGTTCCTGTTTATACAATGATAGAAGGCAAGGAGAGAAAGCACAAGAACCATAACGCTAACTTCATTCAACTTGAGAGTTATTTCCGTTTGTAAGTTTCTACTTATAATGTTTGTACGGAGCATAACTTAACTAATGGAACCGGTACGCAACTTTACTCAATCATAACGGCAGAGAGAGAAGTGCAGAATAAAAGAACCATTACTTTATCTTTTTTAAATTAGAGTTAATGCCCTTTGTATTAATGTACTTATAATTCAAATCTTTAAAACTCGGCCAATCCCGCCATTCTTCGAGATCACGCCTCGTGTGTATTTCGACGCTTCGGTATGTTGCTTAGCTGTTGCAATATGGCCGTTAGCCACACGTGTTGATGTATGATTTGCATTGCATTTGTGTTTTTTACAATGCAGATAAGTTTTCACAGCTTTCATGTAAATAAACTATAGAAGGAGCAATCGGATAAAAGACATTGCAAAAAACTTTGAAGATAACTTTTATTTTGAGTGAAAATTCGTTTTTAGCGCGAGGACAATGGTAGGAAGTTCAAATAATTGATAAGAAGTACATCTACATTTAGATAAGAGTTATTGCCCTTTTTAATTGTATACATATAATTCTTGTTCGGAGCATAACATGAAACTGCTAGTAACTGCGCAGGTATAAATAAAGCTAATATACGCATACATACATTATTTTAACGTGTTAAATCCACTTTAGGACTCACAACACTAATATCTCCCTTGAATACTCGTGCCCTATAGATGAAGGAGGTACATAAAAAATAAGTCCGCTTTTCTACTTTTTACAGGACTTTCCATTGCGTACATTGATTTATCCTTTACCAGGTTCTAAATCTACAGCATTTTAGGAAGAGATCACAGAAAAAGTCATGTTGATATACTATTGCTAGCTAATTCTGCCTCATTTTACATATCATGTGTCTAATCACCCCGGGGTTGTATTTTTGTCATATGATTACGCTAAATTTTGATTATTGTCACGCAAACCTGAAATTAAAAAAAGTTCAACCTGGTAAATAATTGAAAGTTGTATTTTAAATTGCAGATATTGAATCAATGGAAAAATTTAAGCATAAATACATGTTGTACATTTTGTGTATCTCTATGCCACGAACAAAAACATTACAATGGGACCCTATAGAAATTAATTGTGGTGTGAGACGTTTAAAGCGTTTTCCTTCGGCCCACTTTTAAAACAGTACAATGGATTTCTACCGTAATGGCGGTTTCAACATACGATAAACAATTTAGACATTTCAACAGTATACTTTCGATCGTGTAGCCTTTTGCCAATTTAAATGCCCGGTATACCATACTCGTAATAATAAATCGTAATAATTTATTTAAATTAATATATAGGTAAAACACTGTTTTATGTTGTTGTTTTATTGTTGTTGTTTTTTGTTTTTTTTGTTTCAGTTTACATTCGAAATTTCATTTATATATATATATGTCACCTTTAGAAACGAAAATCTATTTTTACATTGAAATGTATGGTGGCATATTTCTGCCACGAGATAGCTAGATAATTATCATGATTATTTCGAGATAGTACCATGTCTTTTTCGAGATAATAATGAATTTTCGCGAAAATCTTATACAATTTGTAAGATAAAAGTATCTCAAATTCTTTAAGTTAAATGCCACGCTAATGCCCACTTCTGCCATCATGATTCTGGTTTCTAGAGAATTATCGCGATACCCGAATCATGCTTTCTTCGAGATAGTAATTGAATTTTCACGAAAATCTCTCAGTTATCTTGTTAAATGCCGTGATACACTGATCATGATAGTTCTGGTTTCGCGATAAATAATGTTATTGAGTTAACTATAAATTTTACGCGATAGTTACGTGAATTTTCTGATAAATAGTCGTAATTATTACGAAAACAAAATTTCAAATGTTTAAGAAAATTCTTACCGCGTTAACTTTTGTGCTAACGTGATGACAGAAGAGGGCAGTATCGCAGCAAGTTTTGTTAGATAAAATTGTTGAAAATTAAAGAGAAAAAGTAACATTATCGCGAAAAATACACGGTAAGTTATCTAGCTATCTCGTGGCAGAAATATGCCACCATAGAAATGCTTCTCTGAAACTTATGCTTCTCTGAAACGTGAACGTTTTACCTTTAACGACGTTTGCTTTTGCATTCAGCCACGTTTGTACGTTTAGCAACAAACGTTTTTACGCTTAGCCACGTTTTTACATTTAGCGTTTATCAATAGCATATTATTCGACCCGTTTTCACAGGTCATAGTACATATTAATACAAGCCATATATGACATTATCGCTTTGTTCCACACAAACTGATACCACTATTTTGATTGACATACTGTTATTGAAACAGGAAGTAATAGTTGCACCCGTTCTGGTCCAGTAAAACCTATTCAGGTCGAGTTAAACATGTAAACACCAAAGCATGTATATTCCCATTTCTACGTCACGATTTTATCTAATAAGCCCATGGCGTAGCTGTGCTTTCATGGGCTGACGAGTTATATGCGCGCTTTTACATTATTTCTGTCTATGCAGTGCACATGTACGTTGTATAGGAGGGAAACCACTAATTTGTCTTTCCCATTGAACCAGTTTTATAAAGGCAAATATGAATAAAGAATACTTAATACAGACTTGTTATTTTCATAAAGAAAAACCGCTCGAAGTTGAAAAATCATCAGAAAATATGGGGTTAACTGTTATGCATTAAGTTATGTAAAAGAGATATTAACAGACCAGATGTTTGTATCCAGATCTGCTCACAAATTATTTTACTGTTTGTGCATGGAATCGAATTTCGGAACATTTGTAAAGTTAATCCTCAAAAGCCATAATACGATTCTTATGAATAAAACAATAGCAATGGGCAATTATCCTCCAAATAAAATGCATTTTATAAACTGAATAGGGGCAATATATTTTAGAATACGAACACTGGAGTTCTATACCACTTAGCAAATATGCTGGTAGTTATACGTCTGTATAATGACGATACACCATTATTCTATGAGTCGCCGTATTGCTTTTTAATACAATTCAGTGATACCACCTATTTGAATGAGTGATATCACTCATTCGAATAGGTGATATCACTGATTCAAATTTAAATGAGTGATATCACCTATTCGAGTCAGTGATATCACTCATTCGAATAGGTGATATCACCGATTCAAAACGAAATGGTGATATCACCTATTGAATGGGTGATATCACCTATTTGAATGAGTGATATCAATGATTCGAATAGGTGATATCACTCATTTAAATTTGAATCAGTGATATCACCTATCACTAATTCGAATAGGTGATATCACTCTTTCAAAACGAATGGGTGATATCACCTATTGAATGGGTGATATCACCTATTTGAATGAGTGATATCAATGATTTGAATAGGTGATATCACTCATTTAAATTTGAATCAGTGATATCACCTATCACTAATTCGAATCGGTGATATCACTCATTCAAATAGGTGATATCACCCATTCAATAGGTGATATCACCCTTTCGTTTTAAATGAGTTCACCTATTCGAATCAGTGATATCACCTATTCCTGTTTACAACAAGAAAAATACAGACTTCTCCCAAGAGTGTTATCATGGAGAAAGTTATACGTCCCTGGTATTATATAGTATTGCTAACGGTTAGTTGTAATAATTAAATAATAACTGTCCACTGTGTTTCTCAGTGTAATTGGTGAAGGGTGTGTTTTATCTACAACTTGAATTACTGTATCAAATAATATCAATTAATAGAAAAGGCATAGAAAAAGATTTTTTTTTCATTTGTTAAAACAATGTTTTGTTTTGCTTTTGCGGGGTGGGGGTGGGTGTGAGGGGGGATGTATGGCAGCAGTACGTCCACATCTTCTGAATCTATCCCTGTATGGGTAGGTTTGGTAGGGTGTATACCACTTCTGCTGTGTGGGGGAGGGGGAGAAATGTCCGCATCTATTGCTGCAAGAGCAAATGCGACCATAACATGAAAGCCGGCCATTATCTGCCGATGACGAAAAAAACTGCCAAATGTTGCAACAGACGACGATTTTGAAGGTCTGTCTATTTAGTTACACGAACCCTGGATGGGATCAGTCATTTTTTTATATAGAGTTTATTTCTGAATTGGTAATCGGTGATACCACTGATTCGAATAGGTGATATCACTCATTCAAAATGAATGGGTGATATCACCTATTGAATGGGTGATATCACCTATTCGAATCAGTGATATCACCTATTCGAATGGGTGATATCACTCATTCGTTTTGAATAAGTGATATCACTGATTCGAATGAGTGATATCACTGATTCGACTAGATGATATCAGAATGAATCGGTGATATCACCTATTTGAATTCGTGATATCACCTTTTTCGAATCAGTGATATCACCGATTCGAATAGGTGATATCAATAAATGGTATTAAAAAGTAATACGGCGGCCCATATTATTCTCCATATTAACGTTTACACCATCACGCTATGTCGTTCGTTCATAGTAAACTTTAATATGTGTAAAAGAATGGTGTATCCTCTTAAAATAATTAGAATATGAATAAACACACAGAACATCTAATTTGTATGTTGAACAAGTCATGCAAGTTTATAAGGCAGGAAACATTTTTTCCGGCCCCACTTTCCACATTAATCGTTCACACATTTACAATTACCATTTTACATTTGGACAATTTGAATCAGAAAATTGAACTGTAAAACGAAAACCCTATTATATTTACACTTGCGAACTTCCAATAAACAAAAACTATTTACAGTACATGTTCTTATATACATTATAAACATTCATTTGTACACTTTAAACTTTCAATAAACACAAACTATTTACAAACATGTCCTTATATACACTGTGAACGTATGTTTTGCGTTGAATAATATGAAACGATAATACCATCAGAACGGTGGGTTAAGTTTTAAACTAACTATATGCACATCTTTACACTTTTACATCACTGACAGCGCTGTTTCCCGTGAAATCTCACTAGGTATATTGTTTAACATTCGTTTTAAACTATATATATATATATATATTGAATTAGTATAACGAAACTCAGTGTTCAACCTGATATAATATAGAAGTAATGTATAATAAAGATGCCCTAATAAAGATATCACAACTCGATACATTCTCTGATTCTAAGACGATCCTCACAGCTATTCGTAACACTTAGTCCATACACTAACTATCCATTAAGCAACACTAACTAGTTGATATTGTTTTATCTCTAATGACATCACTCGTACATAGCAAGGATTCGTGGTCTAATGCCATCACTCGTACATAGCCAAGATGCGTGGTATAATGCCATCACTCGTACATAGCCAAGATACGTGGTCTAATGCCATCACTCGTACACAGCAAGTATGCTTGGTCTAATGGCATCACTCGTACACAGCCAAGATGAGTGGTCTAATGTCATCAATCGTACACCGTCAAGATGCGTTGTCTAATGCAATCACTAGTACATAGCAAAGATGCGTGGTCTAATGCCATCACTCGTAAATAGCCAAAAATGCGTGGTCTAATGCCATCACTTGTACTTAGCCAAGATGCGTGGTCTAATGTCACCACTGGTATATAGCCAAGATGCGTGGTCTAATGCCATCCCTCGTACATAGCCAAGATGCGTTGTCTAATTTCACCACTCGTACATAGCCAAGATGCGTGGTCTAATGCCATCCGTCATACATAGCCAAGATGCGTGGTCTAATGTCACCACTCGTACATAGCCAAGATGCGTGGCCTAATGTCATCCCTCGTACATAGCCAAGATGCGTGGTCTAATGTCATCCCTCGTACATAGCCAAGATGCGTGGCCTAATGTCATCCCTCGTACATAGCCAAGATGCGTGGCCTAATGTCATCCCTCGTACATAGCCAAGATGCGTGGTCTAATGTCATCCCTCGTACATAGCCAAGATGCGTGGTCTAATGTCATCCC
Organism: Cyrtodaria siliqua; assembly: GCA_037043455.1. Classification (NCBI taxonomy): domain Eukaryota; kingdom Metazoa; phylum Mollusca; class Bivalvia; order Adapedonta; family Hiatellidae; genus Cyrtodaria; species Cyrtodaria siliqua. Next base: position 115,487 of record JAWPHD010000510.1, read on the forward strand.
TCGTACATAGCCAAGATGCGTGGCCTAATGTCATCCCTCGTACATAGCCAAGATGCGTGGTCTAATGTCATCCCTCGTACATAGCCAAGATGCGTGGCCTAATGGCATCCCTCGTACATAGCCAAGATGCGTGGCCTAATGTCATCCCTCGTACATAGCCAAGATGCGTGGCCTAATGTCATCCCTCGTACATAGCCAAGATGCGTGGCCTAATGGCATCCCTCGTACATAGCCAAGATGCGTGGTCTAATGCCATCCCTCGTACATAGCCAAGATGCGTTGTCTAATTTCACCACTCGTACATAGCCAAGATGCGTGGTCTAATGCCATCCCTCATACATAGCCAAGATGCGTGGTCTAATGTCACCACTCGTACATAGCCAAGATGCGTGGCCTAATGTCATCCCTCGTACATAGCCAAGATGCGTGACCTAATGGCATCCCTCGTACATAGCCAAGATGCGTGGCCTAATGTCATCCCTCGTACATAGCCAAGATGCGTTGTCTAATGGCATCCCTCGTACATAGCCAAGATGCGTGGCCTAATGGCATCCCTCGTACATAGCCAAGATGCATGGCCTAATGTCATCCCTCGTACATAGCCAAGATGCGTGGCCTAATGTCATCCCTCGTACATAGCCAAGATGCGTGGTCTAATGGCATCCCTCGTACATAGCCAAGATGCGTGGCCTAATGGCATCCCTCGTACATAGCCAAGATGCGTGGCCTAATGTCATCCCTCGTACATAGCCAAGATGCGTGGCCTAATGGCATCCCTCGTACATAGCCAAGATGCGTGGTCTAATGCCATCCCTCGTACATAGCCAAGATGCGTTGTCTAATTTCACCACTCGTACATAGCCAAGATGCGTGGTCTAATGCCATCCCTCATACATAGCCAAGATGCGTGGCCTAATGTCATCCCTCGTACATAGCCAAGATGCGTGGCCTAATGGCATCCCTCGTACATAGCCAAGATGCGTGGTCTAATGCTATCCCTCGTACATAGCCAAGATGCGTTGTCTAATTTCACCACTCGTACATAGCCAAGATGCGTGGTCTAATGCCATCCCTCATACATAGCCAAGATGCGTGGTCTAATGTCACCACTGGTATATAGCCAAGATGCGTGGTCTAATGGCATCCCTCGTACATAGCCAAGATGCGTGGTCTAATGTCATCCCTCGTACATAGCCAAGATGCGTGGCCTAATGGCATCCCTCGTACATAGCCAAGATGCGTGGCCTAATGTCATCCCTCGTACATAGCCAAGATGCGTGGTCTAATGTTATCCCTCGTACATAGCCAAGATGCGTGGTCTAATGCCATCCCTCGTACATAGCCAAGATGCGTGGTATAATGTCATCCTTCGTACATAGCCAAGATGCGTTGTCTAATGCCATCACTCGTACATAGCCAAGATGCGTGGCCTAATGTCATCCCTCGTACATAGCCAAGATGCGTGTTGACTAGTATTTCAGTAAATGGAAAATACATATTGAAAATACATATTAAGATAATTTCACAACTCCTACCAGACCTACACAAAGTTAAGGTTTACAAATACCAGTATTTAACCAGACCTACCATGTATAAAAGTTGTTTTGTCTGACGTATACTAGTAGTTTATTTTTAAACCAGAACTACACACAGTTATAGTTAAGGCTTACACATGCTAGCAGTTTATAGTAGTTTATTGGTTAAACCAGTCATACACATGTATATATGTAGTTTTGTCTTACATATATACTGAGCAAAAATTAAAAGTACCCCATTTTCTTGCCCTTATTTATATAACAGCAAAACAGGAAATAATAAATGATGTATATAGAATAATTAGATCGACCACTACCCAACCAAAATGTCTTTTTGAAAAGTTCAGGTTTTATCCCCCTTTTTCTTAAATCGTGAGTTTTTGGTAAAAACATAAAAATCTACAAACATTACCTCAATTAGTCCAAGGCAATATTCTCTATAAGTTGCTTTCGAAATTGAATTGAATTGGAGTTTTAAGGCGCACCAACACATGAAAGGTGATATGGCGCCTAACAGGAATGAACATGCCAGACTCATCCTCCGTGTACATTGAGATAACATATGGAGAACGGGCCTAGAACCTTCTCACCCTGAACTGCAGAGTTGCTGCAAATTCTATTGTACTCCATTTACGCTGGAGCCACGTTATAGTTTTTCTGCCACTGCTCTAGTGATATGAGCGAGATTTGCTTTCGAAAAAAAATCACAGAAAAACACAATACCGATTGTGTAGGTAGCAGCTTTTGATTACCAAACATTATCAAATTACCTCCCTTAAATTACCTCCCATAAAAGAGTATTGCTTGACACAATTTTGAAACTGTTTAAAGGAATACTTAGTACTTAGTGAAACGTGCTTATGACGGGAATACCAGCAAAAAAAGGGATACATTTTTTTTGGTGAGTATATATATTAGTAGTTTTCTTTAAACCAGAACTTCACAAAGTAATGGCTTGTACATATTATACTACATTAGTTAATTGTTAAACTAGACCTACACATGCATACATGTAGTTTTGTCTTTCAAATACTTATATTGTATTTGTTAAACAAGACCTACACATAGTTAAGACGTAGTCAATTGTTAAACCAGACCTACACATAGTTAGGAAGTAGTCAATTGTTAAACCAGACATACACATAGTTAAGATATAGTCAATTGTTAAACCAGACCTACACATAGTTAATACGTAGTCAATTGTTAAACCAGACCTACACATAGTTAAGGCTTACATATACTAGTAGTTTATCTTTAAACCAGACATATACATAGTTAAGACGTAGTCAATTGTTAAACCAGACCTACACATAGTTAAGACGTAGTCAATTGTTAAACCAGACCTACACATAGTTAAGACGTAGTCAATTGTTAAACCAGACCTACACAGTTAGGACGTAGTCAATTGTTAAACCAGACCTACACATGGTTAAGGCTTACATATACTAGTAGTTTATCTTTAAACCAGACATATACATAGTTAAGACGTAGTCAATTGTTAAACCACACCGACACATGGTTAAGACGTAGTCAATTGTTAAACCAGACCGACACATGGTTAAGGCTTACACATATTAGTAGTTTATGTTTAAAGAAACTAACCCGCCAAAAAACGGCAAACTACACTAAAAAACGTTTATCAAAACGTTATCCAGTTGTTCAGGTAAAATAATTATGTATATGTGCCGACTGAAGGAATAGATTTTTAAAATACCCGTGATTTAACATGAGTAAAGTGAATGATGAGTTGGTAACTCTTAATTCGGCCTCCGGTTTTGGGGTTTGGATGGTTAAAGCCGTTTTTTTATGTGTGTATAGTTAGGATGTTCAAAATATGTAAATTATTTACGTCGTTTTCAGCAGGTTTAGAAACGGTGTACATCCGTTGTAAAATGTACCTTTTGATGGCGGGATAAGTATTTTAAACCAGACCTACACATATTATTTAAGGCTGCTTACATATACTAGTAGCTTATGTTTTAACCAGACCTACACAATGTCCAATGCCACGACTCTTATTTTTCACCACCAAAGATCCTTTTAAATCATTCCTTCATTTAGGTTTTCATCAAAGAATTCATTCAAGTTATTAGTACTTTCGATACATTTGGTTACCTCTATATATACATTCATCAAATTGTGTTACGCCAAATGAATCAACTCTGCCAGTTGAGACTCTGTTCATTTCGGCACTTATACTTTCCTGTTTGTTCAGCTTCTCCGTGAAAGCACCGTATTACTATATATACATTACTACCCCCACTATCCATCTATTGTTCTACATTACACACTACCCATCGTTACGTAGCTCACTAGAATCTATTTGATTGTGTTCGGCAGGAGATTCTGGAAAGGCTGGGGATGTCCTTATGGTGTTTAAGGTCACTGGTGGGGTGAGCAATGTGGAACCTGGTGCAGAGTTAGACGACACGATGTGTCGTCGACGTCTCGGAGGAGATAGTCGACTATATGTCCGAAACTCTGATATCGATCTGCCGTCACCGGGTTTGTCAGAGAGTGCATCCAGGCGCCGAGCGAGCAATCGTTCCACGATGATATTTGGCAGCATGTCTATCTGTTTCTGAATTAAAACAATACAAAGATTAGTTAAATTTCATTGTATTTACCTCCAATATAAAATCAATTAATATTTGAGACACTATTTGAGACTGCTTAAAATCAGTGTTTTGTTAAATTTTCGACGAGCAAATTTCATACTAAGTATTTCGCGAAAAACGAACCATATATTGTCTGTTAATCACGTAATAAGCCCACAGCCCTTATCAAGATGCATTCAGCATGCCATTGGGACACATCACTAATTGACACGTAGCTTATTTGAACTATCGTGCTTTTGAGAAATATCAATTGTGTGTTGTATCTCATCATCACCCCAAGCAACCAACCATACACAAAAACATACATAAACAATATTTTGTTTAATAAAGTTAAATAATTCAATTGTGCTTTCCTATACACTTACACATGTGTTTTGGTAGCACATCAGGTGTCTGTTCCTTGTGAATACATGACACTTCATCAACAACATGGCCTCAAAATATGAGGATTTAAAATCCCAAAGGACGTTGATTTGCAATCACGAGCAATCAATATAGAGCAATCAATGGTAACAGGAAAGCTAAATTAATTAATAGACTTTTGATTGGTTCAAATCCGATGGAAGTTTTTAATTAGGTGTCCCTTGGGTATCATTAACTATGTAATGAAAAGTATTTTTCTGGACAAGTTGTGTAATACACCACCGACGAGGTAACACACTCTAGTTCACCACTGCAAGGCATATAGCTCAAACGGACCGAACAGTTATCAGGAAAGGGTTTTATATTCTACCACGCTATACACATAACTCTAATTTCAGAAGACAATACTAGTACAATTCTTACTTTTGCTTTTTGGAAAGAAAAATCTGTATGAACTAGATAATGATTTTCTAATTCCGTTACCTTTACGTCATTATCCGATAAATCAGCCAGACAACATTTAAAATATACATACTAAATATGTTATATGACTCTTCCATGAACGCAAATGTCCTATATTATATTTTTTGGTTTCTCTTCTTCGGTACTGCGTGCGTTTTCTTATTTCTATTATATTATTTCATTTAAGTACGCTAAATAATCTTTAAATGCTAAACAAACGTTCGCAGTTCCCATAGCCATAGAATCATTAAAAGGGCGAAGCTATAGTTTTCAGTCCCCACAGCCCCTCTAGCATTCATCATTAAAGTTTTCGTTTTCATTCCCAATAGAAGCAACATCATTAGAAGGAGATGTTGTCATTCTCATTCCTTAGATCTCTAGCTGCATTCAATGGCGACGTTGTCGTTGTCATTCCCTAGAGCTCTAGCAGCATTAAAAGGTAACGTTGTCGTTCTCATTCCCTAGAGCTCTAGCAGCATTAGAAGGCGACATTGTCGGTCTCATTCCCTAGAGCTCTAGCAGCATTAGAAGGCGACGTTGTCGTTCTAATTCACTAGAGCTCTAGCCGCATTAGAAGGCGACGTTGTCGTTCTCATTCCCTAGAGCTCTAACAGCATTATAAGGCGACCTTGTCGTTCTAATTCCCTAGAGATCTAGCCGCATTAGCAGCGACATTGTCGTTCACATTCCATAGAGCTATAGCAGCATTAGAAGGCGACTTTGTCGTTCTCATTCCCTAGAGCTCTAGCCGAATTGGAAGGCTAAGTTATATTTCTCAGTTCTTAGAGCTCTAGCAGCATTAGAAGGCGAAGATGTCGTTCTCATTCCCTAGAGCTCTAGCAGCATTAGAAGGCGAAGTTGTCGTTCTCATTCCCTAGAGCTCTAGCAGCATTAGAAGGGGACGTTGTCTTCTCATTCCTTAGAGTTCTAGCAGCATTAGAAGGTGACGTTGTCTTCTAATTCCCTAGAGGTCTAGCAGCATTAGAAGGCGACGTTGCCGTTCTCATTCCCTAGAGCTCTAGGTGCATTAGAAGGCGAAGTTGTCGTTTTCTTTGCCTAGAGCTCAAGCAGCATTCGAAGGCGACGCTGTCGTTCTCATTCCCTAGAGCTGTAGCAGCATTAGAAAGCGACGCTGTCGTTCTCATTCCCTAGAGCTTCAGCAGCATTAGAAGGCGACCTGTTCGTTCTCATTCCCTAGAGCACTAGCTGCATTAGAAGGCGACGTTGTCGTTCTCATTCCCTAGTGCACTAGCAGCATTAGAAGGCGACGTTGTCGTTCTGATTCACTAGAGCCTTAGCAGCATTAGAAGGCGACGTTGTCGTTTTCATTCTCTAGAGTTCTAGTAGCATTAGAAGGCGATGTTGTCGTTCTCATTCACTAGAGCTCTAGCAGCATGAGAAGACGACGTTGTCGTTCTCATTCCCTAGAGCTTTAGCATCATTAGAAGCGACGTTGTCGTTCTCATTCACTAGAGCTCTAGCAGCATTAGAAGGCCACGTTGTCGTTCTCATTCACTAGAACTCTAGCAGCATTAGAAGGCAACATTGTCGTTCTCATTCACAAGAACTCTAGCAGCATTAGAAGGTGACGTTGTCTTCTCATTCTCTAGAACTCGGGCAACATTATAAGGACACGTTGCCGTTCTTATTTGCTAGAGCTCTAGCAGCATTACAAGGCGACGTTGTCGTTCTCCTTCCCTAGAACTCTAGGGGAGCACTCCACAGTTTAATGTACATTTCTCAATTATCAAACCCATGACAAGCCTTGAATCTTTGAGCAAAAATAAATTACATCATCATTGTGTCATACATTTCTTAGAAGACAATGAAATTACCCATGTTTCCATACCAAATAAAAGGATTAAACAGCATTTTCTGTACAACTTTAGTCCCATTTCTTTAAGATTAGCACACCCCTCAAAACATGTTGAAAAAACAACTTTAGCAATATTTCAAATGTCAATAAATAAACAGAAATAATTTTCCTAAGCATGTCAGGGTCATTTCTGCACTCATCATGCTCTTGCATATCAGGAAATGCTAAATGTTACATACCTTCTCCGGCCTTTTAAAAAGTTATTACATGCTGATCGTAAGTCATAATCAGCCATTTTACCTACTTTTTGGAAGATTTTGATACTTTCGCATTTTTCTATCTATAGCCTCCAAAAACCTAAAAGAATGCATATTCAAATACACCAAAATAAATTTACAAGTACTCAAAACTGAAAAAAATATCAAACATGTGCTTAATAATTATTATAAATACCATCCATGGACCTAAAAGATGCTTAGTCGATTTCTGTCTGATTTACACCATGGACATTCATGCGAAACTAAGGAGTGACCCCTAGAGTACTAGAAGGCGACGTTGTCGTTCTCATACCCTGGAGTTTAGCAGCATCAGAAGGAGACGTTGTCTTCTCATACCTTAGAGCTCTAGCAGCATTAGAAGGGCGACGCTGTCGTTCTCATTCCCTAAAGCTCTAGCAGCATTAGAAGGGCACGCATTCGTTCTCATTCCCTGGAGCTCTAGCAGAATTAGAAGGCGACGTTGTCGTTCTCATTCAATAGAGATCTAGCAGCATTAGAAGGCGACGTTGTCGTTCTCATTCCCTAGAGCTCCAGCAGCATTAGAAAGTGACGTTGTCTTCTCATTCCCTAGAGCTCTAGCAGCATTAAAAGGCGACGTTGCCGTTCTCATTCCCTAGAGGTCTGGCTGCACTAGAAGGGGAAGTTGCCGTTCTCATTCACTGGAGCTCTAGCAGCATTAAAAGGCGACGTTGTCGTTCTCCTTCACAAGAGCTTTGGCAACACTAGAAGGCGACGTTGTCGTTATCATTAAATAGAGCTCTAGCAGCAATAGAAGGCGACGTTGTCGTTCTCATTCCCTAGAGATATATAGCATTATTTGAAGGCGACGTTGTATTGGCATTCCCTAGAGCTCTAGCAGCATTAGAAGGCGACGATGTCGTTCTCATTCCCTATAACTCTATCAGCATAAGAATGTGACGTTGTCTTCTCATTCCCTAGAGCTCGGGCAGCATTAGAAGCCGACGTTGTCGTTCTCATTCCTTAGAGGTCTAGCAGAATTAGAAGGCGACGTTTTCTTCTCATTTCCTAGAGCTCTAGCAGCATTAGAAGGTGACTTTGTCTTCTCATTCCCTAGAGCTCTAGCAGCATTAGAAGGCGAAGTTGTCGTTCTCATTCCCTAGAGCTCGGGCAGCATTAGAAGGCGACTTTGTCTTCTCATTCTCTAGTGCTCTAGCAGCATTAGAACACGACGTTGTCGTTCTCGGTCCCTGGAGCTATAGCAGTATTAGAAGGCCACGTTGTCGTTCTCATTCACTAGAGCTCTAGCAGCATTAGAAGGAGACGTTGTCTTCTCATTCCCTAGAGCTCTAACAGCATTAGAAGGCAACGCTGTCGTTCTCATTGCCTAGAACTCTAGCAGAATTAGAAGGCGACGTTGTCGTTCTCATTCACTAGCGCTCTAGCAGCATTAGAAGGCGACGTTGTCTTTGCATTCCCTAGAGCTATAGCAGCATTAGAAGGCGACGTTGTCGTTCTCATTCCCTAGAGCCCTAGCAGCATTACTTCTCATTCCCTAGAGCTCTAGCAGCATTAGAAGGCGATGTTGCCGTTCTCATTCCCTAGAGGTCTGGCTGCACTAGAACGGGACCTTGTCGTTCTCATTCCCTATAGCTCCAACAGCATTAAAAGGCAAAGTTGTCGTTCTCATTCCCTAGAGCTCTAGCAGCATTAGAAGGCGACGTTGTCGTTCTCATTCTCTAGTGATCTAGCAGCATTAGAACGCGACGTTGTCGTTCTCGGTCAATGGAGCTCTAGCAGCAATTAATAGAAGGCGACGTTGTCGTTCTCATTTGCTAGAGCTCTTGCAGCATTAGAAGGCGGCGTTGTCGTCCTCATTCCCTAGAGATCTAGCATCATTAGAAGGCGAAGTTGTCGTTCTCATTCCCTATAACTCTAGCAGCATTAGAAGGCGACGTTGTCGTTCTCATTCGCTAGAGCTCTAGCAGCAATAGAAGGCGACGTTCTCGTTATCATTCCCTAGAGATCTATAGCAGCATTAGAAGACGACGTTGTCTTGGCATTCCTTAGAGCTCTAGCAGCATTAGAAGGCGACGTTGTCGTTCTCATTCCCTAGAGCTCTAGCAGCATTAGAAGGTGTCGTTGTCTTCTCATTCCCTAGAGCTCGGGCAGCATTAGAAGGCGACGTTGTAGTTCTCATTCCCTAGAGCTCTAGCAGCATTAGACGGTGTCGTTGTCTTCTCATTCCCTAGAGCTCGGGCAGCATTAGAAGGCGAAGTTGCCGATCTCATTCCCTGGAGCGCTAGCAGCATTAGAAGGCGACGTTGTCTTCTCATTCCCTAGAGCTCTAGCAGCATTCGAAGGCGACGCTGTCATTCTCATTCCCTAGAGCTCTAGCAGAACTAGAAGGCGACGTTGTATTTCTCATTTACTAGAGCTCTATCAGCATGAGAAGGTGACGTTGTCTTCTCATTACCTAGAGCTCTAGCAGCATTAGAAGGTGTCGTTGTCTTCTCATTCCCTAGAGCTCGGGCAGCATTAGAAGGCGACGTTGCCGATCTCATTCCCTAGAGCTCTAGCAGAATTAGAAGGCGACGTTCTCGTTCTCATTCCCTGGAGTTCTAGCAGCATTAGAAGGCGACGTTGTCTTCTCATGCCCTAGAGCTCTAGCAGCATTCGAAGGCGACGCCGTCGTTCTCATTCCCTAGAGCTCTAGCAGAATTAGAAGGCGACGTTGTATTTCTCATTCACTAGAGTTCAAGCAGCAGTAGAAGGCGACGTTGTCGTTCTCTTTCACTAGAGCTCTAACAACATTAAGGTGACGTTGACGTTCCTATTCACTAGAGCTCTAGCAGCATTAGAAGGCGACATTGTCGTTCTCATTCACTAGATCTCTGGCATCATTTGAAGGCGACGCTGTCGTTCTCATTCCCTAGAGCTCTAGCAGCATTAGAAGGCGACGTTGTATTTCTCATTCTCTAGAGCTCTAGCAGCAACAGAAGGCGACGTTGTCGTTCTCATTCCCTAGAGATCTCTAACAGTATTAGAAGGCGACGTTTACTTCTCATTCCCTAGATCTCTAGCAGTATTAGAAGGCGACGTTGTCTTCTCATTCCCTAGAGCTCTAGCAGCATTAGAAGGCGACGCTGTCGTTCTGATTATCTAGAGCTCGTACAAAATTAGAAGGCGACGTTGTCGTTCTCATTCCCTAGAGCTCCAGCAGCATTAGAAGGTGACGTTGTCTTTTCATTCCCTAGAGCTCTAGCAGCATTAGAAGGCGACGTTTCATTCACATTCACTAGAGCTCTAGCATCATTAGAAGCGACGTTGTCGTTCTCATTCACTAGAGCTCTAACATAATTAGAAGGCGACGTTGTCGTTCTCATTCACTAGAGCTCTAGCAGCATTAGAAGGCAACGTTGTCGTTCTCATACTAGAGCTCTATAGCAGCATTAGAAAGCGACGTTTTCTTCTCATTCCTTAGTGCTCTAGCAGCATTAGAAGGCGACGTTGTCGTTCTCATTCACTAGTGCTCTAGCAGTATTGAAATGCAACGTTGTCGTTCTCATTCCCTAGAGCTTTATCAGCATTAGAAGGTGACGTTGTCTTCTCATTCCCTAGAGCTAGGACAGCATTAGAAGGCTATGTTGCCAGCATGGACAGCATAAGAAGGCTACGTTGCCATTCTCATTACCTATAGCTCTAGCTGCATTAGAACGGGACGTTGTCGTTCTTATTCCCTAGAGATCTAACTGCATTAGAAGGCGAAGTTGTCGTTCTCATTCCCAAGAGCTCTAGCAGCATTAGAAGGCGACGTTGTCTTCTCATTCCCTAGAGCTCTAGCAGCATTAGAAGGCGACGCTGTCGTTCTCATACTCTAGAACTCTAGCAGCATTAGAAAGCGATGCTGTCGTTCTCATTCAGTAGAGCTCTAGCAGCATTAGAAGGCGACGTTGTCGTTCTCATTCCCTAAAGCTCTATAGCAGCATTAGAAGGGGACGTTGTCTTCTCATTCCCTAGAACGAGATCTCTAGCCGCATTAGAAGGTAAAGTTGTCGTTCTCATTCCCTAAAGCGCTAGCAGTATTAGAATAAATACTGAAAAGGTGGTCCTTTGGCAGCAATAGAGAAAAATATCGGACTCGTTTTATTGAGAGTGTTCGTGAGAGGTAAGGTAATGTGCTACACCTCTCACGTCCCTTAGCATCGACTTAAGCAGTATTCTACTTTAAAGACACAAAGATTGGGCTTGATGATCCAAAAATACCAGTAAGTAATAACACTAATGATTTGTAGTCGTGGCGACATTTTAAAGCGAGAAGGCGATGTTGTTCTCAGTTTTCATATCTCTAGCATCATTAGAAGGTAAAGTTGTCGTTCTCAAGCTCCATATCCCTAGCATCGTTAGAAGGCAACGTTGTCGTTCTCAGTCTCCATATCCCTAGCATCATTAGAAGGCAACGTTGTCGTTCTCAGTCTCCATATCTCTAGCATCATTAGAAGGCAACGTTGTCGTTCTCAATCTCCATATCCGTAGCATCGTTAGAATGCGAATATGTCCATATCATTCCCCATAGCTCAAGTATTATTAGCTGGTGAAGTTTTCTCTTTCGCAACGCTTTGCATGTTTAGTGGTTGACCCATTTACAGTTCGCCAGTATTCTTTCCTCTTGTACGCTTGTTCGCCAGTATGCTTTCAGATTGTGGACCCTATTATGACGTCTACCTAAATCATCAAAGGTCAGTAGCGTTTGACCTTTGTCTTAAATCGTGTTTTAATGGTGTCTTATATTCTTGCCCTGCCTTCTGCCATGTTAATGAGTACATGCTTTGTGGTTTTCTAAAGTTTTGTTTTTTATATTGATATACTAGTACATGATCATTTATGTGTTATACGTACATGTATATTGCCTAGTAATGCTGCCTTGTTTGTTAGAGAATATAGCCTGGTGGGGATTCTTTTATTTACACGGTCCCGTTTTATTGGGATTACAATGGGGTAATAATGAGGTTTGGTGTACCCTAGAAAGTGGTTTAAACCCCAGCGGACCTTTTTGCCACTGACCGTTTCAATGTGGTATCCCTATTGTCCACCCTTTCGTGTTTGTGATGTCACATGCCTTGCTTCTAATTAACACTGTACTTATTATTTGTTTTAATACGCGTTTTTCGTTGACTGTGTTCTGGGAAAGCTGCATATCCTGAGTCCTCTTCGACTCAGGTTGTCGTTCTTAGTGTCTTAAATATTTGCTCGAAACTGCCAATTTTTTTTGATAAATACATAAATTACTCCATAATTAATCGTTCCTGTTATTTACCACAAATTAAGGCTGTACTCTCGTTGCTTAAATCGCATGCCGTTTTGTGTGCGTGTCTTTATTTGGAATTTCGGGTTCACAGTCATGACAAAAGCTGGTGTTTTAACGACCGACTTTAACACAGAAAATGATTGTTAACACTACGAATTAAAATGCTAGTGGTCTTGCTTTCTATCCCAGTAAGTATAGAATTTAAATTAATCCTCGAAATACTAAAACAACAAATGCCCTAAATTGCTCACTTTATGAACATGGTGAAGAGAAAAATAAGTCCGATCATGTTTATGGGAGAAAATAGAAGACAAAACAAATTATAACTAAACAGAGAGAGAGAGAGAGAGAGAGAGAGCGAGAGAGAGGGAGAGAAAGAGAGAGAGAGAGATGGGAGAGAGAGAGATATTTAATTATTTGTAGGTTGATACCAAGTAGTGAAATCCTACAAATCGGTTATAACTGGTTATACACATTTTAGTGAGTACAAAAATTAAAAATTAAAAGGAAACAGTTCTGGTTAAAATTAGCCGATATCTAAATTTGTCCTGACGGGCGCAACACGTCCTGCCTGTTCGATGGTCTGAACTCTGATCTGATCATGTATATCAGCTGAGTATAATAACGTATTAATACTTGATAAATAGTCACGCTTTAGAAATTATATCAAATAAGCTGTCAAACAACCTGTTTATTAAAACCATTCCATTATGGTGCAAAAACACCTCTTAACACATTCCTTTAGACAAAGTCGTGAAAACTTGCACTCCTCCGGGCTTACGTTGATACCAGAAGTGTATATGAAGCAAAGAAGGAGCTGGCCGGGGAAATAAAAAAGCTTTGCTATAACCGAGTATTCGCTATAAGTGAGTTTTACTGTAGTTGTGATATGTTTGAAGTTTCACTGCAGTTGGCACGCCACTAAAGACGGAGTTATGTACGTGTGCTTATTTTCATAGAAAGGCTCAGTTCAAGGGAACATAACTACGCAAACTGCAATCGGTACAACATCATGGGAGGAGTTGCGCACACACGTTTATTTTCATAGCGATTCGAAGTTAAAGGAGAAATAAGAATTATTCGCAGTCATATCCATTACATGCCCATCTTCAGTTGGAAATGATGACATTTTTGAAGTTGAAGTACTTCATTGCTGTCAGCACAAAAGCCTAAGTGGAGTTGAGCACACACGCTTAGAAGCGGGAGTATAATAAATACGATGTGGTTAATATGTTTTCCCCTCTATATGACTATGTTAAACGTATGATTCAGTGACACGGCGATTTTAACGCTAGTGTCGCCATTTGAACAAACTTGGTAAACCATAAGCCAATGCCACCTTCTCTAGGCTCTGTAGTTTTTTTGAGAAAGAAATGATTATTTAGCGTATGCGAAATTTAGTGCAGTGGACTATTTCGATGGTTTCTAGCATATTACCGCAGTGATGAATTATCTCTCGGCGATAGACTCCATTTTAATTTAGCGCTCTCTCCTGCTCCACAGAATTAACATCAGGAAATTAAACATCAGGACAGATATTTTAGGTATAAAATGTGTTTAACAGTCTATTGTTATCTTCAGTTTATATTGAACGAGTTCTCTTTTTTGTTGAATTAGAAAGATTAATCTAACAAACCGAACTAAGTATAATCATTCACAGTCAGTTGTGTGTTGAAGGATTTCGATGTAGGCTAAATAAACCTGTCTTACAGTATATATATTCCCTATATTATATGTAAGTGACGCAATATTGATAGAGGACTATAAGTATCTTCTTGCCAACGTTTTACTTGATACGTATGTTATAACTTCCGGTTTATTTCTTGTTTTGAAAAAGGGATTGAAATCGAACCTATCAAACTGATTGACCAATCACATTAACTGACTCAAGGCTCTGCAGACAAAACATCGGGTCCGTTGTTGTTTTGAAGCTGAATAAGCCACACGGTTTGGCAGTGATTCCCATTGGCAGTGATGCAGTGATTCCCATTGGCAGTGATTCCCATTGGCAGTGATGCAGTGATTCCCATTGGCAGTGATTCCCATTGGCAGTGATGCAGTGATTCCCATTGGCAGTGATTCCAATTGCAGTGATTCCCATTGGCAGTGATTCCCATTGCAGTAGAAACTGGTGAGAAACTTCTAGTTATAACTGTGGACGACCCTGGGAGGTAGTCCGAATCGAACGAGTCCCATAATATCATCAGTCAATAGTAGTAAGGCTATATTTCCCACATTGTTTAATATACAACAATTTAAATACAATCATTGTTGCAATAGTTGCTAATTACGTTAATTAAATTGGTTGATTCGTTCTATTTTTATATTCATTGTCTTCGAGCCAGAAGCATCACTTGGATGATGTAATCAAATGGCTAATTTTATGTAGAAATGATGTCTCGTCTGCTCTCGCTGTATAAATGGGCTATTCTATGAACCAGTTTATTTCACATAAAAAAACGAAACAACTTTGAGTGAAATTGCGTCAAACTTTTCGGATATAAAGAGCACAATTTGCTCATGCCTAAAATATGGTTGAAAATTTCACTTGACCATATCCCATCCATTTTGGATCTTTTATTTTAAAGATGGCCGACCAATTGTTCTTAAGACAGCCATCACTCAGTCACCAAAACCATATTTTAGGTTGGCTAGATGGTCTCTGTCGACGGAATTTAGTTGGCAGAGTTATGGTGCGCTTTAATCTACTAGTTGTTTTAAATAATTATTGCCTTACATATTTATGCATAGACATTAATATATGGACATGAGCAATTGCATTGTATTGCCACTTAAGATTTATGCTCATGTTATATGTTCTAGTTAATCTTGATTATCATCTTTTAATTTAAATGTACCTATCCGTTTGGATGTGCATGTTAAATGAGCGATGCATAGTTTAGGATGCACGACTAATCGGTAAATAAATTAAAACGTTATACCTTAAACACGTTTTTAAAGTGTTTGTTTAATAAAATTGTATGACTGTTCTTACTTGTAACGAACTAAGCTTGTCTTCAACCTTATTCACTCTTTTTTCCAGGGAAGTTGTGTTGCCTGCCATTTCACTTACAATGTTTTCGATATGGGCTTGTGTCTGAAATATATATACAAGTTTAAAACACGGAAAATATATATTACAATTGGAAATGATTCTGAAAGAAGAAGTAAAGTACAAATTTGTATTGTTAATAATTGGAATGTGTGCTCTCCATGAAGGTACGGTTCATACTTCACTATTATATGATATTATATCGTAAGTAGAATAGGTCTATTTTACTGAAAAGCAACAAATACATGAACAAATTGCTAGTTTATTTAATAATAATGGAATAAAAAGACTAGAAAACCATTAAAATACATACACAACATTAACTGGACAACATGGTACATATATATTAAAACAAATACTTAATTAATAATATTGGTATCAGTGTGAAACAATGTATAATGTTTTTCACCAGCATCAGCTTCAAAATTATTAATAAATATAAGTGTAGTTAATGGAAACTTGGCAAACATATATAATTAGTATTGACACTTTGAGGATTAACAGCTTAATACGGCTTTCCAGATGTATTTTAGGCGGTCATTTCTCAAATAAAATATCGTTAAC
Organism: Cyrtodaria siliqua; assembly: GCA_037043455.1. NCBI lineage: Eukaryota > Metazoa > Mollusca > Bivalvia > Adapedonta > Hiatellidae > Cyrtodaria > Cyrtodaria siliqua. Next base: position 131,441 of record JAWPHD010000510.1, read on the forward strand.
TTCCAAAAACTACAGATAAAGTTTAAAAACTAAAATAATCATGAGCATTGGTACAGATACATACCCATCTTTAACTACAGGTAAACAAATAAACATGTTTAACTACACATAACGACCATTGGTCCATCAGCACCCATACACATTTTAACTACATCTCATAATACTTGGTCCAGAGAGGATAATCCTTAACTACATATCACAAACACTGGTCCAGGACACACATGCACATGTTTAACTACATATAACGATCCTTAGTCCTCTAAAACAAACTCATGTTTAACTATATATCACAAGCACTGGTCCAGTACACACATACACATGTTTAAATACCTATCTAGATCCTTGGTATAATAAAAACATACACATGTTTAACTACATATCGCAAGCACTGATCCAGTACACACATGCACACGTGTATCTACATATCACGATCCTTGGTCCAGTAAAAACATACACATGTTTAACTACATATCAAAAGCACAGGTCCAGTACACACATGCACATGTTTAACTATATATTACTATCCTTGGTCGAGTAAAAACATACACATGTTTAACTACATATAATGATTCTTGGTCGAGTAAAAACATACACATGTTTAACTACATATCACGATACTTGGTCGAGTACACGCATATACATGTTTAACTACATATCACAAGCACTGTTCCAGTAACACAGGCACAAGTTTAACTATATATCACGATCCTTGGTCGACTACACACATACACATGTTTAAATACATATCACAAGTACAGGTCCAGTACACACATGCACATGTTTAAATATATATCACAATCCTTGGTGCAGTACAAACATACACATGTTTATCTATATATCACGATCCTTTGTCCAGTACAAACATACACATGTTTAAGTATATATCATGATCCCGGGTCCAGAACAAACATACACATGTTTAACTACATATCACGATCCCTGCTCCAGTACAAACATACACATATTTATATATCATGATCTTTGCTCCAGTACAAATATAGACATGTTTAACTATATATCTCGATCCTTGCTCCAGTACAAACTACACATTTTAACTATATATCACGATCCTTGCTCCACTACAAACATACACATGTTTAACATATATTACGAAAATTGCTCCAGTACCAACTACACATTTTAACTATATATCACGATCCTTGCTCCACTACAAACATACACATTTTTAACAATATCACGATCCTTGCTCCCCTACAAACATACACATGTTTAACATATATTACGATCCTTGCTCCAGTACACACATACACATGTTTAACTAAATATCACGATCCTTGCTGCAGTACAAACATACACATGTTTAACTATATATATCACGATCCTTGGTCAAGTAAACACATACACATGTTTAACTATATATCACGATCCTTAGTACAGTACAAACATACACATGTTTAACTATATATCACGATCCTTGGTCCAGTATCACACATACACATGTTTAACTACATATCATGATTCTTGGTCCAGTACAAAATGCGTCTTAGTCGCGTATCACACATACACATGTTTACCTATATATCATGATTCTTGGTCCAGTATCACACATACACATGTTTACCTATATATATCATGATTCTTTTACACATATACACATGTTTAACTACAAATCATAATTCTTGGTCCAGTATCAAACATACACATGTTTACCTATATATCATGATTCTTGATCCAGTACACACATTCACATTATTACCTATATATCATGATTTTTGGTCTAGTACACACATACACATGTTTACCTATATATATCATGATTCTTGGTCCAGTATCACACATACACATGTTTACCTATATATCATGATTCTTGTACCAGTACACACATACACATGTTTACCTATATATATCATGATTCTTTTACCAGTACACATATACACATGTTTAACTACATATCATGATTCTTGGTCCAGTATCAAACATACACATGTTTACCCATATATCATGATTCTTGATCCAGTACACACATACACATGTTTACCTATATATCATGATTTTTGGTCCAGTACACACATACACATGTTTACCTATATATCATGATTCTTGTACCAGTACACACATACACAAGTTTACCTATATATCATGATTCTTGGTCCAGTACACACATACACATGTTTAACTACATATCATGATTCTTGGTCCAGTACACACAAACACATGTTTTAAATACATATCATGATTCTTGGTCCAGTACAAACAAACGTACACATGTTACCTATATATCATGATTCCTAGTCCAGTATCACACATACACATGTTTACCTATATATCATGATTCTTGGTCCAGTACAAACATACACATGTTTAATTATATATCACGATCCTTGGGCCAGTACACACATACTCATGTTTAATTATATATCAAGATCCTTGCTCCAGTACAAACATACACATGTTGAACTATATATCACATTCCTTAGTCCAGTACACACATACACATGTTTAACTATACATCTCGATCCTTGCTCCAGTAGAAACATACACATGTTTAACTATATATCACGATCCTTGGTCCTGTACAAACATACATATGTTTAACTATATATCACGATCTTTGGTCCAGTACAAACATACACATCTTAAACTATATATCACGATCCTTGTTCCAGTACAAACATACACATGTTTAACTATATATCACGATCGTTGGTCCAGTACAAACATAAACATGTTTAACTGTATATCACGATCCTTGGTCCAGTACAAACATACACATGTTTAACTAGATATCACGAGTCTTGGTCCAGTACAAACATACAAATGTTTATCTATATATCACGATCCTTGGTCCTGTACAAACATACACATGTTTAACTATATATCACGATATATCACGATCCTTACTCAAGTACAAACATACGCATGCTTAACTATATATCACGATTCTTGCTGCAGTACACACATACACATGTTTGACTATATATCACGTACCTTGGGTAACTGCATATCATGATACTTGGTCCGCATATAATCATGTTTAACGACATTTCAAGATCCTTGGTCTATTACAAACATCACATGTGTAACTGCATATCATGATACTTGGTCCACACATAATCATGTTTAACGACTTTTCAAGATCCTTGGTCCAGTACATACATCACATGTTTAACTACATATCATGCCACTTGGTCCACACATAATTATGTTTAACGACATATCACGATCTTTGGTACAGTACAAACATACACATGTTTAACTATATATCAGGATTCTTTGTCCAGTACACACATACACATGTTTAATTGCATATCATGGCATTTGGTCCTCACATAATCATGTTGAACTATATATCACGATCCTTGCTCTAGTACAAACATACACATATTTACCTATATATCACAATCCTTTCTCCAGTGAAAGACATACACATGTTTAACTATATAGCATGATCATTGGTCCAGAACACATGTACACATGTTTGACAACATATCACGATCCTTGGTCCAGTACGCACATTCACATGTCCAACTACATCAGAATCCTTGGTCCACACATATACATGTTTAACTACATATCCGGATTCTTGGACCAGTATCACAATATATATATGTTTAACTACAGATCATGATCTTTGATCCAGTTGCACATAAACACATTTTTAACTACAGATCATGATCCTATGTCTACACATACACATGTAATTAAACATTTGTATGTGTATATGATGATCCTTGGTCCAGTAACATATACACACATGATCCTTGATCCATTAGCACGCATACACATGTTTAGTTACATATCATAATCCTTGGTCCAAAAACATGCATACACACATGCTTAACTATATATAATGATACTTCGTCAACACATACACATGTTTAACTATATATCATTATCATTGATCCAGTAGCACAAATACACATGTTAAATTACAGAATCACACATACGTACACATGTTTAACTACATATCATGATTCTTGGTCCAGTACAAACAAATATACATATGTTAGCTATATAGCACGACGCTTGGTCCAGTACAAACAAATATACACATGTTTACCTATATATCATGATTTTTGGTCCAGTATCACACATAAACATGTTTCACTACATATCATGATTCTTGGTCCAGTACACACATACACATGTTTACCTATATATCATGATTCTTTTACCAGTACACACATACACATGTTTACCTATATATCATGATTATTGTACCAGTACACACATACACATGTTATCTATATGTCATGATTCTTGTACAGGTACACACATACACATGTTTACCTATATATCATGATTCTTGATACAGTAGCACAAATACACATGTTTAACTACAGACCACGATCATTGATCCAGTAGGATACATACACATGTTTAACTACAGATCATGATCATTGATCCAGTAGCACACATACACATGTTTAACTACAGACCACGATCATTGATCCAGTAGCACAAATACACATGTTTAACTACAGACCACGATCATTGATCCAGTAGCACACATACACATGTTTAACTACAGACCACGATCATTGATCCAGTAGCACAAATACACATGTTTAACTACAGACCACGATCATTGATCCAGTAGCACAAATACACATGTTTAACTACAGACCACGATCATTGATCCAGTAGCACAAATACACATGTTTAACTACAGACCACGATCATTGATACAGTAGGATACATGCACATGTTTACCTACATAGCATGCGCCTTAGTCGCGTATCACACATACACATGTTTACCTATATATCATGATTCTTGGTCCAGTATCACACATACACATGTTACATATATATCATGATTCTAGGTACAGAACACACATACACAGTTTAACTATAAATCATGATTCATTGTCCAGTATCACACATACACATGTTTACTCATATATCATGATTCTTGGTCCACTACACACATACACATGTTTACCTATATATCATGATTCTTGCTCTAGTACTACACATACACATGTTTACTCATATATCATGATTCTTGGTCCAGTACACACATACACATGTTTACCTATATATCATGATTCTTGGTCTAGTATCACACATACACATGTTTAACTACATATCATGATTCTTGGTCCAGTACAAGCAAACATACACATGTTACCTATATATCATGATTCTCGGTCCAGTACACACAAGCATACACATATCATGATTCTTGGTCCAGTATTACACATACACATGTTTAACTACATATCATGATTCTTGTACAAGTACACACATACACATGTTTACCTATATATCATGCTTCTTGTACCAGTACACACATACACATGTTACCTATATATCATGATTCTTGGTCCAGTATCACACATACACATGGTTAACTATATATCATAATTCTTGTACCAGTACAGACATACACATGTTTACCTATATATCATGATTCTTTGTCCAGTACATACATACATACATACATATGTTTAACTATATATCATGATTCTTGTTCCAGCACACACATACACATGTTTACCTATATATCATGAGTCTTGGTCCAGTACACACATACATATTTTTACCTATATATCATGATTCTTGGTACAGTACACACAAATATATGTTTACCTATATATCATGATTCTTGGTCCAGTACACAATACACCTGTTTACCTATATATCATGATTCTTTTACCAGTACACACATACACATGTTTACTTATATATCATGATTCTTGGACGAATATCACACATACATATGTTTACCTATATATCATGATTCTTGGTTCAGTATCACACACATGTTTAACTACATAGCACGACCATTGCTCCAATAAATTACTTACGTGTACTATTACAAACTTCCTGAATGGAACAATTATATGAAAACAATGTTTTGCACTGCCTTTTACATGTCTAGCTTAAATAAATGTAAAGTTACTTTATAATATGAAGTATTTGTAAACATTACCATCACCAAGGTTTTTATTTTATAACATTACTAATATAACATCCTGTCATAACATAGGGTCTTCTTCTATTTCACCTATAATTTATGATCCAAGGTAGGTATCAGAGTTATCTCCAATTTGGTTAAACAGCTTACTTGATATAAAAATATTAGTCAAATAATCGGCAAAGCTTTATTAAATAAATGTTCTGGGTTTAAAATGTTAAAATGTTAAAATGTTTTAAATTTCACAATTACCTCCCTTTACATTGAAATAAGAACGAGCTTACAATTTGTGTAATGCAGGGCAATTCAAACATGTTGCTGTTTTTTTCCCCCGCAAAGATCTTTGATAAAGAATGTCCTGCATACACTTGATAATTATGTCAATAGCACTGATCATGACAGCTGCGACACATAGCCTACCATCTGTTCGATGGGATTTACTGTTATCTACTTGCCAAACTTTGTTATTTCAATACTAATCTATGCATGCTTTACTAAAAGCTTTAGTATAACAGCGTTATATATTCTACTAAGGTTGTAACTATATGTTGTATGTAACTATATGTTATATATTTTGTATGTAACTATATTTTGTATGCAACTATATGTTATATGTAACTATATGTTGTATGTAACTATATGTTGTAAGTTATATATGTTGTATGTAACTATATGTTGTATGCAACTATATGTTGTAAGTTATATATGTTGTATGTAACTATATGTTGTATGTAACTATATGTTATATATGTTATATATGTTGTATGTAACTATATGTTGTATGCAACTATATGTTATATGTAACTATATGGTATATGTAACTATATGTTGTATGTAACTATATGTTGTAAGCTATATATGTTGTATGTAACTATATTTTGTATGTAACTATATGTTATATGTAACTTTATGTTGTATGTAACTATATGTTGTATGTAACTATATGTGACTATATGTTGTATGTGACTATATGTTGTATACAACTATATGTTATATGTAACTATATGTTATATGTAACTATATTTTATATGTAATTATATGTTGTATGTAATTATATGTTGTATGTAGCTATATGTTGTAAGTTATATATGTTGTATTTAACTATATGTTGTATGTAACTATATGTTATATGTAACTATATGTTGTATGTAACTATATGTTGTATGTAACTATCTGTTATATGTAACTAAAGCGTTTCCGTGGCCGAATGGTTAACGACGTTGCGTTGTAAACCTTCGCCTCTCACCACTGCGGGTTCGAATCCAACTGGGAGCTTGACTTGTAAGTGAGGAAGTGTTGATTCATACGGATGGCGGGAGGTGTACAGTTCTGGTTCTACCCTGGAAAGTGGGTGGTCTGCCTCCACCACAAAAAATCGACCGTCATATATAACCTTACATGTGTTGAAAATGACGTAAAACACCATAAAATCAAATCAAACAAATTATATGTAACTATATGTTGTATGTAACTATATGTTGTATGTAACTATATGTTGTATGTAACTATGTCTTATATATGTTGTATGTAAATATATGTCATATATGTTTTATATGTGGTATGTAACTATATGTTGTATGTAACTATATGTTGCATGTAACTATATGTTGTATGTAACTATATATTGTATGTAACTATATGTTGCATGTAACTATATGTTGTATGTAACTATATGTTGCATGTAACTATATGTTGTATGTAACTATATGTTGTATGTAACTATATGTTATATATGTTATATATGTTGTTTGTAACTATATGTTATATGTAATTATATGTTGTATGTAACTATATGTTGTATGTAACTATATGTCATATGAAACTATATGTTATATTAGCCTAATAAACTGGCTCCTATGCAGTTTTTTTTTATTATTCTGACGTTCTATGTAACTGCATATACGCCTAATTTCCTTTGCAAAAAAAACGTGACTTTCGAACGAAATTGAGCAGCTTATCAGACTCCTGTGCGTAAACCATGATGATAATCTTACAAAATAATAAGTTATTTACCATTTTCTTTCGGTTTTATTTTTTTCCGAAGCATATTTTACATAATATATCGGTTTTTCGTAGATCGCTATACATGTGTATTGACAATATATTGACAAGTGCGCGTTTCTCCCAACGTTGCATGCGCATGCGCATAAGTACACATTTTCCACTGTGGACAACGTGTCACGAAACTACGTTGTGTATAATGTACCTAGTATAAAGTTTTCAAGTCTTAGGTTGGTTAACAAACGGTAATGGGCGAAGGGTGTCGGGATATTTATTATAAGTTACCCCTTCAGACATTCTCCTAAAAGAAAAAAGAAAAAATCTCGCTTGTTTTATAGCCTGATCTGGGGGAAAAAGCACCTAACCATAGACCTACTGTATGTCCATGACCTAACTTAAGCTTGTTTATTTTGTTTTGTTATGATCATTTCATTTAGTGTGTAGGGGGTGGGGTGAGTTTACGGGTGGATTCAGGGGGCGACCCACTAAAAAATCTGTAAAATATGGAAATTTATATTAAACAAGAGCTGTAGGAGAACAGCGCAGCTCGACTATTCAGAGAATAATAAATGGTATAGCCAGTATATACCATCAGAAAACAAGGCTAAAACAATGTGATGGTGGGTTGGGGTGGGGGTGGAGCTGGGGTGGGTATAGAAACTCTGGCCGATATAAAAATTATTGTTAGAATCTCATAAAAATTATAGTAAAATTTGCGGCAGGGTGTGACATTTTATTTATTTTTATCAGTTTTAATCAAAAGTTGCTGTCATTTAAAAAAAAATTGTGGTCGAAAGGCAACTCGGGGAGGGAGGGGATATCTGGCGATTTTTTTATTGTGGCCTCATTTCAGGTTGTTTTTTTATTGATATTTCCTCTGTGTATCTGAATTTAATCTAAATTGCTTTATATGTAAATGATTGCGTTCATATTAAAATTTTAATATCCAATAATGGAAGATAAAATGAAAACAATTTCCCGCACCTTGTCCTCCTTGTGAGGGGAGCCCATAAACCAATGGGGGGCAGGACGGGGTCGCATAATTGATATAGTTGTATATTTGATAAAACAAAACAACACAGACATATGTAAAAAAAAACAAAAAACATTCGGGTGGTGGTGGGATGGTTGTGGGGCGAAACATATTGATAAACTGATAAAACAAAACAACACAGATATATGCAAAAACAAACAAAAAACAACAACATTCGGGTGGTAGTGATGATGGTGTGTTGGGATGGTTGGGTGTGGGGGGTAACAAAAATTGACCAAAACAACACAGAAATATGTAAACAAATAAACAAATTGAGTTTCGAGTGTGGGTGTGGGGAGGCCCTGGGGTGTTGGAAGGCGGGCGCGGGGGTGGGGGCAACATAGCTACATTTGTAAGAATTGACCAAAACAACACAAAAATATGTAAAAAAAAAAAATGAGTTTAGAGTGGGGGGAGGGTTGAGAGGGGTTGGGGGCAACATAACTATAAACTAAATTTACCAAAACAACAGAAATATGTAAAAAAAAAAAAAAAAAAAAAAAATGTGGGAGGGGGAGAGGCGTGTGTGGCGGAGCGGGGAGGAGGGAACCCATATATGGGTGAAGTACAAATAAGATGCATAATGATATAAGATCCCAAACCAAAATTATATCTATATATACACCAGCTTACATGCAAACCTAGATCTGCCTTTAATGCACATTTTATGGGCCGTCACAATTTGGATTCCATCGGAGCCCAGAATTTGCGGAAGACAACATTACTTAAGCAACCCTTTACAACATACTATAAGGAAACTAATTCCCAAATTTAGTTGAGCTAGGATGGGACATTGTGCTTTATAAAAAGAAATCGTTGTGTGTTTGGTGGACCTGAACATGGTGATTTTGTTTACAAAAACAATAACTGTCACTAGAATTCAAATCCACCATCCACGCCCCAACCCCCACCCCCAGCGTTTATGGGATGACGAGTTGTCCGTTGTCAGTTGTCCGTCGCTCGTCGTCGTCCGCTTACTTTTGCCTTGTGAACACTCTTGCAACTTCATTATTATTATTCGGATCTTTACCAAATTGCTAATTTTCATATATTTTATATTCTCTTTATTACGATTTAAGAATGAGGAAGTCTTGTAAAATAATAAACGACTAAAACAAGTAATTTTAACAATACTATAAATATAACAAAAGTATTACTTTTAAATCGGCACGAAATATGTGTAGTTTAAACACACTACACAATGTTTTACGATTGTAGCAATAAACGGTTCTATTCTATTCTATCGACGGTGCATGGTAGGTTGCGTATGGTGAAGTAATATGCGCAAGGAACTCTGGGTAAGAGTTTCAAACAAGATGGCGGTACCCTTCGATAATTCGGAAATGTGTCAATATATTCGTGATAAATTTGGATAATCTGAGATATTTCATCGTGGCAGGTAAATTTTGAAACACCAATCGACTCAAAAAAAATCTACTTTCAACCTGTGCATATATAATATACAAACAATGCTGTTTAAAAGCGTGAAACCTTCCCAACAGATTCCGTTGGGAAAGTCCAGTCGTAAAATGTGCAATAATCAATACACGTTGATGCTCGCCAATACGAACAATTTCAAAAGAGCATTAAACGTGTATTTTAACACACTATATGTTATATATGTTATATATGTTGTCTGTAACTATATGTTATATGTAACTATATGTTGTATGTAACTATATGTTATATGTCACTATATGTTATATGTAACTATATGTTATATATGTTATATATGTTGTTTGTAACTATATGGTATATGTAAGTATATGTTGTATGTAACTATGTGTTGTATGTAACTATATGTTATATATGTTGTATGTAACTATATGTTATATATGTTGTATGTAACTATATGTTATATATGTTAAATAAGTTGTATGTAACTATATGATATATGTAAATATATATTGTATGTAACTATATGTTGTATGTAACTATATGTTGTATGTTACTATATGTTAAATATGTTATATATGTTGTATGTAACTATATGTTATATATGTTATATATGTTGTATGTAACTATACGTTATATGTAAATATATGTTGTATGTAACTATATGTTGTATATTACTATATGCTATATGTAACTATATGTTATATGTAACTATATGTTTTATGTAACTGTAACTATATGTTATATGTTATATATGTTGTATGTAACTATATGTTGTATGTAACTATATGTTATATGTAAATATATGTTGTATGTTACTCTAACTTAATGTTGTATATAACTATATGTTGTATGTAATTATATGTTATATATGTTATATATGTTATATGGACGAAATGTACTGATATGACTGTCAACGTCATTATCATGTTTGTTTTAAAACGATTTTATTGTCTTAGTTTTTTGTTCGACAAGTCCGTTTAGGCTTCGGTATACATGTAAGAATCAATCAATTTATATGGAATTATTGACGTCGTGATGCATGTGTTCAACTATCTACTTTGTTGATCAATACGCGCTCTGCTTCAATAACACACCGTAACTGATACTCTGTTGTTTTTTCTTCAGATTATTGAAGAACAGTTTAACCATAACCGTTATTGATCTAGGGGGCAAGATGGCACGCGGACGCTCTACTGGCTAATATGGCTACTGTAAAAGTAGAGGAAGAAGTTTTACCATTTTACACCAATCTCAGCATGGTGTTCATACCATTATTTTGCATGTTATGTAGTTGAAACAGTCATATAATCGTTGGCTCATTTCTGGTCCCAGTTGGCGATTGGCCGAAGAAATAGACAAACTCATTTCCAATTTTCATTTTAATTGAGCTGAACATATTATATAGATATATTTATGTATATTGAAAACTGTATCTAACGTGTCGTAAGAACGTTAAAGGTTGCAACCTCCGTTACAGATTTCTTGGTTGCGATAAAGGTAAAGGCAGCAAGGCAGCAACCATTTCTTTCGTAAAAATAACAACCTACCGTTAAATGTAACATCTTTTTAAAGTTATACGCGGTTTTCATTCAACCATTGATTGCTCAAAAATGCTTTTAGTTGTTACCTTTAACGTTTTAACGGAGGAGGTTGTTACCTTTAGCAGACTTTTTAATTTTGACTTGTTTGACAAGATTTAGGAATGGAGTTTATTATTGTTTTATTAAATGAGCGTAACATAACTGTCAGTCGGAGTATTCACATTAAGTTGGGCAATTCCAAGCATGATGACCTTGATGTGTAATTCTCCTCAAAGCGTTGGAATACTGAGTCAAATACCCCCAACGAATCATTGAAGACTGTCTAATAACGTCCTAAATTGTATGTTTGCTTCTGTAGTAATGCTAATATTGGAGCTGAATGTCACAGTCACTAACGTACACAATGTAGGTCAATGTTGCATGGTAGACCAGTGGTCGCAGTCACTAACGTATAAAATGTAGGTTAATGTTGCATGTACATGGTAGACCAGTGGTCGCAGTCACTAACGTACAAAATGTAGGTCAATGCAGCATATACATGGTAGACCAGTGGTCACAGTCACTAAAGTACAAAATGTAGATCAATGTTGCATATACATGGTAGACCAGTGGTCACAGTCACTAAAGTACAAAATGTAGGTCAAACCTGCATATACATGGTACATCAGTGGTCGCAGTCACTAACGAACAAAATGTCGGTCAATGTTGCATGTACATGGTAGAGCAGTGGTCACAGTCACTAAAGTACAAAATGTAGGTCAATGTTGCATATAAATGGTAGACCAGTGGTCGCAGTCACTAACGTACAAAATGTAGGTCAATGTTGCATGTACATCGTAGACCAGTGGTCGCAGACACTAAAGTACAAAATGTAGGTCAATGTTGCATGTACAGCGTAGACCAGTGGTCGCAGTCACTAACGTACAAAATGGAGGTCAATGTTGCATATATATGGAAGACCAGTGGTCGCAGTCACTAACGTGCAAAATGTAGGTCAATGTTGCATATATATGGCAGATCAGTGGTCGCAGACACTAAAGTACAAAATGTAGGTCAATGTTGCATGTACAGCGTAGACCATTGGTCGCAGTCACTAACGTACCAAAATGGAGGTCAATGTTGCATATATATGGAAGACCAGTGGTCGCAGTCACTAACGTGCAAAATGTAGGTCAATGTTGCATATATATGGCAGATCAGTGGTCGCAGACACTAAAGTACAAAATGTAGGTCAATGTTGCATGTACAGCGTAGACCAGTGGTCGCAGTCACTAACGTACAAAATGGAGGTCAATGATGCATATATATGGTAGACCAGTGGTCGCAGTCACTAACGTACAAAATGTAGGTCAATGTTGCATATATATGGCAGACCAGTGGTCGCAGACACTAAAGTACAAAATGTAGGTCAATGTTGCATGTACAGCGTAGACCAGTGGTCGCAGTCACTAACGTAAAAAATGGAGGTCAATGTTGCATATATATGGCAGACCAGTGGTCGCAGTCACTAACGTACAAAATGTAGGCCAATGTTGCATATATGGCAGAACAGTGGTCGCAGTCACTAACGTACAAAATGTAGGTCAATGTTGCATGTTCATTGCAGAACAGTGATCGCAGTCACTAACATACACACTGTAGGTTAATGTTGCATGTTCATGGCAGAACAGTGATCGCAGTCATTAACATACGACATGTAGGTCAATGTTGCATATATATGGCAGACCAGCGGTCGCAGTCACTAACGTACAACATAAGGTCAATGTGGCATATATATGGCAGACCAGTGCTATACCTTTGCTAAAATGCAATACGGAGTTATAGAGCATCAGTCTCTGCGTGCCCTCAATCATACTTAAGATCACGAATGTGAAGCTTTACTGAGACTATTCATATATGACTTGCAGCTATTGAATTAGTTGGAGTTGCCAAAAAGATTCAAACCAAATACAAGTCGAAAAAGCGCCATAATTTTGCTATAATGCAAACCATAGTTATGGAACAGTACTAGTACTGAAGGCATATTCCAAGCTTTCCTGAAGTTGTATTGATATATATCAAGCAGCTATCGAAATACGTGGACTTGCCAAAAACAAGAGAATCAAATGTACCTGCATCCCTCACCTGATGTATTTGTTCCATTGTAGACAATTGCACGAGTAACACAAGTGGATCAGATAAAAAAAGTTTGTTCAGTTCAGAAGAATACTATTCAAAGATATTAACGGTGACCCAAAGCGAAGGGTCAAATTCGACCGCAGGGTCACAATTTCAGCAAACTTTCTAGTGAACCACAAGCATATGCTACCCGCATTATATGAGAGCTCTATTCCATGTGGTTTCAGAAAATAAGATATGCCTTTCGTATTACCCATACAAGTCTATGTAAATCATGTTACCCTGGAACAGGGTGAACTTTGACCCAGGGTCACCATCTGGACAAACTTGGTAGAGAACCGTAAGCTCATACTACACGCAACATATTACACCTCTAGTTCTTGTAGTTTCAGATTTTTTCCCCTAAATCATTTGACCTCTAGGACGGGATCAAATTTAAGTCCAGGGTCACCATCTGAACAAATGTGTTAGAGTACTATAAGCTTTTCTACATGCAACATATTAGACCTATAGCTTTAGTAGTTTAAGAGAAGAAGATTTATGACGATTTTCATATGTAACTCTATGTAAATCTGTGACCCCTGGAATGGGGACCACATTTTACTCAATGGTCACCATTTGAACAAACTTAATAAGAACTATAGGCTTATACTACATACAATATATGACATCTCAAAACTCTGCCTTGTGGTTTCATATAAAAAATATTGTTCAAGTGTGTCTTATATAAGTCTATTTAAACATGTGACCCCTGGGGCAGGTTCAAATTTCACACAGGGTCACCATTTGAATAAACGTGTAAGTGGAACATAAGCTTATGCTACATGCAAATAGTAGACCTCTAGTTGTTACAGTTTTAGAGCAGAAGAGTTTTTAACGATTTTCCTATACAACTCTATGTAAAACTGGTATCTGGGAGACATACCAAATTCGAACACCATCAATCACAATTTGAACAAACTTGGTAGAGTACCATAAGCTTATGCTATATGCAATATATGAAAGCAATATGATTTGTAATTTCAGAAAAGAAGCTTTTCCAACTGTTTCCTTATGTATGTAGAAGTCCATGTAAAACATGCAATATCTATATTGGTATATATACAATTTGTATGCCATATTTGGTAATTCCTAAGTATGTGGACTTCATTGGAATCTAAGTATGGGGACTTCATTGAAATCTAAGTATGGGGACTTCATTGAAATCTAAGTATGGGGACTTCATTGAAATCTAAGTATGACTTCATTGGAATCTAAGTATGGGGACTTCATTGGAATCTAAGTATGACTTCATTGGAATCTAAGTATGGGGACTTCATTGGAATCTAAGTATGACTTCATTAAAATCTAAGTATGGGGACTTCATTAAAATCTAAGTATGGGGACTTCATTAAAATCTAAGTATGGGGACTTCATTGGAATCTAAGTATGGGGACTTCATTGGAATCTAAGTATGGGGACTTCACTGGATTCTAAGTATGGGGACTTCGTTGGACTTGATAGTCTAGTTGTTGACAATGATTAATAAAGAAATACTGTTGAAACGGACGGATGGACGACGTACGTACAGTGATCCCAATAGGCGGATGGACGACGTACGAACAGTGATCCCAATAGACGGATGGACGACGTACTTCGGCTCCGGTGAGCTAAACTGACAAAACAATGGGTTGGGTTGGGATCGGGGTGATCGTGATGAAAAGAGGGATGGATAGGAGTCATATAAGCCTGGTTTTCCAACTTCTGGAGCTGTTCTTGATATTAACAGTCTGAACGAATTTGGTGAAGATCAGAAGAAAATAAAGTCAGAAAATCTTAAATAAAGCAAAACATAGCATTTTTAATAAATCAAGGGTCATAACTCTGTCATTACTAATCCGATCTGGCTGGTTTTCAACCTCGTCCGAGCATTCATTGGTATCAAAAAGTTAAAGATATGATGAAACACGAGGCGACGTACAACGATGGACGACGGGCAACTCGCCATCCTACGACGGGCAACTTGCCATCACACTACGGACAACTCGCCATCCCACGACGGGCAACTCGTCATCCCACTAGGGGCAGCTCGCGTTCGGCCAGTAGAAATAAACATTATATTTAATATTTATTCTTTTAGAAATTGGAGGATCAAAACGAAAAAGAAAATAACTGAAAACCTACAAGATTTGCCAACGCCGCCGCCGTAGCCGGAAAAGCAATTCCTGATTCTTGATATTTGTTTATTTTGAAATAGTGGACACCTCACTGGTGTGAAAATGTTATTCATGAACCTCTCACCGCCACCAAAGGAATGTAGTAAAAATGGTATATACGAAAACCAATACGCCACTCATCATGTTACTTCACGAACAGTACTGATTAAGTGGCGAATACGCCACTCATCATGTTACTTCGCGAACAGTACTGATTAAGTGGCGAATACGCCACTCATCATGTTACTTCGCGAACAGTACTGATTAAGTGGCGAATACGCCACTCATGATTTTATTTCACAAACATTACTGATTAAACAGTACTGATTATGTGGCGAATACGCCACTCATCATGTTACTTCGCGACAGTACTGATTAAGTGGCGAATACGCCACTCATGATTTTACTTTGCAAACAGTACTGATGAATACGCCACTCATCATGTTACTTCACAAACAGTACTGATTATGTGGCGAATACGCCACTCATCATGTTACTTCGCGAACAGTACTGATTAAGTGGCGAATACGCCACTCATCATGTTACTTCGCGAACAGTACTGATTAAGTGGCGAATACGCCACCCATCATGTTACTTTGCGAACAGTACTGATTAAGTGGCGAATACGCCACTCATCATGTAACTTCGCGAACAGTACTGATTAAGTGGCGAATGCAACGCGAAGAATGATAAAATAGAGCGTAACTAAGACTGACACCTTTGTTATTTGTAATTAGAAAATCACGACACGTGCACGAATAGACACAATAATTAAATATACCGTGATACTAAATCTTAATAAAAACGTAAAGCAATGCCGAATGATTAACAACATAATGCCTCGCAATGTTTACCAACTAATTCAGTATGATAAAACTGTTGCGTCCATTATGAGTTTGTTATTTCTGGCTCGACATTGTCACACAAATGATGTCTTTGTAATTTGCAATGGTCGCGCAATTATGCAAAACGGCACGATTACAACATGGATTTTCTTCGAAAGATTAATTATGTTCATGGGTTTTGGCAGATTTCAAAACCGCTCGCTATACATGGTGTCAGCATACAGACACTCTTTACGTTTCAAACTGTAATACAAACACGTTAATGATAAAGGAACTATGAGAGTATACATACAGCATGCTACTAGTTAGTACTAATCTATTAGTCCAGTCAGCCTGTAAGCCTACTTCAAACAAATTACAACATAAATTATTTTTATTTTTCTTATAGACATAAATTGCAAACAAGACGCAACATATCTAGAAAATTCTAGATGGGGGAAGTTTGACTCTTTTTAGAAAATCCCTCCAGAAAAATGGTGATGTGCGCTATATGTTTATAATGAATACTGCAATTCAATGAAGTATTACAATATAAAACGTTATGAATTATAACAACTGCAAATAAATAAAAACTAATGCTTATCAATTTATATTTTAACGTTGTTTTGTTGTCTGATATTGGATTACCCCACCCACTAAACACACAATGGAGAAATCTACACTTTAAAGGTACAGCTATGGTCAGATACCTCTATTGTTTCGGAACTTCTAATTGGCTGAACAAAGTATACGGTCTAATAGAGCATACGATCAGATTGTATGGTAGTTTCCCCATAAAACATATAGACAATAGTATATTTTCATTATAACACATGTTCATTTAGGATATTTTGACTGACAGTTGCATTTTTATTAATAACATTATACTGAGGGTTATACTATTTGCAAGCATATATATTTATATTATACAATACGTTTCCCGCTCTTATTTTTTTAAATATACGTCTTTAACAGAATATAAAAACTCAAAAATCATTTCTGAGGTTGAGTGGTAAAAGTGCACAGGCTGACTAGACTGTATGTACAAATGCAAGCCAAACATACGGAAGAGATATAGGCATTGAGCTGGGGTCCAGACTTTCTGAGAGGAAACATTCTAATAATGCCTTTTGAAAACAATGGTGTCTATGAATGATATTTTACTCAGAAGTATTTCTTGATAGTTGTAGCTTATGCCCTGATTATAGGAAAAAATCCAAACTAATTTAAAAAAAGATCGCTGAAACTGGAATAAATCTACTTCTATATAAATTTTAAGGTATGCGATTTTTCATCAAAAACAATATTTTGGAGTAATGAGGATGAATTATAATTGCATAGCCTAAGTTTCAAAGGTATGCCTGTACATTTGCTTTACAACTTGGAGTAAACTTAAACATTCGTACCTACGTGTATTGTAGATAATTTCTTAGCATCCGCTAAATGCAATATATGGATTACGAACATCAGTAAAATCTGGCTAACTAATCGCATAACATTGGGTTTGATTGTATTCCGTATTAAATGCATGTTTAAAGGTTGTGTTATTGTCTAGCAAATAAGGTCGGACACAGAGACGAAGAGACGTCTGTATTATGTCAATCTGATGCGAAATAACCAACTTTCTTCTATAAAGCGATTCATATATATCCCTTTGAAACGAGCAAATTCATCAAAAATGGTCCCGCTATAGCTGTACTGGACATAACGCTTTCATGGTGTGCGACCGCACGCACGCGCGCACACACACACACAATTAAGTTTCATTATTTATTTCAAACTGTTTTGTAGTCATGAGCCTATGACCCTTAATTATGCAACCCCGAAATTGGTACAATATACATGTACATCTACTTAGAATACATAAACACAGACAGTTTTATTACCCCATTACTCGTTAATGTTTGTCGAGCATTAACATTAGCATTAGCTCCTCAATTTATTAATCCAGTATAATTTTAAAACTTTTTTACTTCTTCTTCTTCTACATTATTCTACCGTATGTTTTAGCATTATATTATTGGTGCTATATAGTCAATTCTATTCCAAATTATTTTTTTTGAACAATACAAATTGTTATTAATAATATTAAATGTGCAAAACGTTATGTAAGAATAACTAACGGGATACCGTGAGTCGTGAGTTTTGTAACTTTTGTATCCTGTCCAATAAATAGTCTTTCCCATACATG
The DNA here is from genome assembly GCA_037043455.1 of Cyrtodaria siliqua. Taxonomy (NCBI): domain Eukaryota; kingdom Metazoa; phylum Mollusca; class Bivalvia; order Adapedonta; family Hiatellidae; genus Cyrtodaria; species Cyrtodaria siliqua. The sequence continues at coordinate 150,625 of JAWPHD010000510.1, forward strand.
ATTTTGACTTTTAAACATATGTAGGTGATGTAGCACAGCTAAATGGTAAAATTACGGTAACTGTTAAAACTTGTGCTAAATGTCAAAAAGCTTACGCTAAATGTTATAACTTATGCTAAATGTTAAAAAGCTTACGCTAAATGTTAAAAATGTACTAACTGCTAAATGCAAATGTAAATGTTATAAATTGTAACACTTAGCTTTTAGTGGAATCCGTTAAACATGTTAAACGCTTCAAGTAAAAAGTCAGACATATTTGTGTAAAGCACCGAATTGTATAACAGTGCAGCTGAAACGACTCGATGGTGTTGTTTTGAAAGAATGGTGGAAAGTTGTTAAACAGTTAAGACAACAAATTTGTTTTCAAAAACCTGTTTTATTGAATTTTATTGATTATTGGTTCCCTAGAGTCAGTATGTTTTTTCACATATTGATTTTTTTTTCCGAATGCGATAAATAACGTGAATTACAATTTTATATTAAAACAAACACGAACGTAAAAACTATTGTATCGTTGGTTATTGTATTGTATTTATAAACCCCAAAATCATTCAATAAAGATATACAGAAAATATGAAAATTGATACCCGGTTGAAAAAAGCAAAGGAGACCGCCTGCCATTGCAGTTATATTCACAAGAGGCTAAAGTGAGTCTACGGAGGCTCTATTGGTAAACGTTACTTAAAGTGGATGCAAGAACACAGTTAGTTATAAGATCTAAAGCTGATACCTGGAGTGATATTAAAGACTCGAGTCTCATCATTTGAGCAAATAAGGACGATACCAGTAAGCTAAAGATACATTTATCCTAACTATAGTGGATCCTAACTTTATGTAATAGTTACGACTCTAGCGTCATCGGTTAAATAAACTAGGGAGAATACCATAAATGCTACATGAAATGTATACATATATTCTATTGTTTAAGTTCGGTTAAGTGGGAAGCAAGAAAGGTCTTAGGGACGGGTTCAGTGACACGTCCGAGATCTTGTGGATAAATAATTACTGTGTGTGTTTGGTTAAGATGATGCGTTAGAGTGCGCACAAGAAAATGTTTTTAGACTGATGGATGTACGACGGGCAACTTGCAATGAAAGGAATAGGTTCTTCTCACCTTTAGAGCTAAAACAGTTTCTTCACTTGCTGACTGAAAACTGTTCTGTTTTCTGTTTGATTTAAAGCGGAGTAATGAAATTGTAGAGTCGCCCAGGATCCTCAATGTGTTTTTTCCAAGTTTAATAAATTATTGTGTTCTCTTATATCTCCAAACTCTTCAAGATACGGAATACCTACAACACTTCTCCATGGTGTTTACAGGTGTTGACTGCAATACCTACAACACTTCTCCATGGTGTTTACAGGTGTTGACTGGAATACCTACAACACTTCTCCATGGTGTTTACAGGTGTTGACTGGAATAACTAGGATTGATACACGTTTCTCCATCTGTCTGTTTTGTTTCTGGACTTTAAGTTGTGTCTGAATGAATTGATATTGTTTATGCACGTATTTTGTATAAAGTTGCATACTGCCATTAGTCAGTTATCATGGGGCTTCATAGAAATATCATAACATTTTCATGATTGACAGTTGACAAAACGGATTGTTTTGATCTAAGTTTCGCGCGCGTGCGCGCGTGTGTGTGTGTGTCTGTGCGCGTGTGTGTGTGTATATATATAAGCGTCTTGTCCAGTACATTTAAACACAAAACATCCAGTAGGAATCAACAAAGGGTACTAAATACAACTTACAGAATATATAAATTTATACACACACACTCCGAGAATGATTTTTATTACTTCCATTGATCAAAATTTCTCCATTTATTTTCCATTTATTTTTTAGCCTTATTCATAGTTTTAATTAGCTTTGGAGTTGCTTTATACTGTATCCTGCAGCATTTAGGTTTTGAGGTAGGGGTTTTCACACGTTCGCTCTCTGCGTACAGTTTTACCTTTAATAGAAATGTTCTATTATTAGTATCTGCTCAAAGTAGTCAGTCCCTGCAACACTGCCAAACGATACGTTGTTTCTAAACAGCCTTGTATTTTAGAGTGTTTATTTGTTTCGTATTTGTTCTTTTTGTGTCTGTACGCCTGATAGCTGAAAGCGCTTGGGTGTTTACAAACTATAGTACTGTAGAAATGTTTTTCCCCATCTATTAATTTATTCTAATATTTTCGTATCCCCTCGCGGATCCAGTGCTTTTTGAAAGGCATTTTGTAGATGTATGTATTTTCTCATTCTATAGGGTTGCATTTATATATATATATATATATGGAACTTATAAAAATCCATAAACAAACCATACTTATCACTCTATTTCATAAAAGGTACTCAAGACTTTTCCGATATTTGAAAATAAGAATATTCCTTTTATTTTTCAGCGATTTTTTCTTCTTAATCTTTCTCCTTTTACCAGGTATATATAACTACTAACCCGGATAAATGTTATTAATTTCAAAATGCATTATTAGCATAAGCCGACTCAGATACTACCTAGCAACCCACCTGGCTCGTGGACTAAAACACATAGCGTTTTGTTAGTATAGATTAGTAAAAGTTAATGTCTGAGATGTCCAACCTGTTGGTATTCTACAATTGGTTTGGAGATATACACACTGTTCCCACCGTTCAACCCAGTTGACCCTACGCTCTAAAAGGAAGGAATGGATAAGTGGTGAAATATAGTGTGTGCCTTTCTTCGAAACTATAGCATAATGCATTAATGCAGCAACTACTCTGTTTAACATTCGAGTATGTAGCAGCAACAGCAATAAACGGTATTTATAATATTCTACAGATGTTTATAACAGTGCATATGTAATTGACAACGAAAGTAAGACAATGTCATCATATATATATATATATATAATTATGTTTAAAACAATTATCAGATAGATGCTGGTTTGCTTCTTTGCTTCTCGTTTCTTTCAAACGAACCAATTATAATCGACGTTTGTTTCTCAGTATATGATTGCATATATGTAATATTTACAATTAAAACAAATATGAAAATATATAATTTATACACTTTGTTTTAATTTCACCATTATCCTTTCCTTTACCCTTTACGAGAGCGATAGCATATATACAACCAATTCAATCAAGACGGTTGTCTCTTTCAAACAAAATATTTCGAATATTAAATGTAAAAAATACCACAATACAAACTATAAAATTAAAGTAACATTCCTTTCCCAATCTATTTGTATTTCACATCAATTTCTTTTGTTAATACCATAATATCAGAAAATAAATCTTTAAAATAAAATTCATGAAATTTAAAAAAATATGTGACTATGGACAATAATGTTATTGACAAACATTTAACAGGTGTTTTCTATGCTAAATGTGATAAAAAAATTATAACTCTTTAAATAAAAATCTGAAGGTGGTATGCTTTAACCGTGTACTGAAATTACCAATTTACTTAACTCTTGAAAGTTAGAATGATGCAACATTAAAAAGCAGCAACAGTCATAGATCGTGATCAAATATAAAGGGAAAAGAAAAGGATAAAGTGTTAAGATAACGCAAAGTTTCATTCACATACATAATTGCAACTATGTAGACAACATATATGCGTTCGTCATAAACGTAATACTGAAATCAATGACTAATTTATTTACTGCATGTCAGTAACATTCAGACCATTTAGACAAAGAGATCCTGGATGTGCAAAGGTTTTGATCCATGGATGTTTTAAAACACAAACTAAAGAATCCTCTTTCCATTTAATAGAATAGTCAAGCATTTAATCAGTTGGATTAAGGTTTAAGCTACATCTCAAGTATGTGAAATTGCTTATTGTTAAGATATCAATGTACAATATACTCAAAATTGTGTACATAAATGTAATGAATACTTTCCTCGAATACACGTATACTCGTTTTCCTCTGCAATAATTATTGCTTACGTGTACGTGGACACTTTTTCTTAAATTACCAATTGTCAGATATGTTTAAGGAGCTGGAGGCGATCTGGATATGAGTGGAGCCCATCCCCACACCTCTAAAAACAACAACAACATACAAAACACCATAATTTTATAGTCAATGTGCATACACACTAAACCAGGAACAATGATCTGTGCGGTTGATTTGTTTATTCATGAAATCGTTTCGTCTTAAAACCTCGACTACTCGGCAAGATTGTAATCGTTAATAGTGATTTATGTGAAAAATTCCTGTTTTGTCACCAACGTACATTTTATTTTATTTATATGTACAACAGTTAGCAATATGAACACTTTTTAATTACTAGTTAGGATTTAGCTATAACATGTAGTTTTTTATTTCCGTCTCATTGTTTACAAACAAATATACATTATTTCATAAAACATGAGTAACACCGTTCTAAAAGAATAATCAGTAGACGACAGTATTGCACACAAACACTAATTAAACCGAAGGTAACATACGGCTTATTTTTTAATGAATATGCATATTTCCTATATGAACTGACGCTCATTTCCATTTACATTTGGATAAATACCAACCATACATCCAGATCGCCTCCAGACCCTTTAAGTTATACCCAAATCTCAAATTTATATCCGTACGTGTGTACGAGATTTAACTTAGCAATAGACGAAACCTATACTAGAGTTCGTTTACGGAGAGTATATTCTGTGATAAAAACTGACGATCATGTTTGCGGAGTAAGTTACCTTGGCCATGTCTATTAGTGTGCTTTGATTATCTGTCAACTTCCTTTGGTCCATTTTTATCCGCCGCAAGCTGCAATTGTAAAGCATAAACATGTTACTCTTGTAAAGTTATGCATGATACTCCGCCAAAGTCCACAACACTTAGCTGAAACATCATTATATTCTTCTGTGGACATATTATGTATCGCGTTTTGCGAGTGGTTTTGCTTTTTTCCCGCCTAAGCAAACGAGCAGACAGACACGCTCCACAGAAATACCAGAAGAGTTAAAGAAAGAAAACATGCATACTGAAATAAATTCAAGCATAATGCATGCATGATGCATGCATATATACATCAGACAGACAGACAGACAGATTATTTGCATATAAGAAATAATATATGTCCTTCCGTTCCTCTGTCCGTCCAACAATCCGTCCTTCAGTCCTTTCCCACTTAAAATGATAGGACGAAATATTGGCACGTGCCAACGTCGATGTCAGAAGTAAGAAGATATAAGTTATAAGTAAGAAGTTAGACGTATGTAACTGTTCTGACCGGCTTGTGATACTTTGTATCACTGTTTTCTTGTAGTATATATAATGCCTTTAATACGGTAACAGTGACTTTTCGATTTACAGGTGTGTTTTTTCTTGTTTTTCCTTTTTTTACTTGTTTCGGTGTCATATAAATGTCTTAGTGACAATACAATTATTGGATTATATTTTAAATACAGAATTGAATTTCTGATAAGAGTTGACGATTGAATAGCCCCCGTCATTGAATGGTGAAGGGGGCATACAGGATAGGCGTGTCCTAAACGGCAACATTCGAATACTGATTTCTCTACAAGAGATTTTATTTCGCAAAGCAGACTATATGTACCGGTAATTGTAAATTTACTAATCTCGAGAAGATCTGTTTTACACATTTGCACAGATCAAAATACATCCAACGTCTACAAAAGTGTCTTCTTTTGTTCTTCCTAGACTTCTAGTCAATATGTTTTAAATAATCTGTAGTGTTTTTCTACGCTTGATAAATAATGGGTAAAAAAACCCATTTAAATTGCATATTAATGTTTTCTCCTTAGGTAAATTAAACCAGGCATTCATATTAATAAATGGCTATAATTTTTAATAAGAATAAAGCGTGCACGTTTTAAATAATTCAGATGGATAGAGATATTTCTCATTTTCTTTTAACTATTAAGTTGAATTGGGTTGTACGGCGCACTGACGCAAACAGGTTATATGGCGACACCCCACCCCCATTTACATCTAGATGAAAAGGTATGAAACATTTGGAAATCGTCGAACACGATAAATACAAAAAATATTGCAGTCTCGGTTTGATTGTTCATGAACAGTAGTGAAAAGTACTTGCTACAGATCACGTCCTCTAGCCCCGGGTTGGGCAGAACTCAATATTTAAAATGTCAATAGAACATAAATTTGGGCCATCCCGGTGAACATGGAACCTTCGATGAGGTATTTTCACACCATTCCAGATAAAACATATGCAAAATGGACATAGAACCTTCTCACCTGCAGAACTATGCAGAGTTGCTGCGAACTGTATTGTTAACACTCCATATTTCGTAGCTGCGATCACTTTATTTTGAAATTAAATAACTGTTTATTAGAACGTATATGGGGTTTAATTTTCACTTTAACATCACGGAAAGAGCCTTGCTTTAAATTCTGGGTGAAAACAAAGCAAGATTGCTGTATGTTTCTTCGTAGCGTACAGTAACAACATGGTATATAATACAATTATTTTCTAAGTGTTTTAATCTAATTAGTTGAATTGTGTTTAGCACGTGTATATTGGAATAATTTTCACATCCTCCATACAGTTTTTGTAAATGTTTTTTCACAAATTTGAATATTTGATGATTTTGTACATACTTTCTACAAATTATGACAAAGAAGTGGAATATCATAATCTAGAAATAAAATAACACAATTTACGATAATGAAAAGATAGGAATGATTATCGGGTACTACTTTAATAATTCCAAGTATTATTTGTCTCTGAAATTGATATGCTAGATATATTAGGCCCATATGTTTAAATTACACCGCTTTGTACGCCTTGTCGATGTATTTTGTCATACAAATGCTCCTGTTGTTCTTATTCTTCTCCTGTTATAGTAAGGTATGTAATAAAAAGGCAAATATACAGCTGTGGTGTACCTTTTGTCGAAAATGGCACACCTAGTGCATGGCCATCTGGCCATTACGGCGCTAGATATTAACCTCTAAATAGCGAAACGTCGGTGGTTCTGCCTAGGTGCCCGCCCGTGCATGAAAATTGCCCGGAGGGGCACCTGGGATCTTCCTCCATGACCTCAGCTGTTGGTGCGACTATAAAAGACAATTCAATTCAATTCAAATTTCCCTGACCGATTTTAAAATTCCTTGACATCTCCCTGACCTTGAAAAACATAAAATGTATCTGACCTTTTTCCTGACCGTTGGAACCCTGTAAATGTACTAAGAGTAGAATTTGTGATGATTTGTTGGATGTTATGAGGGTCAATATTGTATGATTCAATAAAGTGTGACTTTGTAAAACTATCATTCAAAAGGTTTGCCTTTTCACAATCGTCTGTAATTCTGGTACCGTTATTGTTTAGAGGGAAGATAAGGATGGATTTTGTTAGGTTTTATATTAGCTTTGGTGAGTTGAAGTTCTTTAAGATATATAGTATTAACCATAGCAGAAAGGATTGCCAGTGTTTAATATAGCATTCAGATAACGCGAGGTGTTATTAAGCAATCTAGCTAAGTAAGCTAATCCACCATCAAGCGGGCTGCTGAGCAATTCAACTAGCTAGAAGGTAGGTCGCACAAACAACATTAGTTAAGCAAACAATTTTTTTTACTAACATTGGTTCTTCAATGAAACTTGCATGTCATTCACCTTGAACATAATACCTCATTCTTTGGCTCATGACATACACGATACACACATCAGTTTTCAAATAGCTCAAGCAGTTCAGTGGACAGGACAGGAAAACTGCAAGCTTTTGATCAGTGACCTTGACCTTGGAGACATCGAATTATGTAGACGACACGTCGTCTAGCGGAGGTACATACAAGATAAAAGTTTTTTGAAGTTTCATTGCCAATCAAAGCAAAACATAAACATCCGATACTATTTAGTTTCACACTCGCCATATCTTTAGTGGAAGCAGGAGTTCTTCCGATGCTATGGTGATTGATATTTACAGAGAGCGGTGGTATAAATGGTCGATTATTGCGTTTTTACTAGAATTAGGTAAGTATTTCGATGTGTTTCTTCTTAATTGTTATACTTTGACATAAACTAAAATAAAAAGTAGGCAGTATGTATACAAACAAGTTTAAGTTGTCGATTATATATCGCTTATAGCATACTCTATACTAGTTGTCGATTATATATCGCTTATAGCATACTCTATACTAGTTGTCGATTATATATCGCTTATAGCATACTCTATACTAGTTGTCGATTATATATCGCTTATAGCATACTCTATACTAGTTGTCGATTATATATCGCTTATAGCATACTCTATACTAGTTGTCGATTATATATCGCTTATAGCATACTCTATACTAGTTGTCGATTATATATCGCTTATAGCATACTCTATACTAGTTGTCGATTATATATCGCTTATAGCATACTCTATACTAGTTGTCGATTATATATCGCTTATAGCATACTCTATACTAGTTGTCGATTATATATCGCTTATAGCATACTCTATACTAGTTGTCGATTATATATCGCTTATAGCATACTCTATACTAGTTGTCGATTATATATCGCTTATAGCATACTCTATACTAGTTGAAGAATATGTAGGGCTTTTCATTTTTCAGTGGAAAGACCTCTTGTTTTCATTCTGTTTATTCTTATTCTTCCGTCTACTTCTTCTTTTCATAGTTATAATGGTCGCTCGCAGTGCTTAGAAACTTAACAATTATGTTCATCTCAGACTGCGCTCCTTCCCTTAGGGTTTCTTAATAGTTAAAATTTCACTTCATAGCCTCTAACTAATACATAGTGTCTCTACGTCATAATGTCATGACGTCAATGACGTCACAATGTTATTAAAAAATCGTTGTTATTCACTCTATAAGTTGTTTTCCTGAAAAATCAATCAGTGCATTGTTTCACTCAAAACTGACAGTTTTATCGTCATGACGTCATCCAAAATGACCACCAGTGACGTCATTAAAGAAATATTGTAATTGCTATATATCTCCTTCATTTATTTTGGTGCACCCTAGAACCGGGTTAAACCCCCAGTGGCCTACTTTGCCACTGACCGTTCCAAGGCGGTAGCCCTATTGTCAACCCTTTTGTGGTTGTGATGATGTTTGCATTTATTATTACTTTTGCCTTGTTGTTTGTCTGTTTGCGTGTTTGTTTCTGTGTTTTGTGGTTTACTGTCCTCCTTGAATGCTACTTTCCCTGTCCGATCATTTTATATTTCTTTTATAGATGATAGAGTTCAGGGTCTGAATGTATAGTATCATGACGTCAGTGACGTCAAAATATTTAGAAAATCGATTTTTTCACTGATTGCATGTTCCAAGTTATTTTATTTATAAATCAGTCAGTATCATATTATACAACTCTGACAGTTGTGACATTATGACATCATTAAGACAGGAAAGCCCGCTTGATCAGGTTCTGATCAAAACCTAATTAGTAAATGTTGTCCTAAATTACGAATGTTTTCGATGAATAACTGGCATAACAGACAACATTCCTCAAACTGTACACGCAGGTTTACAAAAATTATAGGTTTCTGTGCTAAACGCACATACGCAATGGACAGCTGCTTCATGTGTGGTTTCCTTGAGGCTGGTTATATGACAACTGCTTCATGTGTGGTTTCCTTGAGGCTGGTTATATGACATCTGCTTCATGTGTGGTTTCCTTGAGGCTGGTTATATGACAACTGCTTCATGTGTGGTTTCCTTGAGGCTGGTCATAGGTTTACAGGCAGTAAATCACTTTGGTATTTATGCCAGGTGTAGTAGAAAGAAGTTCCCAAATATATAATACAAAACGTTTTTGTGACAAAAGGCATTTTTTAGTATTTAAGGTCTGTTTTCTGGCTGAAATGATTTTAATGAATTGTTTCTGAGCGATAAGAACCAGTTACATGCCTGTATGATGATTTTTTGTCACACCTTGAACGTTTTGAAAGCGAAAGTAGAATACATGTAGGAGGTTCTGAACAAATGCATTTGTTCGCAGGAAGTAAATCACTTTAATATTCCTGCCTGGTGTAGTCGAATGAAGGCATTTTTGAGTATTTAAGGTCTGTTTTTTTTTAAATATCAAAATCACTTGATTGACTTGTTTGTGGCAGCTGAGTATCATTTACATGGCTGTATGGAGATTTAATTTTGTAATTCAAAAGTTTTGAAATTGAAAGTAGAATAATGCACTTTATTCACGTAGTCAACAAAAATCAGAATTTTCTTAAATGCTAATTGACCCCTTTTCTTCTCAGCAGTTTTCTAGAGAGGAAGGGCATATCACTAATAATATGTCAGTGAATCATATTTTGACCTTCATTTTGAAAAATAACAAACTAGAAAGTTTGATAAATTGTATATAGGACTCAATGTTTTTGTGCTTTTTTAATTCCGTTATGCCTTAATTCACCATCACAACTTGCAAAAGAATAAGTTTATTGGTGTGGCACAACCAACTCTTTCCCCTTACCCCCTAAAATTGGACTACCTGTATCTGAGAAAATGTCAGGCATGGACAACGCGCCTTTGTTTAAGCTCCATATGGTCTTTGGTCAGTATAGATCAAAGCAAAAATCCACACAAAATAGGAAATCGATTTTATTTGTAGAACGTTTTAGTACATTTCCCCCATCATCTACTAATGTTGCGTTCTTTATATGTATGGTGTAATTTTCTATAGTGTTGGCGACCACATTCATTATTTATTTCCTCTTTTAGAGATTACAAAATGTAAATACATTGAAAGGACAAACACAACATAAACAAACAAAACACATTCAATACATGGAAATGTACAACGTTTTAGTTGTTATAACTATATATTAATAAGCTAATATTGATCCAAAGCACATGTACGTTAATAAATAGTAAACTATATTCTGTCTCAGACAAAAAAAACTTTAAGCGTATCGTTATTATTGTTAATCTTTACGTTTTGTCTGAATAACAATATGTGCTATGTCTAGACTAACTGTTACTAGCTATCCTTACCGAAAGCGAAATGTAAGAAATAACACGGACAGTTACTGACATTATTTGATTTGCTAATAACAGATTTGAAGTGATGTACCGCTGTGATAAAGCTGCAACAGGAATATCAAGTCAGTGGTGGTAAGAAATTAATGAACAGTCCATTAGAACAGCCATTTAGGAGTACTTACGTGTAAAAACAAAAAATAGTTACCAGTGTATTGATTGTAAAAACTTTCGTTGATGCGTTCTAACTCTGCTTGCATTGACTTTCTTCACTAGTTTGGTATATTTATAGATCAGCCATGTTTCTCGCAGTACGTTTGCAGCTGCATTTTTCATCTGAAATGATATCATGCCGTGACAGTTAATTGGAATCGCCGTCAATACACGTTTAGATGATGTTTTACGCCACACTCATTGCAGGGATTTCACTTTTTAAGACTTGGTCATAAATATTTTACAATTTCGATATTTATATTGCTTTCTACTGTCAGTATGACTGATATTAATATTGTTTTTTACTTATCTTAGGACATTGCTATGAGCATCATATATTACCTTTCTACGGACGCATATACGTGTTTGTTTATGTTTCAGGCGGAATTTCGACTCAAAAAAGAAGCAAACCCGAGAAGATAAAATCTCGACTTTTATTCCTGATATTTCGTCCATTATTTGGACTTGAGATATTTCGCTTCCGCCTTCCGTTTGCCACTTTTCTCGCTCAGAGACTCTGTGCAGTCTGTGCACTCTGTGCGTTTACATCGTTTATTTGAGACCACAAACAAATTTACTTTTTACTTTTTTTTTTCATCATACCACTGAAATGGTTTTGGGAGTTACTTTTTTATACCTCAAGTCAGGCTACTGGCATGTGTAATTTGTCTAAAGAAGAAAAAAGAAAGAATAATAAACTAAAACAAAAAATTAAGTGTGCGCGGTGGGAGAACATTCGCGGCTATCTCGGATGTGGCGTTGCATTTTAACAAATTTTACGAACCATTGATCCAAGGATCATCCATGTGAGGTTTGGTCAAAACTGACCAAGTTGTTTAAGAAAAAGAGAATTTTTAAAGATTTTCCAATATAACTCTTTTTAAAAATGTGACCCCCTGGGCGGGGCCAGGTTTGACCCCACTATTTGAACAAACTTGGTAGAGGACCAAACGCTGATGCTACATACGATATATTAGAATGCTATGCTTTATGCTTTCAGAGACGATTTTTTAATTCCCAATATAAGTCTATGTGCAAGATGTAAAATCTCCATATGAAAACTTTTGGACATCGGGGCACAGCCATTTTTGACTCTAGGAATTTCATTTATACAGCTTTAATAGTCTAGGAGTTGTTGATCATATATAAACAAAGACTGTCGAAATCTATTCAGTGGTTTATTAGAAGAAGATTTTTTAAGGTTTAAACCATATGGTAATGGCGGCAATCTTGGATGTTGCACTGACCTAATTTGTACAACTTTAAAAGACATTGACCTCAGTAGTGTCCATCTAAAATTTCGTCAAAATCGACCAAGCACTTTCTGAAGGGACGTTGTTTATCCCCCCATCCCTCCCCACATCGCCAAACCCACTCCACCCCATCTTGAATGTGGCGTTGCAATAATTTTAACAAATTTGAAAATCATTGACCTAAGGATCATCAATGTGGTGTTTAGTCAATACTGATCAAGCGGTTTTGTAGAATAAAAACATTTTCCTATATAATTTCCTATAAAATTGTCACAATCTGTTCAGCGTCCCTGAGAAGACGATTTTTTTTAGTTTTTGACCATATATGGTAATTCGGTCATCTTGGATATCGCATTGACCTAATTTGTACAACATTGGACGGCATTAACCTCAGTATCATACATGTGCAATTTGGTCAAATTGGTCAAACGGTTTCTGATAAGATTTCGCTTACAAATGCCCTGCATACGTCTATGTATACATGTAAAATCTCCATATACAAACTTTGGCATCCCAGGGCACAGCCATTTTTTACCCTAGGAATTTCGTTTGTACAACATTTGTAGTCTAAGAGTTGGCAATCATTTAAAAGAAAAACTGTCAAAATCTATCCAACAGTTCTTGAGAAGAAGAAGTTGTAAGGTTTTGACTATATATGGTAATGACGGCCATTCTGAATGTTGCATTGACCTCATTTGTATAACTTTGGAAGGTATCAGTATTATCTGTGTGAAATTTGGTCAAAACTTTAAAGCGGTTTAGGAGGAGAAGACGTTTAAGCAGAAGCTAACGGACGACGGACGGACAGACAAAAAGCAGTCACAATAGCGACTTTCGGAAAAGATAGCGTGACGTCACGCGCACTTCATCCGGGTAATCGCCAGCGGTACAGATTTTGTAAACATTGCCGAAAGTAACGCGGAAGTCAATTCAACAATCACTCAATCCAGAGATTTTGTAGCTATATACCCAGATCTTGATGAGAGTCTGATTCCTGGGGCATCATTACGAGGAAAACTGCCCGAAACTTTAACCAAGATTGAACTTGTTCGTTGGCTAAAGTGTAGGAAAGGAGCCAGCCTATCGGGCAAGAAAGCCGAACTCGTAAAAAGGTAAACAGTTGACTCCGATTGTTTTAGTCTGTATATTTGACATCGCATAACCCAGTAACTTAAATCAGCTCGGTAAATAGTTGGAATTCAAATTTTTCGTTGACACAATAGCGTTATATTTACACAATGAATCCGGAAAAATAATGTTCGCATGTTAAATGATGGGTGGGTGGGGTAATGCAGATAATGAATTATTTTTGAAGTACGTTTGTCAATTGTGTAAATATAACTAAATGTGTTTCTATAAATGTGTTTCATTATGGACACGAATGATGATAGGTGTAAATATCTCCTCTTTATATTATTATTCATCTACTCGGGCTGTGTACCTGTCAATACACAGTATGTAATGTAGTGTGATAAGGCCCATTGTGATACATGTTGCAAATATTACTGCTCTGTGATACCGTAGATCTGTTAATTAATAATCATGTTTTAAATTCACTTAGCTGATGTTTTTGTATAAAGAAATTATATATTTTTCTTATTTTAAATGTTGCTATTTTATTATAATATGCAACAGCATGTTCCATCAACTTCAAGTTTATCAAGTATGTAATTGACGGTGTCATGGTGTTTCAGGGTTGAAATTGCGGAACTTTATAGGTTTGTAAAAAGGTCTTTAGTCAAAGAAATATGATGAAAAAGCATCTATGCAAAATCGATACAGATAATGTGTTTAAAGTCATTATACGGTTACATCACGATACAGCTGATCTAATACAGTGTATTGGATTAAAATGCATCACAATATACCGGTGTACCATTGATTTGTTGCAGCCCTGTATATTACATGTACACATGAAAATCAAATGCTGGGAGTTAATATTGTATTCTGTCTACTTTCAGAGTAAATCATTATATCCAGAATAAATGGGACAAGAAATATCTGATCAACCCGGACAGAAATTCGATAAAACTATACACCGATGAAACTGTCAATTCCCACCAAGGCTTTGTCAGGCAATATTGGACCATCCCCACCTGCTGGCTATACCAACTATCTGGACAATGTGCCCCTTATTGAGGACAGTGACATCTATCAGTATTTCTTGATTAAGTGTGATGGAACAAAGTCAGCTGCACAGAAGCATAGGGACAAGGGTTGGATCTTTTATAAGTCGAACAAAGTAATCTGTTCAGAGTTTAAGATTGATTTAGATGACGAAGTCATGGTTATTCGAGAAGACGTGGTTGCATCATTTGACAGGGGATTTTTAACTGTTAATTCAAAACCCAAAAGGAAATACTCTGTGCACATTTGCTTAGATAAGCACTCTGGGTCTATACTGGGTGCCAGGTGTATGTGCAAAGCAGGTTTTGGTGGATTTTGTAAACATGTTGCTGCAATCCTCTTTCAATTCATGGACTGTCAACGCGCCGGAAACAAATTTACACCTGCAGCTCAAACGCAGACTTCAAAATTGCAGACATGGCACAAACCAAAAGTAGTAGGGCAGGCATGCATAAGGTTTGCAGATATTAAAATGGATTCATATAATTATGAAAAGGACACAAGTAGCTGTCAAAAAAAGGCAAAAACAGACTATAAAAACTATGATTCCTGTCCAGACGGACACAGTTGTGTAAGCAGGGAGAAAATAGAGAAGTTTTCATACGAGCTGCGAAGTTTAGGTGTGGCCGAACAATTAGTGGACATTCTGGAGGGAAATAATTTCGAACCTGTGCACAATCATGTACCAGAGACTAACAATTCTCAGACTGAAGCAACAGTCTCATGTTCTCATATAAATGAGCAAAGTAATTGTTCAATTGTTTCATTTGAAGAAACCTTTAATGTTACTGCAGCCGAGTTGGATTATTACGAAAATAATGTAAAAACTGCTACGTCAGAAGAACAGCAGAATATTTCTAAACGTATTGTTGGACAAAGTTCTAGTGAATTTTGGGTCTTTGAACGATCAAAACGTCTTACATCATCTAACCTTAAAGAAATTGCACACCGTGTTAAACTTCCAGCCGACAAACTACTGCAGCGATTAGCCAATCCAAAGCCCTTCACCTCGGCTCATACAAATTGGGGAAAACAAGCAGAGCCTCTAGCGCTTGCTCAGTACAGAACACTAAAAGAGCAAGAAGGTTACATTGTGTCTGGCCAAGAAATAGGATTAATTGTCAATCCACACTTCACATACTTGGGAGCTAGTCCATACTGGTTAGTTTCTCTTTGTGATACATCATCAGGAATTACAATGGACTTGTGGAGGACAAATCTCTAAGCAAACATTAAAACTTGCATCCCAGAGAAACTGCATGTTTATTTGTATTAATGAAGAAAAGGACGAGCATGCATATTTTTACCAAATTCAGGGACAGCTCCACATTTCAATGTAAATTGGTGTGATTTAGTTATATGGACACCTAGGGGTATAGAAATGATTAGAATTAAGAGAGATAATAGACTATTACTACAACTGACCACCTTCTATTTTCATTACATGTTGCCATTCTTGGCTAAACAAAATTAAATCAGTTGTGAGAAAGTGAATTGTGTTCCGCTATATTTTATTTTTTATTTTACTAGGGCTGCAATGATACGCTTTGCTAATGATGCTTGTAATGGCAAAACAAAACAATATGTATTGACGATTCATGATGCAGAATGATATGTATCGTGATACAGTTGGATAACTAATTTACGTTAAAACTGCATTTGTTTACGTAGGCCAATAAAGCTAGAAATATATACATATTTCGTTGTTTTTGAATCGCAATAAATACCTTTGATACGATGCATGTGGTCAGAGAAATTACAGCAATATATCATGAGCATAGTGTAATGTTGCAGCCTTATTACTTGACTGTTGAAATGACAATGTCTGAATACCAGTCGATTCCGCTCTAACCTGGGTTCAAATCACTGATTTTGGGTTATATGTATGAGGGTCTTTGATTCATAGTAATCTTGCAGATGGTGGGAGGTATATAGTACTGGTTTTACCCAGGAATAATTGGGCGGTCTGCCTCCATCATAGTGTGTGGTCTGCCTCCACCACTAAAAAAACTGACCGTCGTAACTAGCATAACATTTGTTGAATATTTTAACTCCAAACAAAGTTTTCAATGTCTTTAATATAAATATTCAAACATGCTCTTAACTCAATTAATTTAAAATAAAAGAACTTTATGAACAATTACATTTTCATAACTTGTTCTCATTTCTTCTTACACTGAATATTTAACTGTCTTCAATCAGTGGAGGCTGAAACAAAGTCAGTTTCGTGCATGTTTTCCAAATATCGTTCAACAGTCTCCATTGACTATATGGGAAAGAGTCCTGTAATATTCTAAAGTGTTTAACTCTTTCTATTGCTCTTTCTACGTGTATTCTTAAACGTGCAATCCGCCGAGTTTCCGTTTCCTGTTGTTATGACATGCGTGTTACCCCCCTTAATATTGGTGGATGGTCAACTCGCACATTTATATCATCCAGCAATTGTTGTATTTCGAATCCCTTATCTGCCATGATGTGGTCATTTGACTCGAGAATTTCAGTATTCCACAATCTTTTGTTATGTCAAAGTCGGATGCCGAGCCAACATACAGATCTGAGGTAAAAGTGATAGGCCCATGCAGTGCAATGCCCACCAGTCCTTTTGCTGTGTGGTGGTTTTTGTAAGTACTAAACAGTACTGACTGAAGAACGAGATTGGAAGATGGCTGTTGTATAAATATTTCTGTGCAATCTATAATTATACGAGCGTTTTCATAGTTTAAATCCTTGAAAGCTTGCGGCATGTTTTTGTCAATTACGGCCCTGGATGCCCATATTGGTAATTGTCCCAGTATATGCGCCATACGTTTAGTCCATTTACTAAATATTTCACTGACCGTGTATATGCTTATGTTAAACCTATGCGCTAAATCCAACTCTTTGTAGCCTTGCCTCAAGCGGTTCAGCACCAGAAACAACTGTTCCTGTAACCCCAATATCGGTTTTCGTCCTCGTATGTTCACATAACTCGGATCGCTTGTTTTGCAATTATAATAAAGAGAAGAGACCCTGTGCTTTTCCGGTTGTAAAAGGTCACACAGTGTTACGAATGTTAGATAGTCCGGTAGACCTGTATAAAAATTGAAGTCAGCAGGGTTTCCTTTAAATCGATCGATCCCAAAGCTAATGTTCTGTTTGGCTATACAGAGATCCGCTTCAAGCTGTCTGGTATTTGCCTTCTCCTCGTCCAACTGTCATTCAGTTGAAGAATTAATGACTCTCGTATATCTTGTGTTGCCCTTGTGCTTTTTTCTGGTACCTGCAATGTTATAATTATGATATAAGAACTTTATATATTTAGTTTAGTTCAGTTTATATAATTTTACCTATAAATTAGGGACACTATCGAGTTGGACACACATCAAAAATGGTACACTCGAGTCCGGCTCACATTAATAATGGTACACTGTCGTGTCCGGCTCACACCAATAATGGTACACGTTCGAGTCAGGCTCACGTCAATAATGGTACACTGCCGAGTCCGGCTCACGTCAATAAAGGTACATTGTCGAGTCAGGCTCAAGTCAATAATGGTACACTGTCGAGTCAGGCTCGCGTCAATAATGGTGCACCTTCGAGTCAGGCTCACGTCAATAATGGTACACTGCCGAGTCCGGCTCATGTCAATAAAGGTACATTGTCGAGTCAGGCTCACGTCAATAATGGTACACTGTCGAGTCAGGCTCACGAAAATAAAGGTACATTGTCGAGTCAGGCTCACGTCAATAATGGTACATTGTCGAGTCAGGCTCACGTCAATAATGGTACACGTTCTGGTCAGGCTCACGTCAATAATGGTACATTGTCCAGTCCGGCTCACGTCAATAATGGTACACTGTCGAGTCAGGCTCACGTCAATAATGGTACACTGTCGAGACAGACTAACGTCAATAATGGTACATTATCGAGTCCGGCTCATGTCAATAATGGGACACTGTTGAGTCAGGTTCTCGTCAATAAAAGTATAGTGTTGAATCGGGTTCACGTCAATAACGGTACACTGTCGAGTCAGAATCATATCAATATCGGTACACTGTCGAGTCAGTCAATCAAAATGTACTTTTCCTTCAGCATGCAAAGCTTTTTTGATAGTGGCGGAGAACAGCTGGTCTCAGTCTGCTCCGTCTCTGTGTATATATGCTGAACAGAATCTGGAAGATCTTGGAGTTGCTTTTCCTTTCTTGCCCTCAACTCTTTAAACTAAAAACAAATTGCTACTATGTAGAGCTGCAAAAAATAAATAAATTTCTCATCCCGCCCCCCAAATCCCGACAAATTGTATGGCCCTTGGACCTCAAATTCTTTAAAATGTCAGCATGGATTGGATGAAAAACTGATAGAGAGAAAATAAATTCAACGTCCTCCCACCCACCCCACCCCTACCCCACCACCATAAATTACGGCAATAAGAATCAGAATCTAACAATTACTTTATGCGGCCTTAAATAAAGGAAGTAGATTAATTGTAATATGTGAATTGAGCTTAAATGAGAAGCCCTGAAATAAATTACCTTTACCATTTTATTTAATGTTTACAAGTTCAACTAACATCCTTTTCATATTTTCGGAAAATGTAATTTCTACTTTCGGTTTTAACCCTTGGAATGTACCGATAATGAAAGTGAAAATACAATGATATATTCAAAATAAAACAAATATATAAACATGTAATCAGTTTACCTCTTTCGCCGGACTTTTTGTCGTGGATTCATGGAGTCGTTTGAGCTTATCAGACAGCAATTGTGATTTGGAGAACACGGCCACCATCTTGGCATCGGATGCTTGAGATTCGTTTTTTTTAAGCTCCGTCTCCATTAGCAATTCTAGAGATTATAGTTGGCATATTTCTCTTATCTCCGTCAACAAAGTGTCTGCTACAAATAGCAACATGTTCGCCGATCTCTCGAAATTTCCGATACTTTCTCGTTTCGGCAATTTTACTTTAGTGTCAACATCATCAACATTACGCAGATAAAAGAACTTAACACCTTCTGAATGTTGATAATTTTTTCCCTCGCATGGACCAACTGCACATGATTGACGAACCATTTTGCACTGAATTCTCGTAATTCATCTTTCAAAGATTGATAGGCCTATTGTTTTGGTGCTAACGTCAGCATCTTGTACCGCTGGCGGATGCCCGCGTGACGTCATCGCCATCATTTTCTAAGATCGCTATAGCTCAATTTGAGCCATCGTCTCAGGTGAGCTAAAACAGTAAAATCTTCATATACAAACTCTGGAACCCCGGGGCGTAGACATTTTTTACCCTAAGAACTTTTATAGTAGAAATTAAAACGTTCTGAAAACGTTTCATTATGATAAATGCTTAAATATTGGTTTACTTAGTTTTACTTTCAAATGGAAGGTATTTAAGTGGTTTATTGTATAAACAAATATATATAAAACATTATTTCAAAAGATATTTACTGATTTCCGTTGTCATTGATTTAATATTTATGATAAGTCAAAATAAAGCAAGTTCTTAGACACCACTGGATTAATATTAACGTGGACAATACCAGCTAGGTGTTAGCAACGTTTAACGATCGATAATTATTTTACCTTCGATACACAAGTTGTTTCATCTTCAACTACTGGAGAACAACTCTACTATTATACAGAGGATCTCTGTTGTTTTAGATACATACTGCCTTTCGAAGCATTGCGTTTCACTGACAGGGAGTGAGTTTGCTGTGACATTGGTATACATGAACTAAAATGAGATCAGTGTAGATGTCAGAAGGTCTATATATCATCGAGGTTCCATCCCGTGTGGTCTCCGAAGCAAACAATGTGAAAGCGGTTGGGACATTGGTGTGTAGAGTGGTCACACGAAAGCCAGTTCGAGAGAAGGAAGTTTAAATCTAGCGTAGGCTGCAGATTATTGTACGAGACAGGCAAGCTGTGATGCAACTTCAAAACTTCAGCTAAAAGACATTGTCACCTCACTAGCGACTCATAAAACCTGTTCAACAGCAATAAGGCAAAACTCGCCAGACAGTAGGTTCAACCAAGCTCTTAAAAAAATGGGGGCTCGTCCGGGATACGATGAAAGGAGGTTCATAAGTTGGAGCTAGGAGTTGTGACATTGAGATGGACTACGACAAGTGTATGGCTATGGGAGAGCGGATAGGTTTGAAAGGCTCGGAGGTATCCGAATATGTCGACAAAAAGGAACGCACTATCTCGAGCGAGAGGAGTGTATGTAGCAAAGACTTGATAGAGAAGCTGAAGTAGTAAGGAGGCAAGAAGAAGAACAGAAACGGGAGTTCAAACGTCAGAGGTTAGAATATGAGGCCGAACAGCGTGAACGAGAAGTCGAGCTGAAGCGCGAGCAACATGCACTGCAACGCGAGCAACGGGCACGGGAGCTGGATATCCTCAGGTTGAAAGTTGAACTGGGAGCCAAAGCTGATCTTAAACCAAAGAGTGTGTCAAGACTCAAATCTGTGAGACCTTAGCTTCCCAAGTTTGAAGAAAACAAAGACGACGACATGGACGCATATATCGAGCGGTTCAAAGCTGGCCAGAAAACACATGGGCTGTTAGTTTGAGTTCATTGCTGACAGGCAAAGGACTGGATGTTAAAACAAGCATTATACGGACATGGCTAGTGATTACCCAGTTTTGAAGAAAGCTATTTTGAAAAGGTACAAGCTTACAGAGGAGAAGTTCAGAATGAAGTTTCGTGAGATTAAACTGGAGCAAGATGAAACAGTGTTTCAATATATTGCTCGTAAAGGCCGGTACTTTAATAGGTGGACAGAGATGGCTGAGGTAGACAGCACGTATAAAGCTTTTATACGTGAGCAGTTTGTAAATATATGTTCACCGGTGCTAGCTTTGTTTATAAAGGAGAGAATGCCAAAGTTAGTCCAGGAAGTAACGAAATTAGCTGGACATTATATCAAGGCATATGGTGGATCTATCACTTCACATAAGAGCATGAAACAAAATGTTCCAAACAAGAGTGTAAGGTCAAACCCCATTCTGTCTAATAGACCATCATCAACACCTTCAAAGATTGAATACAGGAAGAAGATATGTTTCATATGTCACATAGAAGGCCACATAGCTAGAGAGTGTAAAGATGGTAAAAAATGAGGGACCCTGAATGATAAAATTCCCAGAAAAGTTTGTAAAGACTAATGCACCACACACAAATGTGATCAAATTTACAAATGCATCCATTATCATACAGCAACAAATAGTAAAGGAGACAATAAACAAA
This sequence comes from Cyrtodaria siliqua, assembly GCA_037043455.1. Lineage (NCBI taxonomy): Eukaryota > Metazoa > Mollusca > Bivalvia > Adapedonta > Hiatellidae > Cyrtodaria > Cyrtodaria siliqua. The sequence continues at coordinate 172,347 of JAWPHD010000510.1, forward strand.
GGTATCTATGTATATATCTATACAAATACTGTATGTTGCCTAAACTTAAAATATCCATTACCCATCTGATAGGTTTTAAGATCATACAATCCCAAAAAATAGCGTTGAACAATTAAATAAAAAACTTTAGCCAGTCAGATTAACAGTATAAAATACTATCCTAGACGCGAAGCACTTTCCCATTGATAAAGTAATTACTAAGAAAACTTTACAGCATATCTAATGTTGGATAAAATATCTAGATCTATTCAATGAAACGGTACAATTGTCCTAAAATAGTACCTTTCTCATCTATCCGCCAGAGTGGTACATGCAATTGCGAGTCAATATCGCGCCTAGAGTGGTAAGCAATAGTCAAGCATTACCAAGCAATACCCCGTCTATAAAATTAAACAAATAGTGAAGAATACACACCGAGTAATATCTCTAATAAGACAAATACAGATTCATTCTGCAAAGTCATACCATAGCAAATGCGACTAATAACCAAAAATTAGTCCAAGGGTAAAGATGACATGCGACCCCGGCCGTGTCCTCAACACAGAAACATCATGGCTACCAAAGCCAAACCACCAAGGTTCTTAAACAGTCCAATCACATCGTACAACAATACTCAGTTATACCAAAATGTGCTACCAAAGCAAAAACACGACCACCAAGGTCCAAGCCACCTAGGCTCAAAAACGAAAAACAATCGTAAAATACTGCAATACCTTTTTTTCACAAATGACAGAGAACCGTGAATTTGCCGGGTCTTCCAGGAAAACTGAATGACGTCATCACTTCCACTTTTCGCTTACATCACTGAGAATATACGGATGTGTCCCAGCAGCAAGGATCATGGTTGATACAACATACTATCAAGGCGAACTCGAAGCAATGGTGCCAACGTCATTGATATGTGACCTGATGATTGGTAACATCAATGGGGCACGAGACAGGCCAGATGAAAGCTGGCTGGATGGGTTCTAAGTATCCGCTGCAGTTATGACCAGAGCATAAGCGGTGCGAGATAAGAAGCCCATCAAAGCATTGAAAGTTTCAACTCCAGCTGTAAAAAACGACATTAATATAGAGGGGTTGAAAGCGGCTCAAAAAGATGACACGGCTTTGGCCAAGTTATGGTATTATGCAGATGAAAAGAAGTTAATGAGTACTTCAGGAGGGAACACCTTTCAATACGAAATCAAGAAAGGTGTCGTGTATAGGATATTTGAGCGGAGAAGAGGCTCAAACACTTCAGAGACAAAGCATGTTGTGGTGCCAACACGTTTTCGAAAACGGGTGATGGAACTGGCCCATGAATCGATTGTTGGTGGACATTTGACAGGAGAAAGAACCTTTGCGAGAAATGCCTATTACTGGCACACCATTTCACTGAGTAGCTGTGGATTTGATCGGGCCGATCAAGCCGGTGTCAGACAAGGGAAACAGATATATCTTGACGGTCGTCGACTATGCGACCCGGTATCCAGACGCAGTCGCTCTTCCTGGGATTGAAACTGAAAGAGTAGGCGAAGCGTTGTTCGATATATTTGCAAGAGGTGGATTCCCGACCGAAATCCTCAGTGTCAGGGGAACACAGTTTACATTAGACCGCATGAGGGAAGTCGTCTGGTGTCGGTGAAACAGCTTTTCACAACTCCATATAACCCCAAGTGCAATGGGTTATGTGAAAGAATGAACGTCTTGCTAAAGAACATGTTAAAGAAAAGTGCCAAGAGAGGCCACACGACTGGGACAGGTATTTGCCGAAGCCAGCCGTCTTGTTTGCATATAGAGAAGTACCTCAGGCGAGTACAGGGTTCTCACCATTTGAACTGCTCTATGGCAGAACTGTAAGAGGGCCAGTGCAAATTCGTAAGTTGGAACTATGGACTGAAGGAGAGACACCTGATACGAGAAGCACATGTGAATATGTGCTGGATCTTCGCCAGCGGTTAGAGGAGACATGCAAGGTGGCCAGGGACAGTTTGTTTGAAGCTCAAGGCACATACAAGCATCATTATGACAAATCAGCCAAACGGAGACACCTCTCAGTTGGTGACAAAGTGTTAGCGTTATTGCCAACTGAAGCTTATGCTTCAATGGAAGAGACCGTTTCAAGTTGTCGAGGTGGTTAATTATTCCCATTTAGATGGGATGTTCCCCGAGTAACTTCTTATGGGGTCTATCTTATTTGTTTTTCTAGAGCTTGTACTCGAGTTGAGGACTTTAATATTCGTAATCTTTGTATAACTAAAAAGGTACTCCATCAGGGTTAACGTTACCATAAACTTCGTAAAACGTTTGCAAAGTTTTATTATCGTAACCCTGATCTTCTTTCTAAAAATAAAAGTAATTTAAGAACTCTTCTGCGACAAGGACTATCACAACCTGACTTCTATTGTGACGTGATTTACAAACTTCGTAAGATCCTTGGTCATGATCACTTGTATACTATCTTTGTTAAACTTGTTAAAAGATTTATCAAAAGAGGTTATGATCCTATCATTTTGCAACGCACTGCATGTTTGGAGGTGGACCCATTTACAGTTCGCCACTATGCTTTCCTCTTTGATTGTACGATGACCTGACAGGCTGTTGACGTCTACCTAAAGCCCAAAAGGACGGTGACGTTTGATGTTTGTCTGCAGTCTTCTCTTGTCGTGCTCTCAATGGTTTATTCTCTTGTTGCTCTGGCTTCTGCCAAGTCACTGAGTACCTTCTTTGTGGCTTTCTAGGCTATTTTTTGTTTGTATTTATATATATACGAGCATCTTTGTGTTGTACTTATATTGCCTCTTAATGTTGCCTTGTTGGTTAGAGAATAGTTCATGGCGGGGATTTCTTTATTTATATTGTCCCGTTTTATTGGGTTGACAATAGGGTAAGTGTGAGGTTTGTTGCACCCTAGAACCTGGTTTAAACCCCTAGCGGCCTTTTTTGCCACTGTCCGTTCCAAGGTGGTAGCCCTATTTTCAACCCTTTTGTATGTATGATGTCTTATTTGGTCTTTTTTTCATCTTTAAAATTGTTCGTTGTTTCTGTGTGTGTTTGTGGTTGACTGTCGTCCTTGAATGCTTTTTCCTGTTCAATTTTTATATCTATATTTGATATCTAGGCGAGTTGAACAGGGATTGTAGGAAGAAAGATATAGTTGGATAGGAAATTCATTTCTACATGCGATAGTGTACCAGGTGTTTGCATTTGATATGTTTGTATACGCGTGCTTGACCTTAGAAAAACAACACTAAAAGTTCACGTTACAGTCCTTCATAAATAATTCTAATAACATAAAGTAATAATCAAAAGATTCAATTTGAGTATACGGCAATCTTGGGGTCTGTTTTACACATCTGCTAACAACAAAATAAAATAAACGTCTATAAATGTTTTCCTCGTTTCTTCCTTAGCCTCTAGTTAATACTTTTTAAAATACACTCAAGAGATATGAAAACGCAACACGGGAATTTCCGCTATATATTGTATGTACAATATGCTGCTTTTAATCGAATGGTACATGACTACTTAAGACCTTTCCTTTTGGAAAAAATACTAAAACAACAAATAATACAGCAAATAGTGTTCCTTTAAAGTTTCATTATTGACAAAGTACGCGTTTGGCGCAATCATGTGAGCAAACTTAGGATGCAACATTTTGCAAACTATTTACGTTAAATACGGTACTGGACTAGCTCAGTTTTTCAAAGAGCAACTTCAACATTTATGAAGTTCTTGTTACAAGGTGTAGTGTGATTAAAACGTCTACATCATCACAGTTGTGTCCTTTCTCTAATTAACTGCAACCTTTTTTTTTACAAAACATTTTGAGGTTTCTTTGGAATATTATGTGAAATTAAGTGTGCAGTATATACAATATATAGCGGAAATTCCCGTGTGCGTTTTCATATCTCTTGAGTGTAGTTTGCAGTGTTTTCTAAAACTAACGTGAGTAAAAAAGAAATGCATAATATTATTTAGGTAAATTAAATTCAGCCATTAATATTAATAAGTGGCTGTAATTTGCCATACATGGTATATAAACATAAATAAAACGTGCACATTTTACATAATTTAAATTGCTAGAATTATTTACCGTTTTAGGAATGAACAGTCCAGGCCCACCCTCCATTTCGTACATCCAGATAAAATCTGCAAAATGGACCTAGAATCTCTCACCTGCAGAACTGTAGAGTGGCAGCAATTTCCGTAAACACTCCATCCGCGATCATTGCATTTTGTGGGGGTGTGTGGGGGGGGGGGGGGGGGGAAGGTGGGGAGGGGAGGAAATGTTTATAAGAACGTATTATCGAGTTTAATATTCACTTTGACGACACTGAATGATCCTTGCCTTAACAATAATTTTGGGAGAAAATGTAGCAAGGCTTGAATCAGATTACTTTCAACGCTATATTTCGTAATACACTATCGATGCAGATCCTAACTTATAGTACGGTGATCACGTCTACTTCGTAGCGTACAGTAACAACACTGTAGATAGTTAACCCAGATTTTTTTTTAAATGGAATAGCTAGAAACAAGTAACACAACTTTCGATGATAAAAAGATAATAATTACATGTATCACTATCAGCTTTTACTTAAATAATATTAATTAAATAAGTATTATTTTTCTTTTAAACGGTCAGAGTATCAGGAAAAGCCCCACAAAATAAACATTTACTATGAACTAACATCTAACATGTTCTCGCAATGTCCGGATTCCTCAGGACAGAAATAGTTAAACCTTAAATGTTGTCTTGGCAAAATCTATATTTTTACTAGTTTTCTCTTGATTTCAAGCCATGGAGTCTAGTCTAATTTGACATAGCACTCAACTTGAATAATTGTTCTTTAGGATTAAGGACCTATATTATTCCGCAAATGGCCGTTTCTTAGGTAAGCATTGTATTGCTGGCTTAGAATAGATAGATCTACAGTATGTACAAGCCTTAACTCAATCCAAAGTTAAACAATCCAATAATACGCTCAAATAATCAAAATCAAGATAGTGTTTCTTTCCAAAAAAAACTAAGACATTTGAGTGCAAGTAGACAATGCATTTGTGGGTTGCCAAAGGATTAGGTGTAATCGGACCGGAAAAAATACACATAAATATTTAGGCACTCAGCGGGTTTGAACTCGAAACCCCTTGCATGTGAAGCGGACGCTAGTTCTGCGGCGAGACAGTAGTAACGCGCTTATAAACCTATATATTTACATACCCCACAACTGAGTCCTATAACATTCCTCCAACCTTTTTATTTTTGATATTTGAAACCTTCAAATACCACACAACACATATGGACAACAACATATACAATGATCTAGATATCTGGGCAGAACCTCTTACAATGCCTACCCGGATTCTCCACCAATGTAATCGGACGAGATGAAATTAGCAACTCAGCGGGTTTGAACTCGGAACGACCGCATGTGAAGCGGGCGCTCTACCGACATCACCATAAAAGCTAGCTCTGCGGCGAGACAGTAGTAACGCGCTTATAAACCTATATATTTACATACCCCACAACTGAGTCCTATTACACTAGGTATGCTAAGGGGCAATATTGAACTCCAAAATATTAAATGCTTCAAAGTTCCCATTTTGAATATATATTTTAGCACAAAGAACCATTATTAAAACTCATAAAAAGAATAATGAAAGCTCTAAATGAGGTTAAGAGAGCCTCACAAATAAGGGACATTTGTTCAGTTTCTGTAATTTTAAGTCAGTTTTGGTGATGTTTTACCAAAAACATCAGACAAACAAGAATATCTTCTGTCGATATAATATGATCATTTTACTCCAAAATACCCTCATATCACCTTGTCCTTTATAAAATTGAATCTACTTGTCTATGGCTAGGAGCTGAGTGAACTAGCTATAATGGATCTGACACACACTGATTATCTAACCGGTCATTTCTCGTTGCTGGTTTGGATACATCCAGATAGGAGTGATTTGAAAATCAGTATCAAAGACTGAACAGAGATAACAACTGGCAATACCTTTTTGCTAAGTTGCGTGTCCTGCATAAAGTTATGTACATGTTTTTCGGCTCTGCTAAGCTCTAACTTCCTCGCTATCACAGCCACTACTAATGCAGTACAACCAGCACCCTGGAATAGATATGAATTCCAGTTGCAAAGAAGTATAAAATATACAGATTTATAATTAGAAGGAAAGTTTGTTGGCAAAATCATGGTAGTTTTAGAAAAGCATTAGATTTAGTTCACAATATAATTTTGAAAAGGTTAAAATTATATACATGTAGCGATTTGAACATAAATGTTAAAATCATACTTAACTGACTAAACTGTAGAACTGCATGATGCGTTTCTCAATATAAATAGCGTTACCTGTGGTTTTCTTGGTCTTCTTCTACCACTATTTATGCGTGGCAGAGTAAATCATACTGATGTGTCCGCCGACGAAACAGCGATATGTGATATTAATGATTCATTATTTAATATTGAAAATAATCTGCAAACTACATTAGAAAACGGCATGTTATTGATACTGAACATTTAAAACTACAACAACTCAATGACGTGCATGTTTACACAACTAACCAATCTCTTTAATATAGAAAAACATTGATATTCAGTTAACACCTGGAAATTAAGTAGTAGACCTAAATGAAAACCGGGATAAAGCGCAGTTGAAAGAAATCGTTTCCATATATGTGGCCTTTAGCTAGAACTGGACTGTAGAATCATTTACTATGAGGCTTATATCTTAGGCTTTTTCTTCAACCCGCAATTATATGTATTTTGGTCAATACATTTGTACTGTTTTCATTATATTGTTTTTCTCGTTGTGTTGCTATAAACTTGCATATATGTTTAATATGTTGCTTTGTAAAGGGTGAAGATTAGTAGCTTTACTAACTCGGCTAAACCCTTAAAATAAAGTCTTCAATTCAATCAGTTCAGATAAGAAGAAAATATAAAATGTGACAAAGAAGTAACATGGAAGGTTATCGTCTAGAAAAAGGTCAGTAGGAAAGATGTAAAACGTGAAAGAGAAAAGACACAAAAAGTCAAAGTCTAGGAAGTGTCAGCTGAGGACAAATAAGTTACGAGAAAGGTCATCGTATATAAAAACGTTTCTGGATAACAAAACAAAAAAAAGTAATGGTTTAAGTAGTGTAAGTGGATGACAAACACTTGACAAGAAATGTCAATGGATGAAAAAAGTGAAAGGAAAGGTAATCATCTATGAAGGGTTAGAGAATTAATGTTAGTGACACAATAATCATTATCTAGAAAGGGTCAGTTAATTACAGATGAGTGAACATGAACAATCATCGTCTAATAAGGGTTTGTTAATTACAAGTGTTCGACGGGAAAAGTCATCGTGTAGCAAGGGTCAAATGATGAAAAGTCATCGTGTAGCAAGGGTCAAACGATGAGAAGTCATCGTGTAGCAAGGGTCAAACCGCGGCGGATGAAAAACATACACACCGTGTATCATCTTGGAAGTGTCAGCGTGACGAAAACGAGAACACAACTTTCTTTTAACATCTATGAAGAGTCAGGTAATAAAAAAAAAGCAATGCCAACAATGTTTATCGTCCAAGAAGAACCAGTAAATGACAAAATCGACATATGGAAGTGTCGGTTTGAGACAAAAAAGTGACATGACAGGTCATCGTCTAGGCAAAGGTCAGTGTATGACAGAGAAGTGACAAGAGCGAGCGTCAGTGGAAGACAAAGACATTTCAAGAACAGTTGTGTGTTTGTTTACGATACTGGCTCTACCCAGGAATAAGTGGGTGATCTGCCTCCACAACTAAAAATCGACCGTCATATATAGTCGATGTGATGAAAAATAACGTTAAACCCAAAACAAACAAACGAACAATACAAGAAAAGTCATTGTCTAGGAAGGTTTCATACATGACAATTGAATTGAATTGGGTTTTAAGGCACACCAACACATAGAAGACTATATGGCGCCTAACAGGAATGAACGTGCCAGGCTCATCCTCCATTTACATCAAGATAAAATATGGAGAAAGGGCCTAGAACCTTCTAGTTGCTGAACATTTTAGAGTAGACACTCCACTCATTATGGAGCCACGTTTCCACGTTTGCATACTCGGTGTCATGATAAAGACCTTGAATGAGCATGACAAAAATGACAAAATAAATATGAATGGTGGATGGAGGAGTGGGTAGTACCCCTCTGCATGTGACAGTGTGTTTGTAAGATTGCAGTGGCTGTATTCTACCCCGGCAACCACACGGGGTATTACATGACAAAGTGAAATATATGGTAATCGTACGAAAACGGTTAGATGACACAGAAGTATGCTGACATGTTATCAGTTTAGAAAGGTTAGCGAATGAAAATAATAGCATACGTGGGTATAACACTGAGCCTTCTAATTGATGACATGAAAGCGTTAAATGAACAGGCATCGTCTTAGAAGGGTCACTGGATAATACAGACAAGATTTGACATGGAAAGTCATAGTCTAGGATAGGACAGTGGATTGAAAAGAGAATGCGCGACATGAAAGTCATCGTCTAGGAAGGGTCAGTGAATGACAAGGACCATACCAGATATAAAGGTTGTCGTCTTGCATGGGTCAGTGGGTGACTAAGACAAGGGATGACAAAAAAGTTATCGTCTAGGGTGAGTTAGTGGATGGCACAAACATGGCTTGACACGAAAGGTCATCGTCTATGATGGATCAGTGGATAACAAAGATAAAACGTGACAGGTAGAAGTAGATTATAACAGTCGAACAGGAAATGTAACATTCAAGGACCACAGTCAACCTAAAACAAGCATGGAAACAAACAATAATTACAAAGATGACTCAAAGACAATAAAACAGGTCAGCGTAAATAAAGATCCCATCGTCTAGGATGGGTCATCGGATGACACACAAGACGTGACATGAAAGGTCACTGTCTAGAATGGCACTGGATGACAAAGACATGACACGAATGGTCATCGTCTAGGATAGGTCAGTGGATAACAAAGACCATACGTAACATGAAATATCATCTTCTAGGATGGATCAGTGAATGGCAAAGACAAGGCGTAAGTTAAAAGGTCATCGTCCGGGATGGGTCAGTGGATGACAAAGACGACAATGCGTGACATGAAATGTCATCGTCTAGGATGCGTCAGTTGATAACAAAGACATGGCTTGACATGAAAGTTCATTTGCGTAAAATGTGTCCATCTAGGATGGGTCAGTGGATGACAAAGGCATGGCATGACATGAAAGGTCATTGAAGTAAAATGTGTCAAACTAAGATGGGTCAGTGGTTGACAATGACATGACTTGGCACGAAAGGTCATCGTCTAGGATGGATCAGTGGATGTCAAAGACCATACTTTACATGAAATTTCATCGTCTAGGATGGGTCAGTGGATAACAAAGACAAGATGTGACATGCAAGGTCACCGTCTAGGATGGGTCAGTGGACAACAAAGAAAATATTTGACATGTAAGGACACCGTCAAGTATAGGTCAGCGGATGACAAAGACACGACGTTACATTGACATATTACCATCTAGGATATGTCAGTGGACAAAAAAGACATGAGGTAACATGAAATGTCATCTTCTAGTATGAGTCAGTGCACAACTAAGACAATACGTGACATGGAAGGTCATCGTCCAGTATGGGCCAGTGGATGACAAAGACGGGACGTTACATGAACTATCAACGTCTTGGATGGGTCAGTGGACATCAAGGACAAGAGGTAACATGAAATATCATCTTCTAGTATGGGTCAGTGGACAACTAAGACAAGATGTGACATGTAAGGTCGCCGTCTAGTATGGGTCAGTGGATGACAAAGACTATACGTTATATGAAATAGCACCGTCTAGGATGGGTCAGTGTATGACAAACACAAGACATGACATAAATTGTCACCGTCCATGATGGTTCAGTGGATGACAAAGACAAGACGTGACATGAAAGGTCATTGTCTAGGATGGGTCTGTGGATTACAAAGACAAGACGTGACATGAAAGGTCATTGTCTAGGATGGGTCTGTGGATTACAAAGACAAGACGTGACATGAAAGGTTATCGTCTAGGATGGGTCAATGGATGACAAAGACAAGACGTGACACGTGAGGTCATTGTCTAGGATGGGTCAGTGGATGACAGCGAAAAGGTTAGACATGACATGGTATTGCCTAGGATGTGCCAGTGGATGACAAGACTAGGCATGACACCAGATTTCATAGAACATAGAAAAGGCGGGACATGAACTGGCTTCATCAGGGATGGTTTGTTGAATGACAAAGACACAAGACGTGACATGTAAGGTCATCGTATAGTATAGGTCATTAGATGACAAAAACAAGACGTTACATGAAATATCAATCTAGGATGGGTCAGTGGACAACAAATACATCAGGGATGGTTCGTTAAATGACAAAGACACAAAACGTGACATGTAATAATAATAATAATAAATGCTTTATTTAATGATGGTAACTCAATCAATTTACAACAATTGTTCTCCCTTGAGGCCATCAAATGAAGAAACATGTAACACACACACATGGTTATATACATACAATGTTATACAATTCTGAAGAGTTTCCTGTTGTAAAATCAAAAGTCCCTATATATAAATCTTTTTTAGTTATTTTTAAGTACTTAACCAAATGCAAGCAAATTAAAATTAACTAGTATTACCTAAAATATAGGAATAATATTTCTTTTTAAATTCTTTGATATGTTTGGCTTGTCGCATTGGAGGTGCTATCGAGTTCCATATGACAGCACCAGAATAACGAATACTTTGTTTGTATATACTTAGCCTATGTTTCGGGACGATTAGATCACAATTTGAACAAGTCCTTAATTTATAAGAGGAATGCACCTTTTGAAACAAAGATGTAAGATAGTCTGGAGCAAGATTATTGACGCATTTGTAAATCTGCACTGCTTTATGAAATTGTATTCAATCATGGACATTTAACCATTTAAGCTCTTTAAATAAGGGTTTTGAAGATGCATCATATGGCTAATTAAGGATGATCCGAGCAGCTCTCTTTTGGATTTTTTGGATTCTATTAATATTGTTGCTAGAGCAATTTCCCCAAATAGTGTCACCATAATCCAAAATTGGTTGTATATATGCATTGTAATACATAATTCTTGTTTCATGTGTGAGAAATTTCTTGATTTTGCACAAAAGATTAGTTTTGTTTGTTAAAGAAGTACAAAGATTATCAACATGGACGTCCCATGATAGGTTTTTATCAATATATACCCCTAATAATTTTTGACTCTGTACATTTTCTATTGCTGTACTGTTAACATATAATTGTTTTACTTCATTATTAAGTTTAGACAACTTTTGAGATGTACCTATAATCATATATTTTGTTTTCATTTCATTTATTAACATTTTATTGTGCTTAGCCCATTGCTCTGTTTCTTTGAGACTAAGCTGGCTATTTCCTTGTATAATTTCAAGATTAGGACCAGACGTAGACAATGTTACATCATCAGCAAATATGTCTGGATTTGCATTTTCTACATAAAGTGGTAATTCATTGACAAACATAATAAATAGAAGAGGTCCAAGTATTGACCCTTGTGGTACCCCTGTTTTTATAAGATTAGGCTTTGAAAGCTCTGTCGAAATTTGTATATTCTGGTATCGATTTGTAAGGTACGAGTTGAACCATTTTACAGTGCATTTATCAAAATTATAACTTTTAAGTTTTGCCAACAAAAGTTCATGGTTAACTAGATCAAATGCCTTTTTGAAATCAATAAAATCAAGTTCAGTGACATGTCCATTATTCAATTCTTGCAGTAACATATCTGTTAGCTTTGTTAATGCTGTATGGCAGGAATGAGATTTTCTAAAGCCTGACTGTCCCCTATAAATTAGACCATACATTTCCAGATACTCAATACACTGCTTGGCTATATGTCTTTCTAGTATTTTTGATAAAGTGGGTAAAATAGAAATTGGTCTGTAATTACCGGGATCATCAGCATCACCTGGTTTATATATAGGAACTACTCTTGCATTTTTTAATTTTTCTGGGAATACACATGTCATAATACTAATGTTTATAATGTGACATATCGATTTTGCAAGAATTGGCGCCGCCGTTTTTAAAATGTGACGGCCTATGCCATCTAGACCAGTTGACTTTGTAGAATCAAGCTGATTTATGTATTTTAGAACTTCATCCATGGTTATGTTTCTAATAGAAAATTCCTTGTTATTTGGCATTTTTTGTCGATGTAAGGTCATCGTATAGTGGTAACATGAAATGTCATCAGTGGTAACATGTATGGGTCAGTGGACAACAAAGACAAGACGTTACATGAAATATCGCCGTCTAGTATGGGTCAGTGGACAACAAACATGTAAGGTCATCGTATAGAATGGGGCAGTGGATGACAAAGACAAGGCGTGACATGGAAGACTATCGTCTAGGATGGGTCAGTGGATAACAAAGACAAGCCGTGACATGGAAGGTTATCGTCTAGGATGGGGCAGTGGATGACAAAGACAAGGTGTGACATGGAAGGTTATCGTCTAGGATGGGGCAGTGGATGACAAAGACAAGCTGTGACATGGAAGGATATCGTCTAGGATGGGTCAGTGGACAACAAAGACAAGACGTTACATGAAATATCGCCGTCTAGTATGGGTCAGTGGACAACAAACATGTAAGGTCATCGTATAGAATGGGGCAGTGGATGACAAAGACAAGGTGTGACATGGAAGGTTATCGTCTAGGATAGGGCAGTGGATGACAAAGACAGTGTGTGACATGGAAGGTTATCGTCTAGGATGGGGCAGTGGATAACAAAGACAAGGTGTGACATGGAAGGTTATTGTCTAGGATGGGGCAGTGGATAACAAAGACAAGGTGTGACATGGAAGGTTATTGTCTGGGATGGGGCAGTGGATAACAAAGACAAGGTGTGATATGGAAGGTTATCGTATGGGATGGGTCAGTGGATAACAAAGACAAGGTGTGACATGGAAGGTTATCGTCTAGGATGGGGCAGTGGATGACAAAGACAATGTGTGACATGGAAGGTTATCGTCTAGGATGGGGCAGTGGATAACAAAGATAAGGTGTGACATGGAAGGTTATTGTCTAGGATGGGGCAGTGGATAACAAAGACAAGGTGTGACATGGAAGGTTATTGTCTGGGATGGGGCAGTGGATAACAAAGACAAGGTGTGACATGGAAGGTTATCGTATGGGATGGGTCAGTGGATAACAAAGACAAGGTGTGACATGGAAGGTTATCGTATGGCATGGGTCAGTGGATAACAAAGACAAGGTGTGACATGGAAGGTTATCGTCTAGGATGAGGCAGTGGATGACAAGTCAATGGACAGGTGATTTCATCGTACAAAGACATAGCATGACATGAAATGGTATCGTCTGGCATGGTTCATTTGATGACAAACACAAAACGTGACATTTAATGTCATCGTATAGAATGGGGCAGTGGATGACAAAGATAAGGTGTGACATGGAAGGTTATCGTCTAGGATGGGGCAGTGGATAACAAAGTAAAAGCGTGACATGGAAGACTATCGTCTAGGATGGGGCAGTGGATAAAAAAGACAAGCCGTGACATGGAAGGTTATCGTCTAGGATGGGGCAGTGGATAACAAAGATTAGACGTGACATGGAAAGTTATCGTATAGGATGGGTCAGCAGATGACAAATACATGGATTGACATCAAAGGACAACGTGTAGTACGGGTCAGTGGATTATATACAAGACATGACATTAACTGTCATTGTCTAGGATGTCAGTGGATGACAAAGACAATGCTTGACATGAAATGTCATAGTCTAGGATGGGTCAATGGATGACAAAGAAATGGCTTAGCATGCTTGGTCAACATCTAGGATCGGTCATTGGATGACAATGGCATGACTTGACTTGAAATAGGATGAAAACTCGAAATTAGCAACCGTGGAGTGCAAACTTCTGTTATTTTCACTTTTCAAGGTTGTTTTCATTTCGATAAAAAAAAGACCCAAAGCGTCTCGATGACACTCTACTGGCTAACAACAATATAGAACGTAGTGTATGTTTTCTGTAAATCTCTAATGCAAAATAACATATCATTTTTAATGTAGTATCAGAGAAGAACTTACACAAACACGCTCATGTAAAAACTTTAATATAAAACTTTTATGTAAACTAGAAGGCCACGGCCTACATGTCGAGCCCTATTGTGAAGTAGTCCAGAGTTTTTATTTGACAAACACTAATGTCAATCCCACGGGATATTCGTTCCTTACATACTTAATATTTAATTTTAATTAAGTGCATTAACAGTGGGGGTGTCGTAACGGAGACCGGATATGACATATTTTGCCGAAAGTAGGCCACAGCGACCCGAAATTTTGCGAAAAACGTGACCTATATTTCGTCAAAAGTAGGTCCCACCGACATAAAATTCTGCAAAGGATGTTAGATGCATATAAGGAACATTCTAATGAACATTGGTGAAACTCCTGCAAGAAATAGGCAAGACACGCCGGTCGTAGCGGAAACAAAACGTGACCTATACTTCTTCGAAAATAGGTTACAGCGATCCGAAACTTTGCACATAATGTAAGATGCATATAAGGAATATTGTGATGAAGTTCGATGATTCCTGCAATAAAGATGTCGTAGCAGACACCGGACGTGACCTATATTTCGTCAAAAGTAGGTCCCAGCTACATAAAATTCTGCACATCATGTTATATGCATATAAGGAATATTCTTGTGAAGTCTGGAGAAAATCCTCAAAAAAGAATGATATGCATGTCGTAGCGGAGACCGGACGTGACCTATAGTTTGTTGAAAGTAGATCACTGCGACCCGAAATTCTGCACATGATGTAAAATGCATATAAGGAGCATTCTGGAAAAGTTTGGTGAAATTATTCAAGAAAGAAGCAAGATACGCATGTCGTAGCGGAGACCGGACGTGACCTATATTTCGTTTAAAGTAGGTCAATGCTACTCGAAATTCTGCACATGATGTAAAATGGATATAAGGAGCATTCTGGAGAAGTTCGTGAAAATCCTGCAAGAAAAACGCAAGATACGCATGTCGTAGCGGAAA
Source organism: Cyrtodaria siliqua (assembly GCA_037043455.1). NCBI lineage: Eukaryota > Metazoa > Mollusca > Bivalvia > Adapedonta > Hiatellidae > Cyrtodaria > Cyrtodaria siliqua. The sequence goes on from JAWPHD010000510.1 coordinate 187,438, forward strand.
CCGGACGTGACCTATATGTCGTCCAAAGTAGGTCACGACGACCCGAAATTGTGTACATGATGTATGATCCATATAAAACATTCTGGTGGTGAAAGTAACGAAAAAGATATTAATAAATGAAAATGGGACGTACGGACGACCGAACGAACGGACGAACTGACACATATACACCCGGACGACACGTTATCTCTTAGTCGAGATCTGTAAACGGGCTCGACAATGAACGAAGTGCAGAAAGTAACTGATGGTCATTTATACTGACCTATGTTTTGCTATAACATACTTAACTGAATTGAAATAAATTCGGTTTTAAGGCGCAAGAAACGTTCTATGACGCCAAGCAGGAATGAACATGCCAGGCTAATCCTCCATTAATATCGAAATAAAATATGGAATAGAACATGCAGAACTGCATAGTTGCTGCAACATCTATAGTAGACACTCCATTTACGATGGAGCCACGATACCATGTGTTTTGTAATGTTCCTTAAAGGTCATTGCTCATTAATGAGCATGACAAAAACATGAAAAAATGAACAAAATGACAACAATGACATCGTTTAAACAATGCCATATTGATACATCTGAAGTATTATGCTGCATGCACGTGTACACTGCAGCTATGTGAATGCACGTGTACACTGCAGCTATGTGAAATAACAAATAATTAACCTACCATAACACCTGTTGCTATAGCGACCATTCTGCCACAGTATGTATTTGGAACTATGTCACCATACCCTATTGACAGGAAAGTAATCGCGATCATCCACATCGAATTGAGAATGTTGGCATGCTGATTTGGGTCTAGTTCGCTGCAAAAAAGAAACGAAACGATCATTTGCAATGCTACGTGCATGATTTGTGGTTGTTATTATATGTAAGCTTACATTTCGTTGCAAAGCAATACCTATTTAATCACCATGTATGGGTACATTCAGGTACTTCGATAATATATGTATCGGTAGAGACTTGATAATAATAATTGGGGGTGTAACTCTATATTGATAAGTGATTCAGGGACTGCATTTAGTTAAACGAGGCTGTGACAGTTTATTGATAATTGAGGCGGTGATGCATCTTGATAAATGAGGCTGTGACTGCTAATTGGTAATTTAGCAAGTGACTAAATTTTGATAAATAAGGCTGTGACCGCATATTGATCATTGAGGCGTTGAGTGTATACTTTTAATTAAGTAAGTGACTTCATTTTGATAATTGAGTCAGTGACCTCATATTGATAGTTGAGTCAGCGATTGCATATTGATAATTTAGTCAGTGATTGCATATTGGTAATTGAGGCAGTATGCAGTCACAACATATTGGTAATTGAAGATGTGACCGCATAATGATAATGGAGGCGGTGAGTGTATATTTATAAATAAGTCAGTGACCTCATATTGATAGTTGAGTCAGTGATTGCATATTGATAATTTAGTCAGTGATTGCATATTGATAATTTAGTCAGTGATTGAATATTGATAATTGAGGATGTGATCGCATACTGATAATTGTGGCGATGAGTTTATATCTATAATTAAGTAAGTTACTTCATTTTGATAATTGATCTCATATTCATAGTTATGTCAATGATTGCATATTGATAATTGAGGATGTGACTGCCTATTGATAATTGGGGCTGTGACCGCATATTGATAATTGAGGCATTGGCCACATATTGATAATTGGGGCTGTGACCGCATATTGATAATTGACGATGTGACTGCATATTGATAATTGGGGCTGTGACCGCATATTGATAATTGGGACTGTGGCCGCATATTGATAATTGATAATTGAAACTGTGACTGCCTATTGATAGTTGAGTCAGTGAAAGTATATTGATAATTGAGACAGTGACAGTATATTGATAATTGAGACTGTGACAGTATATTGATAATTGAGACTGTGACAGTATATTGATAGTTGAGACTGTGACAGTATATTGATAGTTGAGTCAGTGACAGTATATTGATAATTGAGACAGTGAAAGTATATTGATAACTGACAGTAACTGTATATTGATAATTGAGACTGTGACAGTATATTGATAGTTGAGTCAGTGAAAGTATATTGATAATTGAGACAGTGACAGTATATTGATAATTGAGACTGTGACAGTATATTGATAGTTGAGTCAGTGAAAGTATATTGATAATTGAGACAGTGACAGTATATTGATAATTGAGACTGTGACAGTATATCGATAATTGAGACTGTGACAGTATATTGATAGTTGAGTCAGTGACAGTATATTGATAATTGAGTCAGTGACAGTATATTGATAATTGAGACAGTGACAGTATATTGATAATTGAGACTGTGACAGTATATTGATAATTGAGACTGTGACAGTATATTGATAGTTGAGACAGTGACAGTATATTGATAATTGAGACTGTGACAGTATATTGATAGTTGAGACAGTGACAGTATATTGATAATTGAGACAGTGACAGTATATTGATAACTGACAGTAACTGTATATTGATAATTGAGACTGTGACAGTATATTGATAATTGAGACTGTGACAGTATATTGATAGTTGAGACAGTGACAGTATATTGATAATTGAGACTGTGACAGTATATTGATAGTTGAGACTGTGACAGTATATTGATAGTTGAGACTGTGACAGTATATTGAAAATTGAGACAGTGACAGTATATTGAAAATTGAGACTGTGACAGTATATTGATAATTGAGACAGTGACTGGATATTGATGATGAGACAATAACTGTATATTGACAGTTGAGTCAGTGACAGTATATTGATAACTGACAGTAACTGTATATTGATAATTGAGACTGTGACAGTATATTGATAATTGAGACTGTGACAGTATATTGATAATTGAGACTGTTACAGTATATTGATAATGAGACTGTGACAGTATATTGATAATTGAGACTGTGAAAGTATATTGATAAAGTATATTGATAATTGAGACTGTGACAGTATATTGATAATTGAGACCGTAACAGTATATTGATAATTGACAGTAACTGTATATTGATAATTGAGACTGTGACTGCCTATTGATAGTTGAGTCAGTGATCTCATATATATTGATAATTGAGACAGTGACAGAATATTGATAATAGGAGGCTGTGACTTCATTCTGACAATTGAGATTGCGACTGCCTACTGACAATTGAGGCTGTGACTACATATTTATCACTGAGGCTTTGACCGCATGCTGATAATTAAGAAGGTGACTGTATATTGATAATTTAGCCAGTGACTGCATGTTGATAATTGAGGCAATGAATGCATCTTGATAATTGAGTCAGTGACCTCAAATTGACAACTGAAAAAGTGACTGCATTTTGATTATTGATGCTGTGACTGCATCTTGATAATTGAGTCAGTGACAGCATATTGAGAATATAACCGAATACTAATAGTTGAAACAGTGACCGCATATTGATAATAGAGGCAGAGATTGCATCTTGATAGTTGAGTCAGTATATTGATAATTGACACTGTGACTGTATATTGATAATTAAGGCTGTGACTGTATATTGATAATTGAGACTGCAACTGTATATTGATAATTGATACAGTGACTGTATTTTGATACATTTTTTAAAACGCACGCAATTGCATTTATCCCTCTGAACAAGGTAGAGTCGATAATTTTCACAATTCACTCGCTTTTAATTCCAAAATTACACTTTTTTGCCGAGACAGTAAGTTTTCTCACCGTCTTTGTCCGCCATCTTACTGAACTAAAGACTTATATAATTCATGCGAAAACTATAGTTGTATTAATCTTTGGAGATGCCGCCAATTTATTAATCTCCGCTGCCATTATTAATCTCTGCTGCCATTATTAATCTCTGCTGCATTATTAATCTCTGCTACCATTATTAATCTCTGCTGCCATTACTGCCATTATTAATCTCTGCTGCCATTATTAATCTCTGCCGCCATTATTAATCTCTGCTGCCATTATTAATCTCTGCACGAACGAACGCACAAATACATTTTCTTCGTTTGTGCATTTGAACGCATGCATTTTTATTTGCGTTCAGAAATGCAGTTTCGTGCATTTAAATGAACGCAGAGTTTCGTTTATAAACGCTGAATATATTTTAAAAATGAATGTATAAAAATGGAATGCAAACGGAATGCAAAAGGAATGCAAACGGAATGCAAACGGAACGCAAATGGAATGCTTTTTTGGGATACTTGAACGCAACTAGGTATGTTTATTGATATTGGGAGGTTGTGACTTGATTTTGATAATTGAGACTGTGAATGCATATTGGTAACTGAGGCTGTGACCGCATACCGATAATGAAGGAGGTGACTGTATATTGATAATTTAACCAGTGACTGCATGTTGATCGTTGAGGCTGTGGCTGCATCTTGATAATTGAGACAGTAACTGTATATTGATAATTAGGACTGTGGCCGCATATTGACGATTGAGTCAGTTACAGCATATTGAGGAGATGGCCGAATACTGATAGTTGAAACAGTGACCGCATATTGATAATAGAGGCTGTGATTGCATCTTGATAGTTTAGTCAACGACCTCGTATTGATAACTGAGACATTGACTACACATATTGATAATTGAGACTGTGACCGCATATTGATAACTGAGACTGTGACTACACATATTGATAATTGAGACTGTGACCGCATATTGATAATTGAGGCTGAGTCCGCATACTGATAATTTTGCCAGTGACCGCATATTGATAATTACGGCTCCGACTGCATGCATATTGATAACTGAGACTATGACCGCATATTGATAACTGAGACTGTGACCGCATATTGATAACTGAGACTGTGACTACACATATTGATAACTGAGACTATGACTATTGATAACTGAGACTGTGACTACACATATTGATAACTGAGACTGTGACTACACATATTGATAACTGAGACTATGACTACACATATTGATAACTGAGACTGTGACCACATATTGATAACTGAGTCTGTGACCGCATATTGATAACTGAGACTGTAACTACACATATTGATAACTGAGACTGTGACTACACATATTGATAACTGAGACTGTGACCGCATATTGATAACTGAGACTGTGACTACACATATTGATAACTGAGACTGTGACTACACATATTGATACCTGAGTCTGTGACCGCATATTGATAACTGAGACTGTGACTACACATATTGATAACTGAGTCTGTGACCGCATATTGATAACTGAGTCTGTGACCACATATTGATAACTGAGACTGTGACCGCATATTGATAACTGAGACTGTGACCGCATATTGATAACTGAGTCTGTGACCACATATTGATAACTGAGACTGTGACCGCATATTGATAACTGAGACTGTGACTACACATATTGATAACTGAGTCTGTGACCGCATATTGATAACTGAGTCTGTGACCACATATTGATAACTGAGACTGTGACTACACATATTGATAACTGAGTCTGTGACCGCATATTGATAACTGAGTCTGTGACCACATATTGATAACTGAGACTGTGACCGCATATTGATAACTGAGACTGTGACTACACATATTGATAACTGAGACTGTGACCGCATATTGATAACTGAGTCTGTGACTACACATATTGATAACTGAGACAGTGACTACACATATTGATAACTGAGTCTGTGACTACACATATTGATAATTGAGACTGTGACTACACATATTGATGACTGACACTATGACTACACATATTGATAACTGAGTCTGTGACCGCATATTGATAACTGAGACTGTGACTACACATATTGATAACTGAGTCTGTGACTACACATATTGTTAACTGAGACTGTGACTACACATATTGATAACTGAGTCTGTGACCGCATATTGATAACTGAGTCTGTGACCGCATATTGATAACTGAGACTATGACTACACATATTGATAACTGAGACTGTGACCGCATATTGATAATTGAGACTGTGACTACACATATTGATAACTGAGACTGTGACTACACATATTGATAACTGAGACTGTGACTACACATATTGATAACTGAGTCTGTGACCGCATTTTGATAACTGAGTCTGTGACCGCATATTGATAACTGAGACTATGACTACACATTTTGATAACTGAGACTGTGACCGCATATTGATAACTGAGACTATGACTACACATATTGATAATTGAGACTGTGACTACACATATTGATAACTGAGACTGTGACTACACATATTGATAACTGAGACTGTGACCGCATATTGATAACTGAGACTGTGACTACACATATTGATAACTGAGACTGTGACTACACATATTGATAACTGAGTCTCTGACCGCATATTGATAACTGAGACTATGACTACACATATTGATAACTGAGACTGTGACTACACATATTGATAACTGAGTCTGTGACTACACATATTGATAACTGAGACTGTGACCGCATATTGATAACTGAGACTATGACTACACATATTGATAACTGAGTCTGTGACCGCATATTGATAACTGAGACTATGACTACACATATTGATAACTGAGACTGTGACTACACATATTGATAACTGAGTCTGTGACTACACATATTGATAACTGAGTCTGTGACCGCATATTGATAACTGAGACTATGACTACACATATTGACAACTGAGACTGTGACCGCATATTGATAACTGAGACTATGACTACACATATTGATAACTGAGACTGTGACTACACATATTGATAACTGAGACTATGACTACACATATTGATAACTGAGACTATGACTACACATATTGATAACTGAGACTGTGACTACACATATTGATAACTGAGACTATGACTACACATATTGATAACTGAGACTATGACTACACATATTGATAACTGAGACTGTGACTACACATATTGATAACTGAGACTGTGACCGCATATTGATAACTGAGACTATGACTACACATATTGATAATTGAGACTGTGACTACACATATTGATAACTGAGACTGTGACTACACATATTGATAACTGAGACTGTGACTACACATATTGATAACTGAGACTGTGACTACACATATTGATAACTGAGACTGTGACCGCATATTGATAACTGAGACTATGACTACACATATTGATAACTGAGTCTGTGACCGCATATTGATAACTGAGACTGTGACCGCATATTGATAATTGAGACTGTGACTACACATATTGATAACTGAGACTGTGACTACACATATTAATAACTGAGACTGTGACTACACATATTAATAACTGAGACTTTGACCGCATATTGATAACTGAGACTATGACTACACATATTGATAACTGAGACTGTGACTACACATATTGATAACTGAGATTGTGACCGCATATTGATAACTGAGACTGAGAGTACACATATTGATAATTGAGACTGTGACCGCATATTGATAACTGAGACTGTGACCGCATATTGATAATTGAGACTGTGACTACACATATTGATAACTGAGACTGTGACTACACATATTGATAACTGAGACTATGACTACACATATTGATAACTGAGATTGTGACCGCATATTGATAACTGAGACTGTGAGTACACATATTGATAATTGAGACTGTGACCGCATATTGATAACTGAGACTGTGACCGCATATTGATAATTGAGACTGTGACTACACATATTGATAACTGAGACTGTGACTACACATATTGATAACTGAGACTGTGACTACACATATTGATAACTGAGATTGTGACCGCATATTGATAACTGAGACTGTGAGTACACATATTGATAACTGAGACTGTGACTACACATATTGATAACTGAGACTGTGACTACACATATTGATAACTGAGATTGTGACCGCATATTGATAACTGAGACTGTGAGTACACATATTGATAACTGAGACTGTGACTACACATATTGATAACTGAGACTGTGACTACACATATTGATAACTGAGATTGTGACCGCATATTGATAACTGAGACTATGACTACACATATCGATAACTGAGACTGTGACTACACATATTGATAACTGAGATTGTGACCGCATATTGATAACTGAGACTGTGAGTACACATATTGATAATTGAGACTGTGACCACATATTGATAACTGAGACTGTGACCGCATATTGATAACTGAGACTGTGACTACACATATTGATAACTGAGATTGTGACCGCATATTGATAACTGAGACTGTGAGTACACATATTGATAATTGAGACTGTGACCACATATTGATAACTGAGACTGTGACCGCATATTGATAACTGAGACTATGACTACACATATCGATAACTGAGACTGTGACTACACATATTGATAACTGAGATTGTGACCGCATATTGATAACTGAGACTGTGAGTACACATATTGATAATTGAGACTGTGACCGCATATTGATAACTGAGACATTGACTACATATTGATAATTGAACCGGTGAATGCATATTGATAATTGGTCCAGTGGACGCATATTAATATTTGAGACTATGCCTGTATATTGATAATTGCGGCCATGAATGCATATTAATAATTGCGGCTGTGACCGCATACTGATAATAAGGGCTGTGAGTGAATATTGATAATTGAGACAGTGGCTGTATATTGATAATTAGGCTGTGAGCGCAAATTGATAACTGAGGCTTGACTTCATATTGATAATTTGTGCTGTGATTAATTGAGGCAGTGACTGCATATTGATAATTAAGGTTGTGACAGCATACTAATAATTGAGGCTGTGAATGCATACCGATTATTGAGTCCGTGATATCATATTGAAAATGGAGGCTGTCTCTTCATTTTGATAATTGAGCTTGTGACTGTATAACTGAGGCTGTGACTGCATATTAATAATTGAGAATGAGTTACTGATAATAAGGGCTGTGAGTGAATATTGATAATTTGCGCAGTGACTGTATATTAATAATTGAGGCAGTGGCTGAATATTAATAATTAAGGCTGTGAGCGCATACTAATAATTGAGTCTGCGATATCATATTGATAATTGAATATTGATAATGGAGGCTTTGATTTTATACAGGCTTCTGTGAGCGCATCCTGATTATTGAGGCTGTGACCGCATATTGACTATAAAAGCTGTGACCGCATATTATTAATTGAGACAGTGACTGCATACTGATAACTGAGACAGTGACTGCATCTTGAAAATTGAGACTGTGACCGCATATTAATGATGGTATATGGGTGGGAACGCATATTGATAATTGAAGGTTTTGATAGTTGTGCTTGTGACTGTATATTGATAGTTGTGGCTGTGACTGTATATTGATAGTTGTGGCTGTGACTGTATATTGATAATTGAGGCTGTGACCGCATATTGATAATTGAGTCAGTGACCGCATATTGATAATTGAGGCTGTGACTACATATATATAACTGAGGTTGTGATTGCATATATACAATTGTATTGATAATTGAAGCTGTGACCGCATATTTATAATTGAGGCATTGGCCGCATATTGATAAATGAGGCTGTGACTGCATATTGATAAATGAAACTGTGACTGCATATATATAATTGAGGCTGTGATAGCATATATATAATTGAGGCTGTGATAGCATATATATAATTGAGGCTGTGATAGCATATATATAATTGAGGATGTGATAGCATATATATAATTGAGGCTGTGATAGCATATATATAATTGAGGCTGTGATAGCATATATATAATTGAGGATGTGATAGCATATATATAATTGAGGCTGTGATAGCATATATATAATTGAGGCTGTGATAGCATATATATAATTGAGGATGTGATAGCATATATATATTTGAGGATGTGATAGCATATATATAATTGAGGCTGTGATAGCATATATATAATTGAGGCTGTGATAGCATATATATAATTGAGGCTGTGATAGCATATATATAATTGAGTCTGTGATAGCATATATATAATTGAGGATGTGATAGCATATATATAATTGAGGCTGTGATAGCATATATATAATTGAGGCTGTGATAGCATATATATAATTGAGGCTGTGATAGCATATATATAATTGAGTCTGTGATAGCATATATATAATTGAGGCTGTGATAGCATATATATAATTGAGGCTGTGATAGCATATATATAATTGAGGCTGTGATAGCATATATATAATTGAGGCTGTGATAGCATATATATAATTGAGGCTGTGATAGCATATATATAATTGAGGCTGTGATAGCATATATATAATTGAGGCTGTGATAGCATATATATGATTGAGGCTGTGACTGCCTATTGATACTTTTATTGATCAATGATGCTGTGGCCGCATATTGATAATTGAGGCTATGACAGTACTTTACTAAATGAAAAAGTGGCCGCACATTGGTAATTAAGATCGTGACCGCATATTGACAATTGAGGCTGTGACTGCATATACAAATTATATAATTGAGGCAGTGACTGCATATATATAAATGAGGCTGTCACTGCATATTAATATTTTGGACAGTGTATATTGATAACTGAGCCAGTGACTGCATATTGCTAATTGAGACAGTGGCTGCATATTGATAACTGAGACAATGACTGCATATTGATAACTGAGGCGGTTCATGATTGAATATTGATAATTGAATTAGAGATTAATTAGTTAATATATAAAGTGTCAGTTAATTTATTTAAGAAAGAAACTGTTTTTAGTATATTTTCGTTAAAACCCTAATTAATGTTGTTGTTTTTTTTATTTATTTCAGGTGACACAATTTTCTCTTAGGTTTAATTTTAACCGCTGGCTTCCTACTAAGATAACTGATAATTAATCAGTTTATCAAAAGAAGTGCAATCAAGATATGTTCACAGGAAGACAGTGTCTTTCTACATGCATTATATTAAGATTGTGCATTGATTGGATTAAAACATTCTGAATTTAATCAGGTTGAAATTTTAAAACGAAGTCGTTTCATCGGTGAGTTTTTCATGTTTGCCTTTGTAAATATTACACTTAATGCGGAATTATTCCAAGATCATAAAGAGATAATGAATTGCATATATACTTCTAAAAGATACATTACCTATTAATAAGTTTGTTTAGATCTTCTTATATACAGGTATATATATTATATATATACATTGCTTAGCTATATATACTCTACCGATATCATACTTCATATAGATACATTGGTTATTGATATCATACCTTCATACATATCATAGATAGATTGCTGAATGATATCTTACTTCTTATAGATGCATTGCTTATTGATATCATACCTTCATACATATCATAGATAGATTGCTGAATGATATCTTACTTCTTATAGATGCATTGCTTTTTATATATTCATTATGTATAGATGTGATACGATTTATAGATATTATGTATATTGATACCGTGCTTATTACAGATAGATTGTCTGTTGACATGAAATTTATTATAGATAGATTGCTCAGTGATATCGTAATCTTATAGATACGTTGCCTATTGATACCATACTTATTAGACGGATTGTTGATTGAATATCATACTTTTATTGGATGCTGGTTCTATTGGTATCATACTTCTTATAGATAGCAATGCCATACTTTTTATAGATACTTTTGCTTGTCGATCTCATACTTATTATAGATAAGATTGCTGAGTGATATCACACATCTTATAGAAATTTATTATAGATAGATTGCTTAGTGATATCGTATTCTTATAGATACATTGCTTATTGATAACATACTTATTAGACAGATAGTTGATTGAATATCATACTTTTAATGGATGCTGGGTCTATTGATATCATACTTCTTATAGATAGCAATATCATATTTTTAATAGATACATCGCTTGTCGATATCATGCTTATTATTGATAAGATTGCTGAGTGATGTCATACATCTTATATTGTCTACTGATATCATCTTACTGATTACATTCTTGTACGGATATCATACTTGGTATAAATACATTGCTGATTGATGTCATACTTACTATAGATAATAGTGCTTACTAACAGATATTGATAATTTAGAACAACGCTTCCTATGGCCACTCTTCATACCGATATCACGGTATAGATTAATGGTGTAATATATATGTTTTATTATAAGATTATTTTCGATTTATAAATTAGGCTATTGAAATGCAAAGGTACTTACAGTTTTACAGTACTTATTAAAAACTATGAAATATTCGATGTTACATATATATGTCACAGTATAGATGAACGCTAGTATCTATATTTTATTATTAGATTATTTTTAAGTTATTAAATATACCTTTAGGTTGTACAGCTTTTGAAATGCTAAGATACTTACTGTTTGACAGCATTTACATCAATTAAAAAGTGAACAGTTTACATAAAAATGACAAATCAAGTTGTAAACAATAATGGATATAAATAAATGTAAAAGTTTACATAGTAATTAAATAAAATACAAATTAATGGTAAAACATGATTTACGTTTCTATTATGAAAATATAATGTAGTATATAAATTGTTTAAACACAGCTGCTTTGGATTAGACAATGTTAATTAAATAGCAATGTGTTTTTGTTTAACTTGTTACTGTGTACAAACCTTGGTGAACTTACTTTACTTTTACGTTATTTTTGAATTCAACGATTTTCACCATAATTTGTCCGAAAGATACATTTTAATTGTTTATCAAGTTATTACTTAAACTACATATACATTTATAATTTGTTTGCTTAGACCAAAATAATAGTTTTCAAATTTCCTTGAATGTTTAATCGAAAAACTTATTTTTTATATATATATATAGAAAATCAATAATTAAGTTTCAGCCAAAATGTGGCTTCTTGAATATGCAGAATTGCCTTTTGGTTCTGTATATGTTCTTCATTGTTGTATATGTTCTTCATTGTTGTATGTATATGTTCTTCATTGTTGTATATGTTCTTCATTGTTGTATATTTTCTTCATTGTTGTATATGTTCTTCATTTTTTCATTGTTGTATGTGTTCTCTCCCACTTGGTCATATTTACACATTTTTCTTTTATACATAAATGACTGAAGTAAAAATAATGTCCGTTAATTGTCAGGGATTTGGGTCAGCGGAAAAACGACTAGATGTTTTTAACTATATAAAAAGTAAAAAATGTCATATATCTTTCCCACACGATATACATTCAACACCTGTAACTGAGAAGTTTATTCGTTCAAAATGGGGTAATGAGTGTATTTTCAGCTCAGGTAAATAAAATGCCCGAGGAGTAGCTATACTTTTTAACAAAGACCTATACTATAAAGTACATAATTATATATCTGACCCCAAGGGAAATTTTATAACTGTAGATTTAACTGTTAATAACGAGAGATTAACCCTTATTTTACTTTATGGCCCAAACACAGATTCCCCTTCATTTTTTGATAGGATAATGACAACTGTAGAGACCATGAATAATAATAATAACCTGATTTTATGTGGAGATTTTAATTTGGTCCAAGATCCTGAGGTAGATTATTATAACTATAAAAATATTAACAATAAAAATGCGCGTGCAAAACTGTTAGAAATCAAAACTTGCTATAATCTTACTGGCTTTTATCCCAATTTAAGAAGGTACACATGGATAAAGAAGACACCATTAAAACAAGTTTTATCATCAGTAAATAAGTGTACAATTGAAGCTAGCTACCGCTCAGATCATTTAATTACCACGTTAAACTGCAACTTCACTGAATTTATAAAGGGCAAACCCCTTTGGAAACATAACAATTCCCTTCTAAGTGATATTGAATATTTAAAAATAACAAAATAGATGAAATTTTAAAATTCAATATGATCTTCCTATCTATAATATTGATTACATTAACAACATACCAAATAATGGACTTCAATTTACGATTACTGACCAATTATTTTTGGATACATTGTTGATGGAATTAAGAGGAAAATCAATATCTTATTCAAGCAACAAAAAAAAAATGAAAAACGTGAAAATGATCTTGTTCTTGAAATACAACATTTAGAACAAATCCTTTCTCCTGATCAAATACCCGCCCTTGATTTATTAAAAGATGAACTACTGTTACTTCGTAGGCATTAAGCGATGGGAAAGCTTATACTAGCACGATTTTATAACGAATATTTCGACAATAAAACAGGTTTAAAAACATTTTTTACTAAAAAAATATCATAACCTGTTTAACATTACCTTTAAATGTTTTAATTTTACAATATGCAAACTTTTTAAGCAGAAATTGAGGTTTTATTTCATACCCCAGCCAACCCCGTTTTCGCTTCTTGGAGTTTATGTTTGGTGATTCCAACATGTGTGATTACATGTTATAGTGATATTTGGTTTTTCATTTAGCTTTTACATTGAATAAGTGAACAATACATTTGTTATCATTGGAAATGCATGTACATATACTTAAGAGAACATTAAAATACAATACAGTGATAATTTTACCAACTGTTAATTATTAATTATCCCACCTTGTGCGGTCCTCAAACAGTCGCATAATATAAGCACTAACTGAGAATAAAGAGTTGCCAGTCTATCACTGATGCCAATTAAGACAGAACTCATTAAATACTTGGGAAACACCACAGCCAAATATACATAACCAGCATTACTTGACTAACGACTGAACTAATAGAATAAATTATGATACAATCCTGCATTTAATCCCAACTATAAAACGTATTTAGGGTGTGTAACAACTTGTGTTGAGGCATGTGTAATAACTTGTGTTGAGGCGTGTGTAATAACTTGTGTTGAGGCATGTGTAACAACTTGTGTTGTGGCATTTGTAACAACTTGTGTTGAGGCGTGTGTAACAACTTGTGTTGAGGCATGTGTAACAACTTGTGTTGTGGCGTTTGTAACAACTTGTGTTGAGGCGTGTGTAACAACTTGTGTTGTGGCGTGTGTAACAACTTGTGTTGAGGCGTGTGTAACAACTTGTGTGAAGGTGTGTGTAACAACTTGTGTTGAGGCGTGTGTAACAAGTTGTGTTGGGGCGTGTGTAACAACTTGTGTGAAGGTGTGTGTAACAACTTGTGTTGAGGCGTGTGTAACAACTTGTGTGAAGGCGTGTGTAACAACTTGTGTTGAGGCGTGTGTAACAACTTGTGTTGTGGCGTTTGTAACAACTTGTGTTGAGGCGTGTGTAACAACTTGTGTTGTGGCGTGTGTAACATCTTGTGTTGAGGCGTGTGTAACAAATTGTTTTGATGCGTGTGTAACAACATGTGTTGAGGCGTGTGTAACAACTTGTGTTGAGGCGTGTGTAACAACTTGTCTGTTTAGGCATGTGTAAACAATTGTGTTGAGGCGTGTGTAACAACATGTGTTGAGGCGAGTGTAACAACTTGTGTTGAGGCGTGTGTAACAACTTGTCTGTTTAGGCATGTGTAAACAATTGTGTTGAGGCGTGTGTAACAACTTGTGTTGTGGCGTATGTAACATCTTGTGTGAATGCGTGTGTAACAAATTGTGTTGATGCGTGTGTAACAACTTGTCTGTTGAGGCATGTTTAAACAATTGTGTTGAGGCGTGTGTAACAACATGTGTTGAGGCATTTGTTGTGTTAACAATTGTGTTGAGTCCTATGTAACAACTTGTGTTGAGGCGTGTATAAGACTTTGTGTTGAGCGTGTGTAACAACTTGTGTTGAGGCGTGTGTAACAACTTGTCTGTTTAGGCATGTGTAAACAATTGTGTTGAGGTGTGTGTAACAACTTGTTTTTAGGCATGTGTAACAACTTGTCTGTTTAGGCATGTGCAAACAATTGTGTTGAGTCGTGTGTAACAACTTTTGTTGAGGCGTGTGTAACAACTTGTCTGTTTAGGCATGTGTAAACAGTTGTGTTGAGGCGTGTGTGCTTCAACTTGTGTTGAGGCGTGTGTAACAACTTGTGTTGAGGCATTTGTAACAACTTGTGTTGAGGCGTGTAAAAACTTGTGTTGAGGCGTGTGTAACACTGTGTTGAGCCTTGTGTAACACTGTGTTGAGGCGTGTGTAACAATATGTGTTGAGCCGTGTGTAACACTGTGTTGGGGCGTGTGTAACAACTTGTGTTGAGCCGTGTGTAACACTGTGTTGAGGCGTGTGTAACAACTTGTGTTGAGGCATGTGTAACAACTTGTGTTGAGGCGTGTGTAACAACATGTGTTTAGGCGTGTGTAACAACTTGTGTTGAGGCGAGTGTAACAACTTGTGTTGAGGCGTGTGTAACACTGTGTTGAGGCGTGTGTAACAACTTGTGTTGAGGCGTGTATGTGTTGAGGCGTGTGTAACAACTTGTGTTGAGGCGAATGTAACAACTTGTGTTGAGACGTGTGTAACACTGTGTGTAACAAGTTGTTTTGCGGCAAGTATAACAACTTATATCCAGGCGCGTGTTACAACTTGTGTTGAGACGTGTGTAACACTGTGTTAAGGCGTGTGCAACAACTTGTGCTGAGGCGTGTGTAACAACTTGTGTTGAGACGTGTGTAAAAACTTGTATTGTGGCGTGTGTAACAACTTGTGTTGTGGCGTGTGTAACATCTTGTGTGAAGGCGTGTGTAACAACTTGTGTTGAGGCGTGTGTAACAACTTGTGTTGAGGCATGTGAAACAACTTGTGTTGTGGCGTGTGTAACATCTTGTGTGAAGGCGTGTGTAACAAATTGTGTTGCTGCGTGTGTAACAACTTGTGTTGAGGCGTGTGTAACAACTTGTCTGTTAAGGCATGTGTAAACAATTGTGTTGATGCGTGTGTAAAACTTGTGTTGAGGCATGTGTAACAACTTGTCTGTTTAGGCATGCGTAAACAATTGAGTTGAGGCGTGGGTAACAACTTGTGTTGAGGCATGTGTAACAACTTGTCTGTTTAGGCATGTGTTAACAATTGTGTTGAGTCGTGTGTAACAACTTGTGTTGAGGCGTGTGTAACAACTTGTCTGTTTAGGCATGTGTAAACAACTGTGTTGAGGCGTGTGAAACAACTTTTTTTTGAGGCATGTGTAACAACTTGTCTGTTTAGGCATGTGTAAACATTTGTGTTGAGTCGTGTGTAACAAGTTGTGTTGACGCGTGTGTAACAACTTGTGTTGAGGCGTGTGTAACACTTTTTTTGAGGCGTGTGTAACAACTTACTTGTGTTGAGGCCTGTGTAACAACTTGTATTGTGGCTTATGTAACAACTTGTATGAAGGCGTGTTCAACAACTTGTGTTTAGGCGTGTGCAACAACTTGTGTTGAGGCGTGTGTAACAACTTGTGATGAGACGTGTGTAACAACTGTGTTGAGGCGTGTGTAACAAATTTTGTTGAGTCGTGTGTAAAAAAATGTGTTGAGTCGTGTGTAACAAGTTGTTTTGAGGCATGTAAAACAACTTGTTTTGAGGCATGTATAACAACTTGTGTTGAGGCGTGTGCAACAACTTGTGTTGAGGCGTGTGTAACAACTTGTGTTGAGCGATGTGTAACAACTTGTGTTAAGGCGTGTGCAACAACTTGCGTTGAGGCGAGTGCAACAACTTGTGTTAAGGCGAGTGCAACAACTTGCGTTGAGGCGAGTGCAACAACTTGTGTTGGGACATGTGTAACAAATTGTGTTGAGGCATGTGTAACAACTTGTGATGAGACGTGTGTAACAACTGTGTTGAGGCGTGTGTAACAAATTTTGTTGAGTCGTGTGTAAAAAAATGTGTTGAGTCGTGTGTAACAAGTTGTTTTGAGGCATGTAAAACAACTTGTTTTGAGGCATGTATAACAACTTGTGTTGAGGCGTGTGCAACAACTTGTGTTGAGGCGTGTGTAACAACTTGTGTTGAGCGATGTGTAACAACTTGTGTTAAGGCGTGTGCAACAACTTGCGTTGAGGCGAGTGCAACAACTTGTGTTGGGACATGTGTAACAAATTGTGTTGAGGTATGTGTAACAACTTGTGATGAGACGTGTGTAACAACTGTGATGAGGCGTGTGTAACAAATTTTGTTGAGTCGTGTGTAAAAAAATGTGTTGAGTCGTGTGTAACAAGTTGTTTTGAGGCATGTAAAACAACTTGTTTTGAGGCATGTATAACAACTTGTGTAGAGGCGTGTGTAACAACTTGTGTTGAACCGTGTGTAACACTGTGTTGAGGCGTGTGTAACAACTTGTGTTGAGCCGTGTGTAACGCTGTGTTTAGGCGTGTGTAACAACTTGTGGTGTGGCGTGTGTAACAACTTGTGTGAAGGCGTGTTCAAAAATGTGTGTTTAGGCTTGTGAAACAACTTGTGTTGAGGCGTGTGAAACAACTTGTCTGTTTTAGGCGTGTGTAACAACTTGTGTTTAGACGTGTGCAACAACTTATGTTGAGGCAAGTGTAACAACTTGTGTGAAGGCGTGTGTAACAACTTGTGTTGAGGCGAGTGCAACAACTTCTGTTGGGACATGTGTAACAACTTGTGTTGAGGCGTGTGTAACAACTTGTATTGAGGTGTGTATGTGTTGAGGCATGTATAACAACTTGTGTTGAGGAGTGTGTAACAACTTGTGTTGAGGCGTGTGTAACAACGTGTGTTTAACAACTTGTGTTGAGGCGTGTGTAACAACTTGTGTTGATGCGTGTGTAACAACTTGTGTTGAGGCGTGTATGTGTTGAGGCGTGTATGTGTTGAGGCGTGTATAACAACTTGTGTTGAGTCGTGTGTAACACGTTGTTTTGAGGCATGTATAACAACTTGTGTTGAGGCGTGTGTAACAACTTGTGTTTAACAACTTGTGTTGAGGCGTGTGTAACACATTGTGTTGAGGCGTGTGTAACAACTTGTGTTGAGGCGTGTATGTGTTGAGGCGTGTATAACAACTTGTGTTGAGTCGTGTGTAACACATTGTTTTGAGGCATGTATAACAACTTGTGTAGAGGCGTGTGTAACAACTTGTGTTGAGGCGTGTTAAACAACTTGTGTTGAGGCGAGTGTAACAACTTGTGTTGAGTCGTAAGTTGTTTTGAGGCATGTATAACAACTTGTGGTAGACACATCTTACGTTTGAGATTACTACATAAACACTTAGGGACTCACAACACAATTATCTGCCCTTGCGTACTCATGCCTTACAGAAGATGGAGGTAGACTCAAAACAAAGTTACTTTTTTTCTACTTTTTACAGGACTTTTCATTGCCTACATCGATTCATCCTTACCAGGTTCTGAATCTACAACATTTTAGGAAGAGATCGCCGAAAGTTCATGTTGATATAAGATTTTTAGCTTATTCGGTCTCATTTTAGACATCATGCTTCTAATCACTACGGTGATGTATTTTTGTCATTATATTATTACACTGAATTTTGGTAAATATCATGCAAACATGAAATTTCAAAACAAAATCAACCTGGTTAATATTTGTTAATTGAGATTTACATTTTAAATTTTAAAGCTGCAATCTAACCAAGCTCATACCTGAAGATAACTATACAAAGTATTTGACCTATGTTCATGACACTTCACACACATCTTCATCTTACCCAATAAATGTCGATACACATGTCAAATAACTCGACTCATTTTGACAGGTAAAACTGTTTCACAAACCTTAAACATTCAACCTAACCTGGCGCATAACTTGGTAAAATGTTGACCTATGGTTATGAAACTTTATACAGTTTCTCCACATGTCCAATCCAATGTCCCTTTTCATAAGCTTAAGTCTTTAACAATTTAAAAAAAATCTGCTCCGTAATTCATGAAGGATTGTCGTAATTCCTGTCTTCAAAGTGTATAGTTAGATTGTACTTGGTGAAATAAGCACACATCATGCGACACAAGGCTACTTCCCTCTGGCATGGAACGAAGGCGACATTTTATCGATATTCAAAAAGATGTCTACGGCGAACCAAGCTATTATAGGACTTAGTACTTTGGGTCACAGACATAATAATAAACAATTAAGACTCTTCCTATCTGAAACAATGTAGTCACCACGTGGTACCTTAAATGTGTCCTTCCAAGACCGCTCTCAAGTATTTCTCGATGTTGATGAGCATACATTCAAAGATTCATAAAAAATAGCAAAATAAGAAATTGCATAAAAAGTTTAAAAAAATATATCATCATTTTCTATTTGTTCCCCTTAAAGATCAAGGGACTAACATAATAACACTTTCCGTCCAACTCCCCTTATACTTAAAATGGTTAAGTAAGGAAAATACCATCACTGGAAACAGAAATACTATTTTGATGGGCTTTGACATGGATGGAATATATATACATAAATCTCTTCATGATATAAGGGTTTACAGTCAGGCAATATTTGTGATATTTCCGCAGTGTGTCACATACAACTGAGATACATTTCACCGTTTTGTATCTATTATTGCGCTGCCATCGGGCTGTGCTATTTATATTTGGTTATAATAACGAGTAGTTTTGATCATGGGAGTTTTTTTGACCATCTTTACACCGAAGAGTATTTTTTGATACGATAATGTCGATAGATACAAATGTTTGTTAGAGTACGTATCGTGAACCAGATTACTCGGCATGATTATACCCTAAACATATACAATAAGTATTTTATAACGTTTTATTGAATATATTGTAGTTAAATTCCCCAATAAATATGATCACGTGCGTATAAGAGTATATTTTGCATTAAGCATTTTAGCGAGCAGACCTCGGTTTAAAGTCTCATCCGAAGGACTGGTAAGGTAGGAAATACTCATAATGATCACTCAGCCTCCTTTACCGGAGAGCTAGACTGAGAAGTTAGGGGATTTAGGAAATGAATAGTCAACCGTGACCAAGCACTTTGCGTGCTAACGCTAGTACATTACAGTTTTGTTAGCAAGAAATGGTAATATGTATTAACATAATAGTTGTATCGGTAGTAACGAGTCAAAATATGGGTTAAAGCTACGGTGGCTATTATTTTGACTTCAATGACGACCCCACTTTCGACCTGAAATTGTTTAGTCTTGATCATCTTCGACGCTTGATTGTAAATACAAACGTCTTGACCGTTTGTGCTGAAACAAATTTGAAACTGGAAACATGTGACCGTAATTTTAGTTCGTCGATATAATAATGAAGTTTCCCTCTTTGTTTATCTTTGTTTATTAATAAATGTATTGTCTTTCTGTCTTTCTGTATATCTTGGATAGCAGGTGTTCCTGTCTAAGCCAATCAGAAACGATACCAGTGTATCGGCAAGGTATTGTCTTGAAAACAAGCAAACGTCGCAGATGATCTGGACTAGAAATTGTTTTTCGTAATAGTCTGGTTCTCAAGCACAGTAGTACACTGCAAAGTATAGCAGGGAACCAATTAATTATAATTAGAATTGCGATAATAAAATAGTTTTCAAATATAATAATCTGAAATCTAGTCATCATCTTTTGCATTAGTGCTTTACAGGAACACTGTCCGTAACTTTTAGCTTATACAGCCTAACATAATTACGTTGACTAACATTACACAATTATTTACTCAATAAAAACAAGAATGTTTGACGGAATTCAATTACAGTACTAAAAAAGTTGTACCGCTTCGTGGGGTTGAACTCGTAGCCCACACTAAAATTACTATCGCGCATAATATATAGAAAACGTAATATGCTAATGGGTGTGAAATAAAGCATAAAATGTACATATTGCGGTCCCGATTCATGTACAATCAATAAATAAAACCTTTTGTTTTTCAAACTCGCAAATTCATTACTATATACTGTGTCTATGTTCATGTTTTCATCTATTCATTTCACTCAATAAAATACAGACAGTTATTTGGTTATACCCAATATCTGCTTACGTATGGACAGTATTCCTTTAAAGGGAATGTAACGCCACAGCCAAACTATCTTTATTATTGAGAGTTCTGAAAAAAATGAATAAAGGCGAAAGAAATTCCAAAATCGGATGATAAACAAAGAAGATATGATTATTTGAAGGTTCTGTTGAAATGGACATGGAAGCGGCCATTTTGAGAGCTATGACATCACGGTTCTAAATGGCCGTATATGGAATATTTATAAATAAGAAAAAATACTAATTAATAGGAAAAAATGACCGCTACTTTATGAAAAATATGTATACTTAATGGCAATAATGCTTTATATTACCAGTAAAGGATTTTGCATTCATTTGCAGCGACTTTCTTTGCTTTAAATGATTTTGATCAATATTCCATATATGGTTATTTGGAACTATGACGTCATTGTTCTAAAAATGGCGGCTCCCATATTCGTTTTAGAACAACTTTTAAATGGTCATATCTTTTTTGTTTATCATCCGATTTTGATAATTTTTTCACCGTTTACCAAGTTTTTCAGAACTCTCAGTAATAAAGCTTGTTTGGCTGTGGCGCTACATTCCCTTTTAAGTCATGTCATTTTCTGCTTTAGTGCTTTTACTTCTTTGTAATGTATCCACATTTCATCACTTTCTTACATTGCATTGTTTTGTTATATTGTTTTGATCATGCTTTTTTTTCCTTGCTTTTTTTCAGATGGGTGTTTGGTTTGATTGTTTTACAATTGTTTACAGGTTTATGTCAAAAGCTCTGAGATGAGCAAGCATGCATTGATGATTATTACCATTTATTACATTTCTATGCGTGGAAGATGGGGATTTCTCAGTGCAAGAATATTCATAATCGCTAAATATTAATAACTAACTCAGAACACAATAATAACTAACGTTGCTAACTCGGGACACATTAATAACTAACGTTGCGACGTTGAGTCGTGACGTCAATAAAGTGTTGCTGACGTTGACGTCATCCACCGATAACGTTCAATAAAGCGAACATTTGTTTGCAAAAACGTCATTTAAAATGTAATAAATAGATTATTTAACTGCTGGGATCGATTATTGGGTAATCCTTCACTTGATGGTAGACGTGCTTGTTTTTTCAATCACTTGCGTGCGCTCGTTCGTGAAAAGAACCACACGTCTACCATTCGTGAAGGATTTCCCAATAATCGATCCCAGCAGTTAAATAATCTCTATTGATTATTAGAAATGAACACATTTCAGAAAACTTCCTCACTTTAGTTTCATTTTCATCGAACGGATATTTAAATAAGGTAATTATTCTGGGTTTCTGAATGTATAATGGTAATTATTCTGGGTTTCTGAATGTATCATGGTAATTAATATGGGTCTCTGAATGTACCATGTTAATTATACTGGTCTCTGAATGTTTCATTCTCCGAATGTATCATGGTAATTATTATGGGTCTCTGAATTGTATCATGTGGTTTTCTCTGAATGTATTATGGTAATTATTCCAAGTCTCTAAATGTATCATGGTAATTATTCTGGGTCTTTTAATGTATTATGGTTATTATTCTGTGTCTTTGAATGTATCATGTTAATTATTCTGGAAATCTGAATGTATTATGGTAACTACTATGGGTCTCTCAATGCATCATATGGTGTTTTCTGAGTCTCTGAATGTATCATGGTAATTATTCTGGATCTCTGAATGTACCTTGGTAATTATTCTGTGTCTCTGAATGTATCATGGCAATTATTCCGGGTCACTGGATGTATCATGGTAATTATTCTGGATCTCTGAATATATCATGGTAATTATTTTGGGTCTACAAATGCTTCACGGTAATTATGCTGGGTCTCTGAATGTATTATGGTAATTATTATGGATCTCTGAATGTATCATGGTGATTATTCTGGGCCTTTGAATGTATCTTGATAATTATTATTGGTCTTTGAATGTATCAAGGCAATTATTTTGGGTCTCAGAATGTACAATGTGTTTTTTTTGTGTCTCTGAATGTATCATGGTAATTATTCTGGGTCTCTGAATGTAACATGGTAATTATTATGGGTTTCTGAATGTTTCATGGTAATTATTCTGTGTCTCTGAATGTATCATGGGGTGTTTTCTCGGTCTCTAAATGTATCATGGTACTTATTATGGGTATCTGATTGTATCATGCTAATTATTCTGGGTCTCTGAATGTACCTTGTGGTGTTTTCTCGCTCTCTGAATGTATCATGGTAATTATTCTGGGTCTCTGAATGGGCCATGGTGTATCTGATTATATCATGGTAATTATTCTGGGTATCTGAATGTATCATGGTATTTATTCTGGCTCTCTGAATGTATCATGGTAATTTTTCTGTGTTTCTGAATGTATCATTCTCTGTTCGTATCATTCTCTGAATGTTTCTTGGTAATTATTCTGGCTCTCTGAATGTGTATAATTGTAAGTAATCTGGGTCTTTGAATGTATCATGGTAATTATTCTGGGTCTTTGAATTTATCATGGTAATTATTCTGGGTCATTAAATGTATCATGGTAATTATTCTGGGAATCTGAATGAACCGTGATAATTATTCCGGGTCTCTGAATGTACCATGCTAATTATTCGGGGTTTCTGAATATATCATGGTAATTATTCTGTGTCTCTGAATGTATCAGGTGGTGTTTTCTGGGTCTCTGAATGTATCATGGTAATTATTCTGGGTCTCTGAATGTACCAGGCTAATTTTTCTGGGGTTCTGAATGTATCTTGGTAATTATTCTGTGTCTCCATATTATCATTTGGTGTTTTCTGGGTCTCTGAATGTATCATGGTAATTATTCTGTGTCGCTGAATGTAACATGGTAATTATTCTGCGTCTGTGAATGTACCATGTGATGTTTTCTGGGTCTCTGAATGTACCATAGTAATTATTCTGTCTCTCTGAATGAATCATCGTAATTATTGGTGGTCTCTGAATGCATCATGTTAATTTTTCTGTGTCTCTGCATATATCATGTGATGTTTTCTCGGTCTCTAAAAGTATCATGGTAATTATTATGGGACTCCGAATGTATCACGTTAATTATTCTGGGTCTCTGAATGTATCACGTTGTGTGTTCTGTCTCTGAATGTATCATGGTGTTTGTTCTGTCTCTGAATGTATCGTGGTATGTATTCTGTCTCTGAATATATCATGTTTTGTGTTCTGTCTCTAAATGTATCATGGAATCTGTTTTGTGTCTGTATGTATCATGGTGTGTGTTCTCGGTCTCTGAATGTATCATGATGTATGTTCTGCCTCTGAATGTATCATGGTGTTCGTTCTGTCTCTGAATGTATCATGGTGTTTGTTCTGTGTCTGTATGTATCATGGTGTGTGTTCTGCCTCTGAATATATCATGTTTGGTGTTCTGTCTCTAAATGTATCATGGAATCTGTTCTGTGTCTGTATGTATCATGGTGTGTGTTCTCGGTCTCTGAATGTATCATGATGTATGTTCTGCCTCTGAATGTATCATGGTGTTCGTTCTGTCTCTGAATGTATCATGGTGTTTGTTCTGTGTCTGTATGTATCATGGTGTGTGTTCTGCCTCTGAATATATCATGTTTTGTGTTCTGTCTCTAAATGTATCATGGAATCTGTTCTGTGTCTGTATGTATCATGGTGTGTGTTCTCGGTCTCTGAATGTATCATGATGTATGTTCTGCCTCTGAATGTATCATGGTGTTCGTTCTGTCTCTGAATGTATCATGGTGTTTGTTCTGTGTCTGTATGTATCATGATGTGCGTTCTGCCTCTAAATGTATCATGGTGTGTGTTCTGTCTCTAAATGTATCATGGTGTGTGTTCTGGGTCTGAATGTATCATGGTATTTGTTCTTGGTCTGAATGTATCATGGTGTGTGTTTTGTGTTTGAAGGTATCATGGTGTGTGTTCTGTCTCTAAATGTATCATGGTGTGTGTTCTGGGTCTGAATGTATAATGGTATTTGTTCTTGGTCTGAATTTATCATGGTGTGTGTTTTGTGTTTGAAGGTATCATGATGTGTGTTCTGTCTTTGAATGTATCATGGCGTGTGTTCTGTCTCTGAATGTATCATGGTGTGTGTTCTACATTGATGAATGTGTGTCTCATAGGTGTTGTCCCTGTGTCTCTGAATGTGTTATCTGGAGGTTACCTGTGTCTGTGGATGTATCATGGTGTACAGCCTAGGTCTCCAAATGTATGTGTGCCGGTTTATGTATGATGTTGTCAAACGTCCTGTATTGCAAGCGTTCAAATCCAGTTGTGAGCAGAATTGATGGTGAAAATAATTAGCAACTGTTATTCAATCACACCGAGAGTGTCGAACCACTCCTTGTATATTGTGTTCAATAATTTCCATTGACATGCTTTTTAATTAAAATGCGGAAATATTTAGCTATATGTTAAGATGTACAATTATGTAGTTCAATAAAAGGTATATGATTCAAAGAAACTCACCTCTCACAAGCTCGCATAAACCAACTTGCAATAATCCAGAGGGAAAGCATATTCACTAAAAGCACCGTACCAGGACAAATTGTCATTAATGTTTTCAAGACGAACTTCGTATCAAAGTTTATTCTATTTAGAGCGCCTATACTTCGAGACGAGGCATCGGTAAACAGTTTACTATGTAAAAGCATTACCCGAGCAATGAGATAAAGTCTTAAAAACATTGGCAATGACAGCACGATATCAATGCTGACTTGACTGGATAAAAGATGAACGCCATCAGAATGCATAGTAGTCCAAAGAAAGGAAAAGTCTCCAGGAATTGGATGTATAGCACAGACCAAAAATTCCAGGGACAATTGAGCCGTTTTTCGCGGAGAGATCGCAACTCTCCAATCTTCTACACAGTTGTCTACGGCAAAAAGCTGAAAATATAAATAAAGAAGTAGTTATAGTATGTGAATGGAAAAGCGTTTTATAGGATCTGGTCAATAACAAGAGTTCCGTAACCTTAAAACGCTATCCTGAAGATCCGAACAGCTAGATCTTGGAACGATATCATACCTTTTTATATGTTTGTCATTATTTGAAGGGGTAGTGGTTGTTTAGTCATTAAATAATACATTTTTTTTTGTGGCCATGTTTGTAGGAGGCTTGTTCGAAGTTCAAGCAGCCCTTATAGCTGTCAGAGTAAATACATTTTATTTTCAATATTTCTCAAATGAAAGTCATTTTTATAACAAAAATAACATTTCTGTAAAGTTTCATGAAATTCCTTCAAGTAGTTTCAGAGTAGTTGCCACATGTTTTCCTATATAACTCTGTTTAAACAAAGATGGCTGGTGGTGGCCATGTTTGGCGTGAACTAAACAAAAAAGTTTAGGACAAACTATATGCTATGCCAGTCATTTTGGTAAAGGTACCAAATCAATAACACATGGTCACTACAAAGTTGTATTTTTAAAATCTATTTTGAGCTGTGGTGGCCATCTTGAAGTTTAAGGCCGACCTGAATTTTACTCACGATGACTAAACCTCAAGTGCAACATTCCTGTAAAGTTTCATGAAAACCATCAAGTAGTTTCATAGGAATAGTCGCCAAAAATGTTTCCTATATAACTGTATGTGAACAAAGATGTCCGCTGGCGATCCTGTTTGACATCGAATCAAAATAAATTTTGTTAAGGACCAAGAGTATGTTATGCCAGTCATTTTGGTAAAGGTTCAAAATCAATATCCCTATCAGTATCACTTATCATTTCGGAGGAGAAGCCGCTACACACCTTTTATTTAATCTATTTTTAGCTTTGGCGGCCATCTTGGAATTTCACATCAACCTGAATTTTTTGCTAGGGTCAACATGGCATGCCAGTCATTTTGGTAAAGGTTCAAAATCAATTTCACTGATGGTTTTTGATAAGAAGTCGCCACAAATCTGTATACATGTATTTAAAACATTTGGAATTTCCGGCCTACCCTATCATCTGATCATTTTAGTAAATGTACCATATCAATATCACTTATAGTTTCGGAGGGGTAGTCGCTACAAACTTATTTTTTAAAAATCTATTTTTAGCTTTGTCGACCATCTTGGATTTCACAAAAACCTTTTGCTAGGATCACCTAGACTTTATGGGCAACATTCCTTTATGGGCGGACGAGTGGACGGACGGACTGAAGACGAACAACGCACCACGGCATAAGCTCTGCTGATCCTTTATCAGTAGAGCTACAAAACATATTACCACAACACTATCAGATAAAAAAAAAACTTGTTCTTAGATAAAGTAACATAAACACCGGTGCAAATTCATAGGGATATATATAGTTACAAGAGGGCAAAAAATGGCCATGAATCGCCCACCTGATGGTCTTCACAAGCGTTCAGGCCCAGTAAGTGTATATATGGGGCGGTAGGGATGTACTCTATGGCCGATGCTGGTTGGATGATTGTATCCTCCTGCTCATGCCCGGTGTATATAAGGTTTCCAAGTTATGACCAAAAGGCTATGTCCCCAGGGGTGAGGACACATCCCGAGGTATGCTGGTTGGATAGTTGTATCTGTCTGTTTATGTTCAATTAGCGTATAAGTTGGGTTTCAGAGAAGAAAATATTTTAAGGTTTTCCCTATATAAGTCTGTGTAAAACATTTGACTCCTGGGGAGGACCAAATTTTACCCCATGGTCTCGATTTGAACAAACTTGGTAGAGGGCCATATGCTTATGGTACATGCAAAATATTAGCACATGTAATTTTGGAGAAGACGATTGTTTAACAGATTTTCCTATGTAAGTCAATGAGAAGACGATTTGACAAAGGTATATTTTAGATACATTTACATATTTTAGACATACAATACAGATGTTATTTTGACGACCTCATACAATACAGATGTTAGTTTTAACAGTACATCTCTGCTCTATTGAGAATTTAATCACACAGGGAATGTACAGCTAATTACTGCTAAATATGTAGTTCCGATATATTTTGTCACAGCTTATCATGAATTACACTTTTCCATCCTTTATACCTGAGCCGAAGGCTCAAAGTGAGCTATTGTGACCGCGTTCTGTCCGTCCGTCGTCCGTCGTCCGTTAGCTCTTGCTTAAACAACTTCTCCTTGCCAATTTTACATATGGTCAAAACCTTAAAAAATCTTCTTTTCAAAAACCGCTGAACAGATTTTGAAAGTTATGTTTATAAATGATCGCCAACTCCTACAAACGTAGTTCCTGGGATCAAAAATGGCTGTGCCCCGGGGTTCCAAAGTTTGTTACTATGGCGATTTTCATGTTTTACGTAGACTTATATAGGGCATTTGTAAACGACATCTCCTCAGAAACCGCTTGACCAGTTTTGCGTAGACTTATATAGGAGATTTGTAAACGACATCTCCTCAGAAACCGCTTGACCAGTTTTGACCAAATTTCACATAAACGATACTGAGGTCAGTGCCTTCCAAAATTAAACAAAATAGGTCAATGCGACATCCAAGATGGCCCGTATTATCAACATAAATTCCGAATATCTTTTGAACGTTAACATTTTTCTATTTGCGAATCATTAATGTTTAATTGTAATAGCACATGGTTATTATTTAGTGCTTTGTGTTTAATATGTGAAGTTATAATCATACATTTAGTTTTAGTGGGATGTAGAGCCATATTGTTTTCATCACACCACCTATTTATTGCTTTCAAATTAGCCTGAAGTCGGGTTTGTACTTAAAGGATATCATGATCAGCTTCATATAGAGTGGAATCATCCGCGTACAGATCTAACTTTCATGTGGTAGTTGTATAAGCAATATCATTGATATATATTAAAAATAGAAGCGGCCCCAGGATCGAACCCTGGGGTACGCCTGATGTCACTATCAATTTGTTTGTAGTGAAAGTACCATGTTTCATGAACTGTGTCCGGTTTGAAAGGTACGATGTAAACAGTTTGACCGTTTTATTTGAACAATGATACAAATGCAGTTTATGTATAAGTATATTGTGGTCTACCAAATCGAATGCCTTCTTCAGATCTAAAAAAACCGCACCAACATATTTTCCTAAATCCACATCTTTTAACCATGAATCTATTAAATGAATGAGCGCCGTTTGACACGAATGCTGTTGTCTAAAACCTGACTGGGTATCATGAATGATAGAAGATTTTATAAAATATGATTGTAACTGAGATGCAATATGTCTTTCAAACACTTTGGATATAGTCGGTAAAATTGAAATTGGACGATAATTATTTGGATCTTCTTTGTCTCCACTCTTGAAAATCGGTTTGACACACGCCTCTTTTAGTGCATCCGGAAAAATTCCTTGATCAATACTTTGATTGATGATATAGGCAACTGCTGGTGTGATACAATCGCCAAAGTATTTAAGAATTTTGGGACCAATACCATCTGACCCTGTAGACTTATTTGGATTTAAATTATCTATAATTTTCTTTACTTCATATGCCGTTATATGATCAATTTCAAATACTGCATGTTTTAATTTATCATCTAGAGTTTGCTGAAGATTTGAAAAGTTTTCAGCAACCAAGGATGTTTTGTCAATAATATTTGAGATATTTGTAAAATGTTCATTTAGAGCATTTAAAATGTTATTCTGACCCTCAATAATAGTGTTTTTATACCGAAGTTTGTTTGATAAAAAGGAATTTGCATCGTTGTGAACTTCATTACATATAGCTTTTAAATTCTTCCATAAAATGCTTGGAGACTTATTGCTTTTTATTGCTTCATTGAAAAAATTATTTTTATGTTTTCTTATCATTGATAATATTTTATTTCTTACTATTTTAAATTCGGTGAATTTTTTTTTCGCGGTGAAGTTTATTTCGTTGGAAAATAGCAGCTTTTATTTCATCATTGAACCATGCCGGCTGGATATCACGCTTAATTCTCTTTTCTTTTGGCGGTGCGTTTTTCAATAAAACACTATTTATAATACCATAAAGAATCTGTAATGAATCATTCGGGCTATTGAATGTTTCTATGGTCTCAAGTGGCGCATTCATTAAATCAAATTGGAAGTTATGTTCATTGAAGTTCTTAAAACTTCTGCATTGGCGTAGCTCTGCATAGGCCCGGGCCTACGTCTAATTTTCAGAAATAGAACAATTCAAAACTCAAAAAATGCAATAAAAATCGGGATGGGGGTGAGGGCGGTGGGGAGGGATGGAGGGGGCTGTATAGGCAGCGTAGTAACCAGAAAATATTATTTTCATATATATTTGTTATCTTTGCCCTTCTTAAAGTATAAAATAGACGTCAGCACGCACCTAATGCATTCTAACAAAAAAATCGGGGGGGGGGGGGGGGGGGGGGGCATGTCCCCGGACCACCCTAGCATACTAACTTTAAGAGCGGGCCTATGCCGTCAAAAAGTCCAAGCTACGCCCCTGTTCTGTAAGTAATAGTTTTATGATTAGTTTGGCCGTGTTTAATTTTTCCTACTGAGCGAGTAAAACACACCGGATAATGATCACTGATACTGTAATATGGCACGTTAACTTCAACAATGCATTCAGATCTGTTAGTGTAAATATGATCAATTAGGGACGAACTCGTTTTGCTTATTCTAGTTGAATTTTTTACTTTTTGAGTTAATCCGTATTTTAATATCACATCGTGCCATTTTGTATTTTTAAAGTTGTCATAGATTTTATCTTATCTTTTCTTTCAAAGGTAAAATTCTCGATATTTAACACATTATTATCAGTATTTTCAGTGAGAAATGTTTCACAGAGTCGAAGTATGTTAGTTGAATTGGGCAAAGATAAATGATATTTTAATTCATCAATTTTGGTATTATATGTTGAATAATTAGATTGGCCACATGTAGCCCTTTTTTCATATAAAAATGAATTGATCTTAGTCTCATAATTTAAATGTTTAGATCGATGATCAACGATCATTTTTTCGCGATTTAATGATTTTACACCGATGTTTTCGCTTTTAACAACATTGACCTTTTTATCTATACAAACTGGTTGACATTCATTTGTGTCATTTATAGGTGTACTTTTATCATTTAATATTGTAATCGTACTAGAATCTAAATTGATAAATTCATCTTCCTGATGCAGCATTAACATAAAATCACATATACATGTACATATGATGGAGTTACAGTTGCTACATATCACCTTTAAAAGTTCATATTTGTTTGAGTGTTTGTCGTTGAGTTCCTATGGAAAATGTTTGTAATTGGCATCCGCACGGTTTCGATTTTCTGCTAGGTCTCGGAGTCTACTTCCTATATAGCCGGATGTCGAGCTACGCCACGGATATCGTCTGCAGTCCCGCGTGTTATGATTGTTCATGCCACATGAATCGCAGCGTAATGGATATCGTCTGCAGTCCCGCGTGTTATGATTGTTCATGCCACACGAATCGCAGCGTAAAGGGCGGGAGTTATACCGCGAACTGAGCTGCCAGCTTCCGGTAGTTACGTCACTGCGTTGCATCCGTCTTGGCGCGTTTATACGGGGGCGTTCCTGTGGAATTGTCTTTCTTTTGATTATGGGCAACTGTTTGTTTATGCACATGATTAATGTGCTGGCCCCTTTGGCGCTGAGATGAATGCCATCATGTAGGAAGAAGTGGTTTACTACGCTTCCGTCACCGTATATATACGCGCTGTACACTTCTATTAAATCTGCATTTGTTTTAAGGCAGAGTTGTTTGATGATGTCGTTGGTTGGGACAATATCGGCGTCTTTCTTCGGAGAGAGTGTACATAAATACACTTTGATGTTTTGTTTCTGCAGAGTTTCAACAGCTTCTTTCAATATTGAATAGACTCCATTAAGATTGCTAGAACCCGCATCGTTTCCGCCAGCATATATGACTACAGTTCCATATTCAGACATGTCCCACTTCCTAAGTCGTAAGGCAATATCATTTGCTGTTGCCCCACGCATAGTACATATTTCTGTATTTTGCGACAGTCCAAGACGTTGTATTCCTTTGAGTATGGAATCGCCAATTACTAATGTCTTGAGTTGTTTTCCTTCAACATTCACTGACATCTTCAAGAATGTTTCCTCTGTGTCTAGACTGACTTTTGTTTGTTTGTTTTCATGTGATGCCTTTGGTGTCACCGGATCGTTGGATGGATATTTTCTTGTCACTCTCTCATGAAAGCCTTTCACGCTATCCATTACTGACTGTAAACGTCTGAGTACACTGTCGGCACATTTAGTAACATCCTTGCTTACATGTTGAGTGCGTTCCGACAATGTTTGAATACTCTCATTTGACTGGGCGTTCACAAGAGAAACATGCTTTTTGACACTGGCAAGTTCATCCGTTATCTGAGTCATTTGATGGTGTGAATCAGCAAATATGATTGACTAGACACTGTTTTACTTCCTTTATCTCCGAGTGTAGTAGCCGTATCTCTAGAATGATGTTCATCATTGCATCTCCTGTAGAAAAACTAGTATTATCATCACATGCGATGTATTCTATGTGGGGATCAGCGCTGTCCTTGATGTGGGTGTCAGCGCAGTCCAGTGTACGAGTGTCAGCGTGGTCAGATGTAGGGGTGTCAGAGCGGTCCGGTGTACGGGTGTCAGCGCGGTCAGATGTAGGGGTGTCAGCGCGGTCCGGTGTACGGGTGTCAGCGCGGTCTGGTGTAGGGGAGTCAGCTCGATCGGGTGTAGGGGTGTCAGCGCGGTCCGGTGTACGAGTGTCGGCGCGGTCAGGTGTACGGGAGGCAGCGCAGTTATATGTGAGGGTGTCAGCGCGATTCAGTGTACTGGTGTCAGCGTGGTCCGGTGTAAGGGAGCCAGCCCGTTCCAAGAAGTAGGTGTCAACACGGCCCGATGTGGGGGTATCTGCACTGTCATTGGAACACGTGTCAGCGCAGTCCTTGGTGCACGTGTCATCGTGGTCCTTGGTGTGGAAGTCAGCGCAGTCCTCGTTGTCGGAATCAGCATATTCATTGTCTGTAGGAGGTATTACTTCCAGGAGTAAAAGAGTATTTGAAGGCTCTGCGTCCACATTATCACTGGTTACGAAATACTTCATTATCCATGACCGGATACTTTCATTGACATCAGTACATGTTGTATTTCCTTCCGCTAGGCAAACTTTGATGATGTTCAGAATTTCGTTTAGATCAGTGTCCATAAAATACGATACACGTTTTCCATTTACTAAGCACGTACATCGTGTGTGGTACATATTCAACGTATAGTAATGTGTTTTACCTTGCGATACTCTGTATCTTGTCTCTACCCCATTGCCATCTTTGTCTTTCACGGTTATTTTTTTATAGGTAAAACATTGGTGATCTGCCGTAAAATACTTATCGGCTGCAATCTTTAGAAGTTCATACATACCAGTATTTAACATGAATGTTGTACCTCCTCCTGTCTCCGTCACCACTATTTTCTCACGTTCTATGGCGTCAAGCTTTTTCTTCATAGAGTTCAACTTATTTAGATGGTACTCTCGATGCTCAATGTCGTTGTTTTCTGGTCCGAATGTACTTTTGCCAAGTTTCGGAGCCGGACAAATTTCTTTCTACGACATTTCCCCTTTATTTTCGCTGTCAATATTATAGTGTCACATACCAAATTATCCGATTTATCGTCCTCTTTGTGATAAAATTTGTCAAAACATCTTGGTAAATAACGAAATTATAAATAAAAATCTGATTTTTTAACGTTACGTTTCAAAATCAACAACTTGTTTATGTGACGTCATTTCCCCCATTTGATTTATTCGACAATACAAGTATAGGTTATCGTTTATGTTTTGATTTGTATGGAACTTACTTAATGCAAGCGACGCGAAGCGGACCGGAGTGCAGTATTACGTTCCGTAAAATTCAAAATATAAACGATAACCACATGTTGACTTGATATGTCACTTACACCGTAGACACTCCGTGTTACTTTTTGCCTGAAATTAATTTTGATGACGTAATATACTGAATAACCAGCTGGAATAACCAAGAAGAAACTGATGCAAAGCAAAACTGCCATAAATGTTTCCTAAAAACATTAACATAAAACTTAATCAAATACGCAGACGCCGATCAAGGGATGACAATAAGTCGTATTTTTTTTCCAAAGACATACTGGCTAAAATGTGGACCTTAACGGAAAACTTAACCAATCTACTAAGTTCAAAAAGGGGCATAACTTTTGCAGAAAGCAGCACAAAGTTATGAAACCTGATATATCTGGTCATGTTATGATGTAGAACAACTGTATACAGTTTCAAAGTTGTAGCTGTTATATGGACCTATGACATAGCGCCAATTTCAATACAGCAATTTCAATACAACAACACGATATTATGGCCAGTATTTTACCACAACATTTTGGCCAGTCTTTTACATTTGTAATCACATGCTCCTCCATATGTCACGTGCTCCTCCATATGCAACATCGAAAAGCAAATACAAATACAGGGTGCGCGCTCAAGGTGCGCCGCCAATGGCAACCAGTTGTTGCGTTTGATTGGTTGTTTCGTAGGTGGTTGTTATTCCGCTTACTGCTGTACACATGTTGCGGCGTACACTGTACACATGTTGCGGCGTACACTGTACACATGTTGCGGCGTACACTGTACACATGTTGCGGCGTACACTGTACACATGTTGCGGCGTACACTGTACACATGTTGCAGCGTACACTGTGTCGAAAAAAAATAATGGCTGATATTAGGTTTGATGATGATGATTATCTGTATGCGCTATTAATTCATGGTGTTGATGATATTTCGGTGTCTCACTTAATGACTAACCTACAGTTATACTCCGACAATTAATGACTAACCAACTGTTATACTCCGACGAGAAAGAAAACTTCCAGTTATATCCTGCCAATCTGAGACCAGCTAGCTAGACATTAAAACATTTTGCACCCAATTACTGAGAAAGGATACTATAAATTCATTTCCATTTCATAAATACATTTACCGTAAAGTATTAGATCTACTGTAAAGCAAATATATCGGAGACGGCACATTTTTTTATTTTATTTTATTATTAGTTATATTATTATTTTACCACAGTGGACACTATGTCCACACATTCAATGTTTTTTTAAGTTTCAGGATGATTTGTGAAGTCACTGTTGGTAACAGATATTTAAAAAAATGGCCAAATTGTAAATAATGCCCGAATAACGCAAGATGCTTTAATTATTATAATTCAAGCCTCATGTCACCTGCTTTTATCTCAATATCCTTTGTTTTCGTATTTAAAACGACAAATTAAGTCATTCTTGTGGGGCAATACACCAGCCCCCACTCCTGCATCCTCAAACACACTCCTCAAATTTTACAAGCTCACCATTCACATATAGTGTACAATACTCCCAAGCAATACCATTGACATTACACTCTGCTGTAGTGGGCAACATATAGGTCGGGCAATAACAATGACATTACACTCTGCTGAAGTAGGCAACATATAGGTCGGGCAATACCAATGACATTACTATCTGCAGAAGTGGGCAACAGATAGGTCGGGCAATACCAATGATTTTACTCTCTGCTGAAGTGGGCAACATATAGGTCGGGCAATACCATTGACATTACTATCTGCTGAAGCAGGCAACATACAGGTCGGGCAATACCAATGACATTAATCTCTGCTGAAGTGGGCAACAGATAGGTCAGGCAATAACAATGTCATTATTCTCTGCTGAAGTGGGCAACACATATTTCGGAAATACCAATTACATTACTCTCTGCTGAAGTGGACAACAGATAGGTCGGGCAATACCACTGACATTACACTCTGCTGAAGTGGGCAACATATAGGTCGGGAAATAACATCGACCTTACACTCTGCTGAAGCGGGCAACATATCGGTCGGCCAACACCATCGACATTACAATCTGCTGAAGTGGGCAGCATATTGGTCGGCCAATACCATTGACATTACTCTCTGCTGAAGCGGACAACATATCGGTCGGCAAATATCATCGGCATTACACTCTGCTGAAGTGGGCAACAGATAGGTTGGGAAATACCACTGACATTACAATCTGCTGAAGTGGGCACCATATAGGTCAGGCAATACCATCGACATTACACTCTGCTGAAATAGGCAAGATATAGGTCGCGAAATACCATGGACATTACACTCTGATGAAGTGGACAACAGATAGGTCGGGCAATAACAATAGTATTGCCCTACTTATCTGTTGCCTACTTCAGCAGAGTGTAATGGCATTGGTATTGCCCGACTTAACTGTTGCCTACTTCAGCAAAACAGATAGGCCGGGCAATACCATTGACATTACATTCTGCTAAAGTGGGCAACAAATAGATCGGGCAATATCACTGACACTACACTCTGATGAGGTAGGCAACATATAGGTCGGGCAATACCACTGACATTACTCTCTGCTGAAGTAGGCAACAGACTGGTCGGGCAATACCAATGACATATCTCTCTGCTGAAGTAGGCAACCTATAGCATTACACTCTGCTGAATCGGGCAACAGATAGGTCGGACAATACAACTGACACTACACTCTGCTGAAGTAAACAACAGATAGGTCGGGCAATACCACTGACATTACGCACTGCTGAAGTAGGCAACGGACAGGTCGGGCAATACATTTTACATTAAAGTCTGCTGAAGTGGGCAACATATATAGGTCGACCAATACCAATGACATTACTCTCTGCTGAAGTAGGCAACATTCAAGTCGGGCATTACCATTGACACTCCACTCTGTGGAAGTAGGCAACAGGTTTGTCGGGCAATACGATTGGCATTACACTCTGATGAATTAGGCAACAGATAGGTCTGGCAATATCAATGAAATTACTCTCTGCTGAAGTAGGCAACCGATAGGTCGAGCAATACCATCGCCATTACTCTCTGCTGAAGTAGGCAAGAGATAGGTAGGACAATACCAATGCCATAGAACTCTGCTGAAGTAGGCAACATATAGGTCGGGTAATACCATTGACATTACACTCTGCTGAAGTGGGCAACAGATAGGTCGGGCAAAATCACTGATTGTACAATTTGATGAGGTAGGCAACATACAGGTTCGGCAATACCACTGACATTACACTCTGCTGAAGTGGGCAACAGATAGGTCGGGCAAAATCACTGATAGTACAATTTGATGAGGTAGGCAACATACAGGTTCGGCAATACCACTGACATTACACTCTGCTGAAGTAGGCAACAGTTTAGGTCGTGCAATACCACAGACATTACTTTCTACTGAAGTAGGCAACATAAAGGTCGGGCAATATCATTGACACTACACTCTGCTGAAGTAAACAACATATATGTCGGGCAATACCTCTGACATTACACTCTGCTGAAGTAGGCAACCGATAGGTCGGGCAATACCATCGACATTACTCTCTGCTAAAGTAGGCAATAGATAGGTCGGGCACTAGCACTGACATTACACTCTGCTTAAGTAGGCAACAGACAGGTCGTGCAATACCACTGACATTACTTTCTACTGAAGTAGGCAACAGACAGGTCGGGCAATACCACTGACATTACTCTCTGCTGAAGTAGACAACAGACAGGTCGTGCAATACCACTGACATTACATTCTACTGAAGTAGGCAACAGATAGGTCAGACAATACAACTGACATTACTTTCTGTTGAAGTAGGCAACAGATAGGTCCGGCAATACCATTGACATTACACTCTGCTGAAGTAGGCAACAGGTAGGTTGGGCAATACCATTGACATTACACTCTGATGAAGTAGGCAGCAGATATGCCGGGCAATACCAATAACATTACTCTCTGCCGAAGTAGGCAACATATAGGTCGGACAATACCACTGACATTAATCTCTGCTGAAGTAGACATCAGATAGGTCGGACAATACCACTGACATTACTTTCTGCTGAAGTAGGCAACAGATAGGTCCGTCAGTACCAATGGCATTACTCTTTGCTGAAGTAGGCAACAGAAATGTCCGGCAATACTACTGATATTACTCTCTGCTGAAGTATAGGCAAGTCGGGCAATACCATTGACATTACTCTCTACTGAAGTAGGCAACATATATGTAGGGCAATATCATTGACATAACACTCAGCTGAAGTGTGCAAACTATAGGTCGGGCAATACCAATGACACTACACTCTGCTGAAGTAGACTACAGATATGTCGGGCATAACATCTGACATTACACTCTGCTGAAGTAGGCAACAGAGAGGTCGGGCAATACCACTGACAATACTTTCTGCTTAAGATGGCAACATATAGGTAGGGCAATAGCATCGACATTACACTCTGCTGAAGTAGACAATAGATAAATCGGGCGATACCATCGACATTACTCTCTGATGAAGCTAGCAACGGATAGGTAGGGCAATACCATTGACATTACACTCTGCTGAAGTAGGCAAAAGTATGCTGGGCAATACCATTGTCATTACACTCTGATGAAATAGGCAGCAGATATGTCGGGCAATACCAATGACATAACTCTCTGCTGAAGAAGGCAACATATAGGTCGGGCAATACCATTGACATTATTCTCTGCTGAAGTAGGCAATAAATAGGTCGGACAATACCATCGACATTATTCTCTGCTGAAGTAGGTAATAGACAGGTCGGACAATACCAATGATATAAAACTCTGCTGAAGAAGGCAACATATAGGTAGGGCAATATCATTGACAAAACACTCAACTCAAGTAGGCAACCGATATGTCGGGCAATACCATCGACATTATTCTCTGCTGAAGTAGGTAATAGATATGTCGGACAATACCAAGGACATAAAACTCTGCTGAAGAAGGCAACCGATAGGTCGGGCAATACAATTGACCTTACTCTCTGCTGGTAGGCAACATATAGGTCGGGCAATACCAATGACATTACAATCTGCTGAAGTGGACCACATGTAGATCGGGCAATACCATTGACACTACTGACACTACACTCTGCTGAAGTAGGCAACAGATAGGTGGGGCAATACCATGGGCATTACTCTCTGCTGAAGTAGATAACAGATAAGTCGGGCAAGACCGACATTACTCTCTGCTGAAGTAGGCAACATATAGGTCGGGCA
Source organism: Cyrtodaria siliqua (assembly GCA_037043455.1). Lineage (NCBI taxonomy): Eukaryota > Metazoa > Mollusca > Bivalvia > Adapedonta > Hiatellidae > Cyrtodaria > Cyrtodaria siliqua. Next base: position 227,098 of record JAWPHD010000510.1, read on the forward strand.
ATACCACTGACATTACTCTCTGCTGAAGTAGGCAACATATAGGTCGGGCAATACCAATGACATTACTCTCTGCTGAAGTGGGCAACATCTAGGTCGGGCAATACCTTGACATTACACTCGGCTGAAGTGGGCAACATGTAGGTCAGGCAATACCAATGACATTACACTCTGCTGAAGTGGGCAACATATAGGTCGGGCAATACCTTGACATTACACTCTGCTGAAGTGGGCAACATATAGATCGGGCAATACCTTGACATTACTCTCAGCTGAAATTGGAAACATATAGGTCGGGCAATACACTGACATTACTCTCCGCTGAAGTGGCCAACATATAGGTCAGGAAGACCTTGACATTACTCTCTGCTGAAGTGGACAACATATAGTTCGGGCAATACCTTGACATTACTCTTTGCTGAAGTGGGCAACATATAGGTCGCGCAATACCTTGACATTACTCTCTGCTGAAGTAGGCAACATATATGTCGGGCAATACCTTGACATTACATTCTACTGAAGTGGGCAACATATAGGTCGGGAAATATCTTGCCATTACACTCTGCTGAAGTGGGCAACATATAGGTCGGGCAATACCTTGACATTACACTCTGCTGTAGTGGGCAACATATAGGTCTGGCAATACCTTGACATTACACTCTGCTGAAGTGGGCAACATATAGGTCGGGCAATACCTTGACATTACAATCTGCTGAAGTGGACAACATATAGGTCGGGCAATACCTTGACATAACTCTCTGCTGAAGTGGGCAACATACAGGTCGGGCGATACCTTGACATTACACTCTGCAGAAGTGGACAACAGATATTTCGGGCAATACCTTGACATTACTCTCTGCTGAAGTGGGCAACATATAGGTCGGGCAATACCTTGACATTACTCTCTGCTGAAGTGGGCAACATATAGGTCGGGCAATACCTTGACATTACTCTCTGTTGAAGTGGGCAACATATAGGTCGGGCAATACCTTGACATTACTCTCTGCTGAAGTATGCAACAGGTGGGTCAGGTTATATTATACTGGAAAAAAGCACGCTTCTTTTTACATCTAGCTTAAAGAAATATAATGTAATTTTATATTTGAGATATTTAAAAACATTGGCATGACATAGGCTGTTCTTCTTTTTCATTTATGATTTGTTATGCAAGGTATGTATCAGATTATGTACGCCTGAGGACATCGGATGATTATTTTATCACATGGATGATAGATCACAACTTCAGTAAATCGAAGTGGACAATCTAAACAAATAAATAACACAACTATATCTACCATCCATTCATCGGGCACCAGTGCATATGATGTTAATATTAAAGACAAATTCCTTATCATCTCCGTAAAGTTTGAAAATAAATATATTGTGTCTTTAGTGAATAAAGTGTCAGTGCAAATTGAAATATATCCTGATCGACCCGACTGTATTTAATGTAAACCTGTTTATTCTATACTCTGTTCAACAGTCAAGCATATTTACAATTGGTTGATCAATCTTCTAATGAGCACCAATTTAGACAAAAGTACTTAAAACAACGATCGAAAAGCAATTATATCCCAGAATAGACATGAACGTTAGATGAAACACAATGCTATTAAAAGGTATACTGATTTATTGAATATGTCCGATAAACAAAGAACAGTTACTGACACAATGAATCTTCGAGCTAACAAGCAGATATGCTTTATGACGATAATCTAAACAATTATGTGTATTTCTATAATTGATGTCCCAGTTTGTATAATAAAGTTGTTTTGCGCCTCGCTATTTAAACTAACAACAAAAGTGAGCATATGAACACGCCCAAGATAAACAGTAAGATAAACGTGACACGTATGTTGCTTGCCATATAGACGTAACATACACAAACATCCATCTTCCATAATCTATTGTTCCTTCAGAGATGGACGTACATTTTGATATATGAGTCTCTTCTGATAAAACTGAGATCCGGCAATCTCTATAAATCCTAAATGAATCAAGAAAACATAACTGAATAAATGACTCTTTTGAGAATTTTGTATTCAAGGCATGAGTGTTATTACCATATCTAGGGAAGATCTTGTTTTAGTATCCTCGACCTATACGCGGGTACGTATCAGGATAGGTGGGCCATTTACAATTATGTTTACGTGTCTTTCCCTGTTTGTTACATGTATCAGGATAGGTGGGCCATTTACAATTATGTTTACGTGTCTTTCCCTGTTTGTTACATGTATCAGGATAGGTGGGCCATTTGCAATGACTGTTTACGTGTCTTTCCCTGTTTGTTACATGTATCAGGATAGGTGGGCCATTTGCAATAACTGTTTACATGTGTTTCCCTGTTTGTAACATGTATCAGGATTTGCAGAGACTGTTTACGTGTGTTTCCCTGTTTGTTACATGTATCAGGATATGTGGGCCATTTGCAATGACTGTTTACGTGTCTTTCACTGTTTGTTACATATATCAGGATAGCTGGGTCATTTGCAATGGCTGTTTACGTGTGTTTCCCAGTTTGTTACATGCATCAGGATAGGTGGACACTTGCCAACGTTTAACTGTTTGTGCCATGTATCTGGATAGTTGGACACCTGGCAACGGCATTTTACGTGGATTTCCCTGTGAGTGACAGGTACCTGGATAGTTGGACACCTGGCAACGATATTTTATGTGGAACTGTATTTATTTTACAGAAATCGAACCCGAATTGCATTTGGCGAGACTCGAGTCCGCTACCAAACTCTGCTCATATATATACAGTTTCCCCGTTATCGCCTCTTTTTGATAGCACGGAGTTGCCGCCGACCTGCTTGTGTCGACATAATGAAACACTTGTTGTCGTCCTATACATATTACAGACGCCTGGATAGTTTAGAATCAGTCCTAGACCGTTAATTAACTGCATAATCAGACCACGTAAGTTCATCAAAAAGTCTTAGAACCCTGGGTTCCAATCATTTTGTCTTCAAATTTCAGCTTGGCAAATCTCTAAATGTCAGCTGATTTCTATGCGATAGGCACCACCGAACAGAGATAGGATTGTTTGTGTTTCTAACCATATATATATATTTACAAATTATCATTAAACTATAGTGCTATTATCCCTGATACGTCGTTTTTGTACCATCTGATATGACACATGATGTGAAATCCATATCTTCCCACATAGGTTGTCATACGAGATTTGCGGGTGATAACCTGTGCGGGATGATACCCCGGAACTGAGTTACGTCAATAACCGTTGATTAACTGACGTCATTAATGTGCAGGCCGTCATTTACGTACGTTTAAATTTCATTCCCGTGTAAATGGATGCAGGGAAAAGGACGCTGGAATCTCTGGCCACTTGTATCGAGTTCATAGCAAAAATGGGTCAACAAAGCGCTCGACTCATGTTTGTTTTTGCTTTATTAATGTCTTAATAAATGTTGTTAACTAAAGTGCAAATCCCTCTATAAAATGAGCTCTTCTTATTTCGATTCATCCAGTACTGTCTGCGATTAGCCCTTCCAAATGTTCAAGATCATATACGCTTTCATTCATTTCCAATACTTTGGGAGGCTAATCTAAGAAAGTCTATATGCAGTAATGCATGAATCTAAATGCCCGTTTCGGCGGAGAAATATGCCCACTGTGTAGGGGTATGTGCGCTTTACTAAAACAAACAGTTAAATATAAAGAAAGTCATGAAGCAAAACATACCTGAATCGAGCGATTTGTTAGTAATAACATTTACATAATCGATAAACATATTACTTTTTTTTTAGTACTCAATAGTCAATGATGAATACATTACACCTCTTCACTTTCCACATCACACCTGATATATCTGTAAATATTTCAAAACATTCTTTTTTGTGCGTTTAGTAATATCAGAGTGATAATTTATACACGGTTGGTAACCAGTGGAGTTATCTCCATTTGGAGGTATATGCAAAAGTGCTCCAGCGCCACTTCCGAGGTAGTTTCAGCGCCTACAATCCTAGTGGAACACTAGTAGTCAGACGTAGTGAAACATTAGTAGTCAAATCTAGTGAAACACTAGTAGTAAATCTTAGTGGAACACAAACTAGCCATAGCCAATCCTATTGGAACACAAGAAGTTAATCCTAGTGGAACACTAGTAGTTAATCCTAGTTGAACACTAGTATTTAATACTAGTGGAGCACAAGTAGTCAATCCTAGCGGAACACTAGTAGTCATACCTAGTAAAACACTAGTAGTCAATCTTAGTGAAACACAAACTACCCATAGTCAATCCAACTGGAACACTAGTAGTCAATCCTATCGGAACACTAGTAGTTAATGTTAGTGGAATACTAGTAGTCAATCCTAATGGAACATTAGTAAACAATCCTAGTGGAACATTAGCAGTCAATCCTAGTGGATCACGAGTAGTCAATATAAGTGCAACACTAGTAGTCAATATATGTGGAAAACAAATCCTAGTGGAAGAATATTGTTTAATCCTAGTGGACTGCTAGTCAATCCTACTGGAACACCAGTAGTCAATCCTAGTCGAACACTGGTAGTCAATCATTGTGGAACACTGGATGTCAATCCTAATGGAACATAAGTAGTCAATCCTAGTGCAAAACTAGTAGTCAATCCTTGTGGAACACTATAATTAAATCCTATTGGAACACTGGAAGTAAATCCTAGTGGAATACATACTCCTCATAGTCAACTCAAGCAGAACACTAGTAGGTAATCATAGCGGAACACTAGTAGTCAATACTTCTGGAACACGAGTAGTCAATCCAAGTGGAACACAAAATAGCCATAGTCAATCCTAGTGGAACACTAATAGTTAATCCTAGTGAAGCACTAGCAGTCAATCCTAGTGGAACACTAATAGTCAATATTAGTGGAACACAAACTAGCCACAGTAATTCGTAATGGAACACTAGCAAATTCAAACTAACCATAGTCAATCCTAGTGGACTACTAGCAGTCAATATTAGTGGAATGAATGAATGAATGAATGGTGTTTTACGGCACGTCGACACATAAATAGATCATATTGTGCGCAAAAACTGATGAAAGATGAAGAAATGAAGGATTAATTAAAAATGAATGTAAATATATAAAGATAAAATTATTTACAAATAAGGCCATCCTTAAAAATATATTTGTTTGCTGTTTTCCGACCCGGGATTTTATAAGTGGGTAGGTAGGTAGGTGATTTTTTTTTTTGCCAAATGCAGTAAAAAAAACATAAGAAATTAAAGAAAAATATACTAAAAACAGTAAAAAAAAAATATTTGTTAAAAAATTGCTATAAAAAGTTTTGGGTAGGGCCCTTTTTGGTGGGTAGGTAGGGAAACAGCAAACCAAAATTGTTTATGGTCGGCCTAAGGGATGATATTAGTGGAACAATGGTAGTCAATATTAGTGGAACACAAACTAGCCATAGTAATTCCTAGTGGAACACTTGTAGTTAATCCTAGTGGAACACTAGCGGTCAATATTAGTTGAACACTGGTAGTCAATCCTAGTGGAACATTACTATTCAAATCTAGTGGAACACTAGTAGTCAATATTAGTGGAACATTACTAGTCAAACCTAGTGGAACACTAGTAGTCAATATTAGTGAGTCAATATTAGTGAAAAAGAAACTAGCCATAGTGAATCTTAGTGGAACACTAGTAATTAATCCTTTTGGAACACTAGTAGTCAATCCTAGTGGAACACTAGCAGTAAATCCTAGTGGAACACTAGTAGTCAATATCAGTGGAACACTAGTAGTCAATATTAGTGGAACATAAACTAACCAAAATCAATCCTAGTGGAACATTAGTAGTTAATTCTACTGGAACACTAGCAATTATGTTTTAACACTAGTAGTCAATATTAGTGGAACGCTGGTAGTCAATATTAGTGGAACACTGGTAGTGAATCCTAGTGGAATCTAACTCACCATAGGCAATCCTAGTTAAACACTAGTAGTCCTTGTGGAATACAAACTAGCCATAGTCAATCCTAATGGAAAACAAACAAGCCATAGTCATTCCTAGTGGGATAGCCCTAGTCAATCCTAGTGGAATACAAACTAGCCATAGTCAGTCTTAATGAAATTCAAACAAGTATGTCATTCATTCAAACTAGTGAAATTCAAACTAACCATAGTCAATCCTAGTGGAATACCAACAGGCCATAGTCATTCCTAATAAAATTCAAATTAGCCATATATTATCCTAGTGGAATATAAACTAGCCACAGTCATTCACAGTGGAATACAAACAAGCCATAGTCATTCCTAGTGGGATACAAACTAGCCATAATCATTCACAGTGGAATACAAACTAGCCATAGTCAATCACAGTGGAATACAAACAAGCCATAGTCATTCCTAGTGGGATACAAACTAGCCATAGTCAATCCTAGTGGAATACAAAGTAGCCATAGTAAATCCTAGTGGAATGCGAACTCGCCGTAGTCATTCCTAGTGGGATACAAACTAGCCATAGTCAATCCTAGTGGAATACAAAGTAGCCATAGTAAATCCTAGTGGAATGCGAACTCGCCGTAGTCAATCCTAGTGGAATGCGAACTCACGAAAGAGTCAATCCTAGTGGAATACAAACTAGCCATAATCAGTCCTAGTAGAATTCAAACTAGCCATATTCATTCCTAGTAAAATTCAAACTGGCCATATTCATTACTAGTAGAATACAAACAAGACATATTCATTCCTAGTAGAATTTAAACTAGCCATAATCATTCCTGGTAGAATACAAAACTAGCCATATTCATTCCTAGTAAAATACAAACTAGCCGTATTCATTCCTAGTAGAATTCAAACAAGACATATTCATTCCTAGTATTATACAAACTAGCCATATTCATTCCTAGTAGAATTTAAACTAGCCATATTCATTCTAATAGTTTTCAAACGAGACATATTCATTCCTAGTAGAATTCAAACTAGCCATAATCATTCCTAGTAGAATTCAAACTAGACATATCCATTGCTAGTAGGATTTAAACTAGCCATATTTATTCCTAGTAGAATTCAAACAAGACATATTCATTCCTAGTAGAATTTAAACTAGCCATAATCAATCCTAGTAGAATTTAAACTAGCCATAATCATTCCTGGTAGAATACAAAACTAGCCATAATCATTCCTAGTAAAATACAAACAAGCCGTATTCATTCCTAGTAAAATACAAACTAGCCGTATTCATTCCTAGTAGAATTCAAACAAGACATATTCATTCCTAGTAGAATACAAACTAGCCATAATCATTCCTAGTAGAATTTAAAATAGACATATTCATTTCTATTCGAATTCAAACCAGCCATATTCATTCCTAGTAGAATTTAAACTAGACATATTCATTCCTAGTAGAATTCAAACAAGACATATTCATTCCTAGTAGAATTTAAACTAGCCATAATCAATCCTAGTAGAATTTAAACTAGCCATAATCATTCCTGGTAGAATTTAAACTAGACATATTTATTCCTAGTAGAATTCAAACAAGACATATTCAATCCTAGTAGAATTTAAACTAGCCATAATCATTCCTAGTAGAATTTAAAATAGACATATTCATTCCTAGTAGAATTCTAACTAGCCATAATCATTTGTAGTAGAATTTAAACTAGACATATTTATTCCTAGTAGAATTCAAACAAGACATATTCAATCCTAGTAGAATTTAAAATAGACATATTCATTCCTAGTAGAATTTAAAATAGACATATTCATTTCTATTCGAATTCAAACTAGCCATATTCATTCCTAGTAGAATTTAAACTAGACATATTCATTCCTAGTAGAATTCTAACTAGCCATAATCATTTGTAGTAGAATTTAGACTAGCCATAATCAATCCTAGTAGAATACAAACTAGCCATATTCATTCCTACTAGAATTTAAATTAGACATATTCATTCCTAGTAGAATTCAAACTAGCCATAATCAATCCTAGTAGAATTCAAACTAGCCATAATCAATCCTAGTAGAATTCAAACTTGCCATATTCAATCCTAGTAGAATTCAAACTAGCCATAATCAATCCTAGTAGAATTCAAACTAGTCATATTCAATCCTAGTAGAATTCAAACTAGCCATAATCAATCCTAGTATAATTCAAACTAGCCATAATCAATCCTAGTAGAATTCAAACTAGCCATAATCAATCCTAGTATAATTCAAACTAGCCATAATCAATCCTAGTAGAATTCAAACTAGCCATAATCAATCCTAGTATAATTCAAACTAGCCATAATCAATCCTAGTAGAATTCAAACTAGCCATAATCAATCCTAGTATAATTCAAACTAGCCATAATCAATCCTAGTAGAATTCAAACTAGCCATAATCAATCCTTGTAGAATTCAAACTAGCCATAATCAATCCTTGTAGTATTCAAACTAGCCATAATCAATCCTTGTAGAATTCAAACTAGCCATAATCAATCCTTGTAGAATTCAAACTAGCCATAATCAATCCTAGTAGAATACAAACTAGACATATTCATTACCAGTAGAATTCAAACTACACATATAATTTAAACTATCCATAATCATTCCTAGAATAGATCTAAAACTAACTACATTTCTGTAGAGATTTGTTCTAAAAATATTTAAATCAAGGCAAACATACAAAGCAACCAATACCAAAGGCAATTAGTTACAAATTCCAACTATCTGAAGTAGCCAACATGGGACCGTTTAACGACATGAGTGATGAGACTACACTCACTACGGGCGTAAAGGAAAATATGTCTACGTTCAACATGAATTAATTGTGCATATAATTAAACCCTTAAGAGGATTTAACATCGTTGTCAGGTTCGGCTATAATAATAAAAAAATAACAACAACATCCCATTTGTATATAGGTGTTTAATCATTTCGATTAAAATGATTTTTTAAAACATTTTTAGTCTTGAGTAAGTATAGCAACAGGTGAAACAGATGCTCGTATAATGATGCTCGTATAATGACAGCACACGCAAACTGTGTTGCCGTGTAAGCCAGCATGTCTACTACTCGTGTGTTGCCGTGTAAGCAGCATGTCTATTACTCGTGTGTTGCCATGTAAGCAGCATGTCTATTACTCGTGTGTTGCCGTGTAAGCCAGCATGTCTACTACTCGTATGTTGCCGTGTAAGCCAGCATGTCTATTACTGGTGTGTTGCCGTGTAAGCCAGCATGTCTATTACTCGTGTGTTGCCGTGTAAGCCAGCATGTCTATTATTCGTGTGTTGGCCGTGTAATCCAGCATGTCTACTATTCGTGTGTTGCCGTGTAAGCCAGCATGTCTACTACTCGTGGTGTTGCCGTGTAAGCCAGCATGTCTATTACTCGTGTGTTGCCGTGTAAGCCAGCATGTCTATTACTCGTGTGTTGCCGTGTAAGCCAGCATGTCTACTACTCGTGTGTTGCCGTGTAAGCCAGCATGTCTACTACTCGTGTGTTGCCGTGTAAGCCAGCATGTCTACTACTCGTGTGTTGCCGTGTAAGCCAGCATGTCTATTACTCGTATGTTGCCGTGTAAGCCAGCATGTCTATTACTCGTGTGTTGCCGTGTAAGCCAGCATGTCTATTACTCGTGTGTTGCCGTGTAAGCCAGCATGTCTATTACTCGTGTGTTGCCGTGTAAGCCAGCATGTGTACTATTTGTGTGTTGCCGTGTAAGCCAGCATGTCTATTAGTCGTGTGCTCGTGTGTTGCCGTGTAAGCCAGCATGTCTATTACTCGTGTGTTGCCGTGTAAGCCAGCATGTGTACTACTCGGTTGTTGCCGTGTAAGCCAGCATGTCTATTAGTCGTGTGTTGCCGTGTAAGCCAGCATGTCTATTACGCGTGTGTTGCCGTGTAAGCCAGCATGTCTACTACTCGTGTGTTGCCGTGTAAGCCAGCATGTCTATTACTCGTGTGTTGCCGTGTAATCCAGCATGTCTATTAGTCGTGTGTTGCCGTGTAAGCCAGCATGTCTATTAGTCGTGTGTTGCCGTGTAAGCCAGCATGTATATTACTCGTGTGTTGCCGTGTAATCCAGCATGTCTATTAGTCGTGTGTTGCCGTGTATGCCAGCATGTCTATTAGTCGTGTGTTGCATCTGTAACCAGCATGTCTACTACCCGTGTGTCGCCGTGTAAGCCAGCATGTCTATTAGTCGTGTGTTGCCGTGTAATCCAGCATGTCTATTAGTCGTGTGTTGCCGTGTAAGCCAGCATGTCTATTAGTCGTGTGTTGCCGTGTAAGCCAGCATGTATATTACTGGTGTGTTGCCGTGTAATCCAGCATGTCTATTAGTCGTGTGTTGCCGTGTATGCCAGCATGTCTATTAGTCGTGTGTTGCCCCTGTAACCAGCATGTCTACTACCCGTGTGTCGCCGTGTAAGCCAGCATGTCTATTAGTCGTGTGTTGCCGTGTAAGCCAGCATGTATATTACTTGTGTGTTGCCGTGTAATCCAGCATGTCTATTAGTCGTGTGTTGCCGTGTATGCCAGCATGTCTATTAGTCGTGTGTTGCCCCTGTAACCAGCATGTCTACTACCCGTGTGTCGCCGTGTAAGCCAGCATGTCTATTAGTCGTGTGTTGCCGTGTAATCAAGCATGTATATTACTCGTGTGTTGCCGTGTAATCCAGCATGTCTATAAGTCGTGTGTTGCCGTGTAAGCCAGCATGTCTATTAGTCGTGTGTTGCCCTGTAAGCCAGCATGTCTATTAGTCGTGTTTTGCCGTCTAAGCAAGCATTTATATTTGTTGTGTGTTGCCGTGTAATCCAGCATGTATATTACTCGTGTGTTGCCGTGTAACCAGCATGTCTATTACCCGTGTGTTGCCGTGTAAGCTATTATGTCAATATATCAGTGATATTGAATGTCGATCTACGATCTTCACTTCACATAGCTAGTAGGAACACAATTTACAAATATAGCACTCGTTTCCCGCAACAATGTACTAAAAAATGATCAATATTCCTGTCTTTGGTCACATTTTGTAATATACTATTTGTGATTTTGTTACATTTCCTCTTACTGCATACAGGTATGCCTGAGATGTAAATACATTTCTGTTTAGTTCTGTTCAAACTTCACACATGTTTACTTCAACATGACAGTAGTATGTGTTCATACTTATATATACAACTGTGGACGCTGGAAGTTCTCCCCTACACAAGTATATATACAACTGTGAACGCTGGAAATTCTCCCTTATACAAGTATATATACAACTGTGGACGCTGGAAGTTCTCCCCTATACAAGTATATATACAACTGTGGACGCTGGAAGTTCTCCCCTATACAAGTATATATACAACTGTGAACGATGGAAGTTCTCCCCTATACAAGTATATATACAACTGTGGACGCTGGAAGTTCTCCCCTATACAAGTATATATACAACTGTGAACGCTGGAAGTTCTCCCCTATACAAGTATATATACAACTGTGGACGCTGGAAGTTCTCCCCTATACACGTATATATACAACTGTGAACGCTGGAAGTTCTCCCCTATACAAGTATATATACAACTGTGAACGCTGGAAGTTCTCCCCTATACAAGTATATATACAACCTGGAAGTTCTCCCCTATACAAGTATATATACAACTGTGAACGTTGGAAGTTCTCCCCTATACAAGTATATATACAACTGTGGACGCTGGAAGTTCTACCCTATACAACTATATATACAACTGTGGACGCTGGAAGTTCTCCCCTATACAGGTATAAATACAACTGTGGACGCTGGAAGTTCTCCCCTATACAGGTATATATATATATACAACTGTAAACGCTGGAAGTTCTCCCCTATACAGGTATATCTATATATACAACTGTGCACGCTGGAAGTTCTCCCCTATACAGGTATATATACAACTGTAAACGCTGGAAGTTCTCCCCTATACAGGTACAAATACAACTGTGGACGCTGGCAGTTCTCCCCTATACAAGTATATATACAACTGTGAACGCTGGAAGTTCTCCCCTATACAAGTATATATACAACTGTGGACGCTGGAAGTTCTCTCCTATACAGGTATATATACAACTGTGGACGCTGAAAGTTCTCCCCTATACAAGTATATATACAACTGTGGACGCTGGAAGTTCTCCCCTATACAAGTATATATACAACTGTGAACGCTGGAAGTTCTCCCCTATACAAGTATATATACAACTGTGGACGCTGGAATTCTCCCCTATACAAGTATATATACAACTGTGATTCACATAGTCAACAGTTGAACAAACTTGAGGATGATAAGCTTATGCTACATGTCATATATAAGCTTATGCTACATGCCATATATAAGCTTATGCTACATGTCATATATAAGCTTATGCTACATGTCATATATAAGAGCCCTAGCTCTTGTGGTTTCAGACAAGGAGATTGTTTGTATGTAAAACATATGACGACAGTGGTTCGGTCATATTTTATCTCAGGGTCACCTAGAGGATGACTATACGCTTATGCTACATGAGACGTATTGGAACTCTAGCTCTTGTAGCTTCAGAGAAGATTTTTTAAATATTGTCCTCTCACTTTATGTGAAACTGTGACTCCGAGTGCTGGGCCAACATTGACCACTAGGGTATTGGTAACATGCTGTCGTGGTAGATCAGCTGCTGAGGCGACAACTATTGTCATACTTTGTAAGCAATGATTACATAGAGGAAATCTAAGTTGAAAAAGGGCCATGACGCTGCCAAAACATGTCAGATCAAAAATGCATTGCCAAGTGTACAACTGCGCATGGTGCTGAAGAAATGTACAACGTTTGGAAACAACTCATGGAAAACTGTAGGAGCAGTTTAGGTTGCAATGGATGCATATACATATCTAAGTGGAGACAATGAATGCATCTACATATCTAAGTGGAGACAATGGATGCATATACATTTCTAAGTGGAGACAATGAATGCATCTACATATCTAAGTGGAGACAATGGATGCATATACATATCTAAGTGGAGACAATGAATGCATATACATATCTAAGTGGAGACAATGAATGCATATACATATCTAAGTGGAGACAATGGATGCATATACATATCTAAGTGGAGACAATGAATGCATATACATATCTAAGTGGAGACACCATATGGATGCATATACATTTCTAAGTGGAGACAATGAATGCATCTACATATCTAAGTGGAGACAATGAATGCATATACATATCTAAGTGGAGACAATGAATGCATATACATATCTAAGTGGAGACACCATATGGATGCATATACATTTCTAAGTGGAGACAATGAATGCATCTACATATCTAAGTGGAGACAATGAATGCATATACATATCTAAGTGGAGACAATGAATGCATATACATATCTAAGTGGAGACAATGAATGCATATACATATCTAATTGGAGAATGATTCTGATAGGATGGTCGGATAGAAATTCTTTGCCGCACATTTGTTCATGTTGTTTGGAGACCTGTGTCCAGTTGGGAAACAACCCGTTAACATTTATAGGAGAAGTTCAGGCGACAGGTGTTGTCCTTTGTGGGTAATGAACATAGAAAATCTTAGTCGAAAAAGGGCCGTAACACTGCATAAATATGTTGCATCATAATCTAATTTCCAGGTGCACATCTGAGTATGGTCCTGAATAATGGAGGAATTATGTAAAGAAACAACTGTAGGATGCGTTCAGGCATCACGTTTAGTAATTTGTAGACAATAAACATAGAAAATCCAAGTCAGAAAACAGGATCGTATAAACTCTGCATCAAACATGTTGGATCAAAATACTGTTGCCAACTGCACATCTAGTCATCTTCACATGCTGTAAAGTATCTGTACTATGTTTATAAAAGATCTGTAAACAATTGTAGGAGGAGTTTAGGCTACAATAATTACCATTAACCTATACACATTCTAATGTCAAAAAAGGTGCATATTTCGTCTAGAACTTGTTGGAACAAAATGCTTTAACAGTTGTACATTTGCATGTCATGCTGAAAACGTCTACACCCTTTGGAGCCAATCCCTTGAAAACTGTAGAAGTTGCGGCGACAAAAGTTCCAATTTCATATAATTAATGCATAGCACATAATTCTTCTTATATGGTCAGAACAAAATTATTTTGCCAGGTGCACATTTGCATATCATGCTGAAGAAGTTTTCACACTTTGGTGCCAATCCCTTTAAAAGTGTAGGGGAAGTTAAGGCGACAAAATGCCCATTTAATATAATTCATTTATGGAAACTCTAAGTCGACAAAGGCACATAACTCTTTCAAAAATAGTCGGATCAAAATCCTGTAGATAGTTAGTTTCATATGTTTTTTAAATTGTGGACTTACGCTTCATGATATAACCTTTATATTGTTGCTTTTTGCCGACGATATGGTAATCCTTGGTAATAGTCCACATGAATTGCAAAAAAGTCTGGATATGCTTAAGATATACTAAGATAAATGTGGATTAGAAGTCAATACAAGTAAAACAAAAATAATGTTTTCTAGAAAACATGGTAGAATACTTGTTGATGAAACATGGAGTTATGGTAATAATACCCTAGTAAATGATCTTAATTATCCTGGTACAGTCATTACTTATACCGGCAATTGTACTTTAAATCAGGAAACACTTGTCGTTAAAGGGTAAAAGGGTAACAATATAAAAAAGTGTGACATAAAACCTAAAGTTATAAGTCAATTGTTTGAGAGGATTCACTTAAAGTTCTGTAAATCATTGTTAAAAGTTAAAACAAGTACGTGTACTATAGGTGTATATGGAGTATGTGTCACTAGATGCATATTCACTAATAGTTTAAACAAAGAGTATTGATATGTTCCAACATAATTGGTTTAACGATATTGCGGCAAGCGGTAGAACCCTTCACATTTATAAACATTTTAACCAACCATTTGAATTTGAATGTTAACTAAATGAGTTACTCGGCAAATATCTAGATTAAGACTTTCTTCGCACCAGCTGCGTAAAGAAACTGGACGATATGCACAAAATAGATTTGATACAGCGATGCGTTACTGTCCTTATTGTAATTCGAGAGATATTGACGAACAACATTTTGTTCTCATTTGCCCCTGTTTACCGCATATTCGTAGAAAATATATCATTTCTTTTCACTTCTGTCAACCAAGTGTGTACACATTATGTAAAATATCCAGCCTAAAACAGCCACTTTTTACAATATATGTACACCGTTTCTAAGCCTACTGACGACGAGGTATATAACATATATTTTGAGAATCCAAACTCTATAGACACAATATAAATGGCTTTAACCAGTCACGCCATATCCCAAAACGGGAGCGTCGAGTTAAGAGTTACCAACTCATAATTCACCTAACGCACATAAGATCATAAGCATTCCATCGCTCAAGAACAGCATTATCTCACTGCTGTAAAGTGTTCCCACATTCTAGTAGAGCATTTCCTCGCTGCTGTAAAGTGTTCCCACATTCTAGTAGAACATTCCCTCGCTGCTGTAAAGAGTTCCCACTCATAGTATCTAGAGCATTCCATCATTGCTGTAAGTGTTTCCACATTCTAGTAGAGCATTCCCTCACTGCTGTAAAGTTTTCCCACATTATATTCCCTCGCTGCTGTAAAGTGTTTCCACATTTTAGTAGAGCATTCCCCCGCTGCTGTAAAGTGTTCCCACATTATATTCCCTTGCTGCTGTAAATGTTCCCACATCCTAGTAGAGCACTCCCTCGCTGCTGTAAAGTGTTCCCACATTTTAGTGGAGCATTCCTTCACTGTTGTAAAGTGTTCCCACATTCTAGCAGAGCATTCCTTCGCTGCTGTAAAGTGTTCCTACATTTCAGTAGAGCATTTCCTCGCCGCTGTAAAGTGTTCCCACTTTCTAGTAGAGCATTCCCTCGCTGCTGTAAAGTGTTCCAACATTCTAGTAGAGCATTCCCGCCCTGCTGTAAAGTGTTCCAATATTCTAGTAGAACATTCCCTCGCTGCTGTAAAGTGTTCCTACATTCCAGTAGAACATTCCCACGCTGCTATAAAGTGTTTCAACATTCCAGTAGAGCATTCCCTCGCTGCTGTAAAGTATTCCCACATTTTAGTAGATCATTCCCTCGTCGCTGTAAAGTGTTCCCACATCCTAGTAGAGCACATTTCCTCGCTGCTGTAAAGAGTCCCACATTCTAGTAGAGCATTCTCTCGCTGCTGTAAAGTGTTCCCACATTTTAGTATAGCATTTCCTCGCTGCTGTAAAGTGTTCCCACATTTTAGTAGAGCATTTCCCCGCTTCTGTAAAGTGTTCCCACATTCTAGTACAGCATTCCCTCGATGCTGTAAGGTGTTCCAACATTCTAGTAGAACATATTTCCTCACTGATGTAAAGTGTTCCCACATTCTTGTAGAGCATTCCCTCGCTTCTGTAAAGTGTTTCCACATTCTAGAAGAGCATTCCCTCGCTGCTGTACGGTGTTCCAACATTCTAGTAGAACATTCCCTCACTGCTGTAAAGTGTTCCATAATTCTAGTAGAGCATTCTCTTGCTCAGGTAGATCGTTCCCTCGCCTTGCTAGAGCGTGATTTCACTGGTGTAGTCTTCTTTCACATTCACCATAGTGATACAACCGATATGTAGCAACATACTACACACGACATTGAGGGTATGCACTTCTAGAACATGGAAACGCTGTAAGTTATTGCTGATGCATGCCCCCTGTGAGGATCTGTAATATATTGTCATTATCAAACAAACATTATAACATATTTAAAGCTCTCTTACTATCCTTCATTCTTTGCTCCTTTCATTTACTAGCATTGCGTTGCGTTGGAAACTGTTTTCCCTGCTACCCGCGATATAATTATACAGACAAGGACTGTCCACGTCCACTGTGTACTACACACCTGCTACCCGCGATATATAGTAATACAGACAAGGACTGTCCACTTCCACTGTGTACTACACACCTGCTACCCGTGATATAGTAATACAGACAAGGACTGTCCACTTCCACTGTGTACTACACACCTGCTACCCGCGATATAGTAATACTGACAAGGACTGTCCACTTCCACTGTTTACTACACACCTGCTACCCGCGATATAGTAATACAGACAAGCACTGTCCACTTCCACTGTGTACTACACAACTGCTACCCGTGATAGAGTAATACAGACAATGACTGTCCACTTCCACTGTGTACTACACACCTGTTACCCGCGATATAGTAATACAGAAAAGGACTGTCCACGTCCACTGTTTACTACACACCTGCTACCCGCGATATAGTAATACAGACAAGGACTGTCCACTTCCACTGTGTACTACACACTTACTACCGGCGATGTAGTAATACAGACAAGGATTGTCCTGCTACCCGCGATATAGTAATACAGACTAGGATTGTCCACTTCCACTGTGTACTACACACCTGCTACCCGCGATATAGTAATACAGACAAGGACTGTCCACTTCCACTGTGTACTACACACCTGCTACCCGCGATATAGTAATACAGACAAGGACTGTCCACTTCCACTGTGTACTACACACCTGCTTCCCGCGATATAGTAATACAGACAAGGATTGTCCTGCTACCCGCGATATAGTAATACAGACAAGGACTGTCCACTTCCACTGTGTACTACACACCTGCTACCAGCGATATAGTAATTCAGACAAGGATTGTCCAATTCCACTGTGTACTACACACCTGCTACCAGTGATATAGTAATACAGACAAGGACTGTAAACTTCCACTGTGTACTACACACCTGCTACCCGTGATATAGTAATACAGACAAGGACTGTCCGCTTCCACTGTGTACTACACACCTGCTACCCGCAATATAGTAATACAGACAAGGACTGTCCACTTCCACTGTGTACTACACACATGCTACCCGTGATATAGTAATACAGACAAGGACTGTCCACTTCCACTATGTACTACACACCTGCTACCCGTGATATAGTAATACAGACAAAGACTGTCCACTTCCACTGTGTACTACACACTTCCTACCCGCAATATAGTAATACAGACAAGGACTGTCCACTTCCATTGTGTACTACACACTTGCTACCCGCGATATAGTAATACAGACAAGGATTGTCCTGCTACCCGCGATATAATAATACAGACAAGGACTGTCCACTTCCACTGTGTACTACACACCTGCTACCAGCGATATAGTAATTCAGACAAGGATTGTCCAATTTCACTGTGTACTACACACCTGCTACCCGTGATATAGTAATACAGACAAGGACTGTAAACTTCCACTGTGTACTACACACCTGCTACCAGCGATATAGTAATTCAGACAAGGATTGTCCAATTCCACTGTGTACTACACACCTGCTACCCGTGATATAGTAATACAGACAAGGACTGTAAACTTCCACTGTGTACTACACACCTACTATCCGCGATATAGTAATACAGACAAGGACTGTCCACTTCCACTGTGTACTACACACCTGCTACCCGCAATATAGTAATACAAACAAGGATTGTCCACTTCCACTGTGTACTACACACCTGCTACCCACGATATAGTAATACAGACAAGGATTGTCCTGCTACCCGTGATATAGTAATACAGACAAGGACTGTCCACTTCCACTGTGTACTACACACCTGCTACCCGCGATGTAGTAATACAGACAAGGATTGTCGTGCTACCCGCGATATAGTAATACAGACAAGGACTGTCCACTTCCACTGTGTACTACACACCTGCTTCCCGCGATATAGTAATACAGACAAGGACTGTCCACTTCCACTGTGTACTACACATCTGCTACCCGCGATATAGTAATACAGACAAGGATTGTCCTGCTACCCGCGATATAGTAATACAGACAAGGACTGTCCACTTCCACTCTGTACTACACACCTGCTACCCGCAATATAGTAATACAAACAAGGATTGTCCACTTCCACTGTGTACTACACACCTGCTTCCCGCGATATAGTAATACAGAAAAGGATTGTCCTGCTACCCGCGATATAGTAATACAGACAAGGACTGATTTCCACTGTGTACTACACACCTGCTACCCGCGATATAGTAATACAGACAAGGATTGTCCTGCTACCCGCGATATAGTAATACAGACAAGGACTGTCCGATTCCACTGTGTACTATACACCTGCTACCCGTGATATAGTGATACAGACAAGGATTGTCCTGCTAACCGCGATATAGTAATACAGACAAGGACTGTCCACTTCCACTGTGTACTACACACCTGCTACCCGCGATATAGTAATACAGACAAGGATTGTCCTGCTACTCGCGATATAGTAATACAGACAAGGACTGACAATGTCCACTGTTTACTACACACCTGCTACCCGCGATATAGTAATACAGACAAGGACTGTCCGCTTCCACTGTGTACTACACACCTGCTACCCGCAATATAGTAATACAGACAAGGACTGTCCACTTCCACTGTGCACTACACACCTGCTATCCGCGATATAGTAATACAGACAAGGACTGTCCACTTCCACTGTGTACTACACACCTGCTACCCGCAATATAGTAATACAAACAAGGATTGTCCACTTCCACTGTGTACTACACACTTGCTTCCCGCGATATAGTAATACAGACAAGGATTGTCCTGCTACCCGCGATATAGTAATACAGAAAAGGACTGTCTACTTCCACTGTGTACTACACACCTGCTACCCGCGATATAGTAATACAGACAAGGACAGTCCACTTCCACTGTGCACTACACACCTGCTATCCGCGATATAGTACTACAGACAAGGACTGTCCAGTTCCACTGTGTACTACACACCTGCTACCCGCAATATAGTAATACAAACAAGGATTGTCCACTTCCACTGTGTACTACACACTTGCTTCCCGCGATATAGTAATACAGACAAGGATTGTCCTGCTACCCGCGATATAGTAATACAGAAAAGGACTGTCTACTTCCACTGTGTACTACACACCTGCTACCCGCAATATAGTAATACAGACAAGGACCGTTCGATTCCACTGTGTACTACATACCTGCTACCCGCGATATAGTAATACAGACAAGGATTGTCCTGCTACACGCGATATAGTAATACAGACAAGGAATGTCCACTTCCACTGTGTACTACACACCTGCTACCCACGATATAGTAATACAGACAAGTATTGTCCTGCTACCCGCGATATAGTAATACAGACAAGGACTGACAATGTCCACTGTTTACTACACACCTGCTACCCGCGATATAGTAATACAGACAAGGACTGACAATGTCCACTGTTTACTACAAACCTGCTACCCGCGATATAGTAATACAGACAAGGATTGTCCACTTCCACTGTGTACTACACACCTGCTACCGATGATATAGTAATACAGACAAGGACTGTCCACTTCCACTGCGTACTACACACCTGTACCCGTGATATAGTAATACAGACAAGGACTGTCCGCTTCCACTGTGTACTACACACCTGCTACCCGCAATATAGTAATACAGACAAGGACTGTCCACTTCCATTGTGTACTACACACATGCTACCCGAGATATAGTAATACAGACAAGGACTGTCTACTTCTACTGTGTACTACACACCTGCTACCCGTGATATAGTAATACAGAAAAGGATTTTCCACTTCCACTGTGTACTACACACTTGCTACCCGCAATATAGTAATACAGACAAGGACTGTCTACTTCCACTGTGTACTACACACCTGCTACCCGTGATATAGTAATACAGAAAAGGATTGTCCACTTCCACTGTGTACTACACACATGCTACCCGTGATATAGTAATACAGACAAGAACTGTCTACTTCCACTGTGTACTACACACCTGCTACCCGTGATATAGTAATACAGAAAAGGATTGTCCACTTCCACTGTGTACTACACACCTGCTTCCCGCGATATAGTAATACAGACAAGGACTGTCCACTTCCACTGTGCACTACACACCTGCTATCCGCGATATAGTAATACAGACAAGGACTGTCCACTTCCACTGTGTACTACACACCTGCTACCCGCAATATAGTAATACAAACAAGGATTGTCCACTTCCACTGTGTACTACACACCTGCTACGCGCGATATAGTAATACAGACAAGGACTGTCCGATTCCACTGTGTACTACACACCTGCTACCCGCGATATAGTAATACAGACAAGGATTGTCTTGCAACCCGCGATATAGTAATACAGACAAGGACTGTCCACTTCCACTGTGTACTACACACCTGCTACCCGCGATATAGTAATACAGACAAGGATTGTCCTGCTACCCGCGATATAGTAATACAGACAAGGACTGACAATGTCCACTGTTTACTACACACCTGCTACCCGCGATATAGTAATACAGACAAGGATTTTCCACTTCCACTGTGTAATAAAAAACCTGCTACCCGTGATATAGTAATACAGACAAGGACTGTCCACTTCCACTGTGTACTACACACCTGCTACCCGTGATATAGTAATACAGACAAGGACTGTCCGCTTCCACTGTGTACTACACACCTGCTACCCGCAATAAAGTAATACAGACAAGGACTGTCCACTTCCACTGTGTACTACAAACATGCTACCCGTGATATAGTAATACAGACAAGGACTTTCAACTTCCACTGTGTACTACACAACTGCTACTCGTGATATAGTAATACAGACAAGGACTGTCCACTTCCACTGTGTACTACACACCTGCTACCCTTGATATAGTAATACAGACAAGGACTGTCCACTTCCACTGTGCACTACACACCTGCTATCCGCGATATAGTAATACAGACAAGGACTGTCCACTTCCATTGTGTACTACACACCTGCTACCCGCAATATAGTAATACAAACAAGGATTGTCCACTTCCACTGTGTACTACACACCTGCTACCCGTGATATAGTAATACAGACAAGGACTGTCCACTTCCACTGTGCACTACACACCTGCTATCCGCGATATAGTAATACAGACAAGGACTTTCCACTTCCACTGTGTACTACACACCTGCTACCCGCGATATAGTAATACAGACAAGGACTGTCCGATTCCACTGTGTACTACACACCTGCTACCCACGATATAGTAATACAGACAAGGATTGTCCTTCTACCCGCGATATAGTAATACAGACAAGGACTGTCCACTTCCACTGTGTACTACACACCTGCTACCCGCGATATATAGTAATACAGACAAGGACTGTCCACTTCCACTGTGTACTACACACCTGCTACCCGCGATATAGTAATACAGACAAGGATTGTCCTGCTACCCGCGATATAGTAAAACAGACAAGGACTGTCCACTTCCACTGTGTACTACACACCTGCTACCCGCGATATAGTAATACAGACAAGGATTGTCCTGCTACCCGCGATATAGTAAAACAGACAAGGACTGTCCACTTCCACTGTGTACTACACACCTGCTACCCGCAATATAGTAATACAGACAAGGATTGTCCTGCTACCCTCGATATAGTAATACAGACAAGGACTGTCCACTTACACTGTGTACTACACACCTGCTACCCGCGATATAGTAATACAGACAAGGACTGTCCACTTCCACTGTGTACTACACACATGCTACCCGCAATATAGATATACAGACATTGAATGTCCACGTCCACTTTGTACTACACACCTGCTACCCGCGATATAGTAATACAGACAAGGACTGTCCTGCTACCCGCGATATAGTAATATAGACAAGGATTGTCCTTCTACCCGTGATATAGTATGCTACCCGCGATATAGTAATACAGACAAGGAGTGTCCACTTCCACTGTGTACTACACACCTGCTACCCGCGATGTAGTAATACAGACAAGGATTATCCTGCTACCCGCGATATAATAATACAGACAAGGACTG
This sequence comes from Cyrtodaria siliqua, assembly GCA_037043455.1. Classification (NCBI taxonomy): domain Eukaryota; kingdom Metazoa; phylum Mollusca; class Bivalvia; order Adapedonta; family Hiatellidae; genus Cyrtodaria; species Cyrtodaria siliqua. Next base: position 249,932 of record JAWPHD010000510.1, read on the forward strand.
TCCACTTCCACTGTGTACTACACACCTGCTACCCGCGATATAGTAATACAGATAAGGATTGTCCTGCTACCCGCAATAAAGTAATACAGACAAGGACTGTCCACTTCCACTGTGTACTACACACCTGCTACCCGCGATATAGTAATACAGATAAGGATTGTCCTGCTACCCGCGATAAAGTAATACAGACAAGGACTGTCCACTTCCTCTGTGTACTACACACATGCTACCCGTGATATAGTAATACAGACAAGGACTGTCCACTTCCACTGTGTAATACACACATGCTACCCGTGATATAGTAATACAGACAAGGACTGTCCACTTCCACTGTGTACTACACACTTGCTACCCGCGATATAGTAATACAGACAAGGACTGTCCACTTCCACTGTGTACTACAAACCTGCTACCCGCGACATAGTAATACAGACAAGGATTGTCCTGCTACCCGCGATATAGTAATACAGACAAGGACTGTCCACTTCCACTGTGTACTACACACCTGCTACCCGCGATATAGTAATACAGACAAGGACTGTCCACTTCCACTGTGTACTACACACCTGCTACCCGCGATATAGTAATACAGACAAGGATTGTCCTGCTACCCGCGATATAGTAATACAGACAAGGATTGTCTACTTCCACTGTGTACTACACACCTAGGCCTGCTACCCGCGATACAGTAATACAGACAAGGACTGTCCACTTCCACTGTGTACTACATACCTGCTACCCAGGATTTAGTAATACAGACAAGGACTGTCCTCTTCCACTGTGTACTACACACCTGCTACCCGCGATATAGTAATACAGACAAGGACTGACCACTTCCAATGTGTACTACACACCTGCTACCCGCGATATAGTAATACAGACAAGGATTATCCACTTCCACTGTGTACTACACACGTAGGCCTGCTACCCGCGATATAGTAATACAGACAAGGATTGTCCTGCTACCCGCGATATAGTAATACAGAAAAGGACTGTCCACTTCCACTGTGTACTACACACTTGCTACCCGCGATATAGTAATACAGACAAGGACTGTCCACTTCCACTGTGCACTACACACCTGCTATCCGCGATATAGTAATACAGACAAGGACTGTCCACTTCCACTGTGTACTACACACCTGCTACCCGCAATATAGTAATACAAACAAGGATTGTCCTGCTACCCGCGATATAGTAAAACAGACAAGGACTGTCCACTTCCACTGTGTACTACACACCTGCTACCCGCGATATAGTAATACAGACAAGGACTGTCCACTTCCACTGTGTACTACACACCTGCTTCCCGCGATATAGTAATACAGACAAGGATTGTCCTGCTACCCGCGATATAGTAATACAGACAAGGACTGTCCACTTCCACTGTGTACTACACACCTGCTACCCGCGATATAGTAATACAGACAAGGACTGTCCACTTCCACTGTGTACTACACACCTGCTTCCCGCGATATAGTAATACAGACAAGGATTGTCCTGCTACCCGCGATATAGTAATACAGACAAGGACTGTCCACTTCCACAGTGTACTACACACCTGCTACCCGCGATATAGTAATACAGACAAGGATTGTCCACTTCCACTGTGTACTACACACCTGCTACCCGCGATATAGTAATACAGACAAGGATCGTCCTGCTACCCGCGATATAGTAATACAGACAAGGACTGTCCACTTCCACTGTGTACTACACACCTGCTACCCGCAATATAGTAATACAGACAAGGATTGTCCTGCTACCCGCGATATAGTAATACAGACAAGGACTGTCCACTTCCACTGTGTACTACACATCTGCTACCCGTGATATAGTAATACAGACAAGGACTGTCCGCTTTCACTGTGTACTACACACCTGCTACCCGCAATATAGTAATACAGACAAGGACTGTCCACTTCCACTATGTACTACACACCTGCTACCCGTGATATAGTAATACTGACAAGAACTGTCCACTTCCACTGTGTACTACACACTTGCTACCCGCAATATAGTAATACAGACAAGGACTGTCCACTTTCACTGTGTACTACACACCTGCTACCCGCGATATAGTAATACAGACAAGGATTGTCCTCCTCCACGCGATATAATAATACAGACAAGGACTGTCCACTTCCACTGTGTACTACACACCTGCTACCCGCGATATAGTAATACAGACAAGGACTGTCCACTTCCACTGTATACTACACACCTGCTACCCGCGATATAGTAATACAGACAAGGATTGTACTGCTACCCGCGATATAGTAATACAGACAAGGATTGTCCACTTCCACTGTGTACTACACACCTAGGCCTGCTACCCGCGATATAGTAATACAGACAAGGATTGTCCTGATACCCGCGATATAGTAATACAGAAAAGGACTGTCCACTTCCACTGTGTATTACACACCTGCTACCCGCGATATAGTAATACAGACATGGACTGTCCACTTCCACTGTGTACTACACACCTGCTACCCGCGATAGTAATACAGACAAGGATTGTCCTGCTACCCGCGATATAGAAATACAGACAAGGACTGTCCACTTCCACTGTGTTCTACACACCTGCTACCCGCAATATAGTAATACAGACAAGGATTGTCCTGCTACCCGCGATATAGTAATACAGACAAGGACTGTCCACTTCCACTGTGCACTACACACCTGCTATCCGCGATATAGTAATACAGACAAGGACTGTCCACTTCCACTGTGTACTACACACCTGCTACCCGCAATATAGTAATACAAACAAGGATTGTCCACTTTCACTGTGTACTACACACCTGCTTCCCGCGATATAGTAATACAGACAAGGATTGTCCTGGTCCCCGCGATATAGTAATACAGACAAGGACTGTCCACTTCCACTGTGTACTACATACCTGCTACCCGCGATATAGTAATACAGACAAGGACTGTCCACTTCCACTGTGTACTACACACCTGCTACCCGCAATATAGTAATACAAACAAGGATTGTCCTGCTACCCGCGATATAGTAAAACAGACAAGGACTGTCCACTTCCACTGTGTACTACACACCTGCTACCCGCGACATAGTAATACAGACAAGGATTGTCCTGCTACCCGCGATATAGTAATACAGACAAGGACTGTCCACTTCCACTCTGTACTACACACCTGCTACCCGCAATATAGTAATACAAACAAAGATTGTCCTCTTCCACTGTGTACTCAACACCTGCTTCCCGCGATATAGTAATACATAAAAGGATTGTCCTGCTACCCGCGATATAGTAATTACAGACAAGGACTGTCCACTTCCACTGTGTACTACATACCTGCTACCCGCGATATAGTAATACAGAAAAGGACTGTACACTTCCACTGTGTACTACACACCTGCTACCCGCGATATAGTAATACAGACAAGGACTGTCCGATTCCACTGTGTACTACATACCTGCTACCCGCGATATAGTAATACAGACAAGGATTGTCCTGCTACCAGCGATATAGTAATACAGACAAGGACTGTCCACTTCCACTGTGTACTACACACATGCTACCCGTGATATAGTAATACAGACAAGGACTGTCCACTTCCACTGTGTAATACACACATGCTACCCGCGATATAGTAATACAGAAAAGGACTCTCGACTTCCACTGTGTACTACACACCTGCTACCCGCGATATAGTAATACAGACAAGGACTGTCCACTTCCACTGTGTACTACACACCTGCTACCCGCGATATAGTAATACAGACAAGGACTGTCCACTTCCACTGTGTACGACACACCTGCTACCCGCGATATAGTAATACAGACAAGGATTGTCCACTTCCACTGTGTACTACACACCTAGGCCTGCTACCCGCGATACAGTAACACAGACAAGGACCGTCCACATCCACTGTGTACTACACACATGCTACCCGTGATATAGTAATACAGACAAGGACTGTCTACTTCCACTGTGTACTACACACCTGCTACCCGTGATATAGTAATACAGAAAAGGATTTTCCACTTCCACTGTGTACTACACACTTGCTACCCGCAATATAGTAATACAGACAAGGATTGTCCACTTCCACTGTGTACTACACACCTGCTACCCGCAATATAGTAATACAGACAAGGACTGTCCACTTCCACTGTGCACTACACACCTGCTATCCGCGATATAGTAATACAGACAAGGACTGTCCACTTCCACTGTGTACTACACACCTGCTACCCGCAATATAGTAATACAAACAAGGATTGTCCACTTCCACTGTGTACTACACACCTGCTTCCCGCGATATAGTAATACAGACAAGGATTGTCCTGCTCCCCGCGATATAGTAATACAGACAAGGACTTTCCACTTCCACTGTGTACTACACACCTGCTACCCGCGATATAGTAATACACACAAGGACTGTCCGATTCCACTGTGTACTACACACCTGCTACCCGCGATATAGTAATACAGACAAGGATTGTCCTGCTACCCGCGATATAGTAATACAGACAAGGACTATCCACTTCCACTGTGTACTACACACCTGCTACCCGCGATATAGTAATACAGACAAGGATTGTCCTGCTACCCGCGATAAAGTAATACAGACAAGGACTGACAATGTCCACTGTTTACTACACACCTGCTACCCGCGATATAGTAAAACAGACAAGGATTGTCCACTTCCACTGTGTACTACATACCTGCTACCCGTGATAAAGTAATACAGACAAGGACTGTCCACTTCCACTGTGTACTACACACCTGCTACCCGTGATATAGTAATACAGACAAGGACTGTCCGCTTCCACTGTGTACTACACACCTGCTACCCGCAATATAGTAATACAAACAAGGACTGTCCACTTCCACTGTGTACTACACACATGCTACCCGTGATATAGTAATACAGACAAGGACTGTCCACTTCCACTGTGTACTACACACTTGCTACCCTCAATATAGTAATACAGACAAGGACTGTCCACTTCCACTGTGTACTACACACTTGCTACCCTCAATATAGTAATACAGACAAGGACTGTCCACTTCCACTGTGTACTACACACCTGCTACCCGCGATATAGTAATACAGACAAGGACTGTCCACTTCCACTGTGTACTACACACATGCTACCCGTGATATAGTAATACAGACAAGGACTGTCTACTTCCACTGTGTACTACACACCTGCTACCCGTGATATAGTAATACAGACAAGGATTGTCCACGTCCACTTTGTACTACACACCTGCTACCCGTGATATAGTAATACAGACAAGGACTGTCCACTTCCACTGTGTACTACACACATGCTACCCGTGATATAGTAATACAGACAAGGACTGTCTACTTCCACTGTGTACTACACACCTGCTACCCGTGATATAGTAATACAGACAAGGATTGTCCACGTCGACTTTGTACTACACACCTGCTACCCTCAATATAGTAATACAGACAAGGCCTGTCCTCTTCCACTGTGTACTACACACTTGCTACCCGCAATAAAGTAATACAGAAAAGGATTGTCCACTTCCACTGTGTAATACACACATGCTACCCGTGATATAGTAATACAGACAAGGACTGTCTACTTCCACTGTGTACCACACACCTGCTACCCGTGATATAGTAATACAGAAAAGGATTGTCCGCTTCCACTGTGTACTACACACCTGCTACCTGCGATATAGTAATACAGACAAGGACTGTCCATTTCCACTGTGCACTACACACCTGCTATCCGCGATATAGTAATTATAGTAATACAAACAAGGATTGTCCACTTCCACGGTGTACTACACACCTGCTTCCCGCGATATAGTAATATAGACAAGGATTGTCCTGCTACCCGCGATATAGTAATACAGACAAGGACTGTTCACTTCCACTGTGTACTACACACCTGCTACCCGCGATATAGTAATACAGACAAGGATTGTCCTGCTACCCGCGATATTGTAATACAGACAAGGACTGACAATGTCCACTGTTTACTACACACCTGCTACCCGCGATATAGTAATACAGACAAGGATTGTCCACTTCCACTGTGTACTACACACCTGCTACCCGTGATATAGTAATACAGACAAGGACTGTCCACTTCCACTGTGTACTACACACCTGCTACCCGTGATATAGTAATGCAGACAAGGACTGTCAGCTTCCACTGTGTACTACACACTTGCTACCCGCAATATAGTAATACAGACAAGGACTCTCCACTTCCACTATGTACTACACACATGCTACCCGTGATATAGTAATACAGACAAGGACTGTCCACTTCCACTGTGTACTACACACCTGCTACCCGTGATATAGTAATACAGACAAGGACTGTCCGCTTCCACTGTGTACTACACACCTGCTACCCGCAATATAGTAATACAGACAAGGACTGTCCACTTCCACTGTGTACTACACACATGCTACCCGTGATATAGTAATACAGACAAGGACTGTCCACTTCCACTGTGTAATACACACATGCTACCCGTGATATAGTAATACAGACAAGGAATGTCCACTTCCACTGTGTACTACACACTTGCTACCCGCGATATAGTAATACAGACAAGGACAGTCCACTTCCACTGTGTACTACACACCTGCTACCCGCGATATAGTAATACAGACAAGGATTGTCCTGCTACCCGCGATATAGTAAAACAGACAAGGACTGTCCACTTCCACTGTGTACTACACACCTGCTACCCGCAATATAGTAATACAGACAAGGATTGTCCTGCTACCCGCGATATAGTAATACAGACAAGGACTGTCCACTTACACTGTGTACTACACACCTGCTAACCGCGATATAGTAATACAGACAAGGACTGTCCACTTCCACTGTGTACTACACACCTGCTACCCGCAATATAGTAATACAGACAAGGATTGTCCACGTCCACTTTGTACTACACACCTGCTACCCGCGATATAGTAATACAGACAAGGACTGTCCTGCTACCCGCGATATAGTAATATAGACAAGGATTGTCCTTCTACCCGTGATATAGTATGCTACCCGCGATATAGTAATACAGACAAGGACTGTCCACTTCCACTGTGTACTACACACCTGCTACCCGCGATATAGTAATACAGACAAGGAGTGTCCACTTCCACTGTGTACTACACACCTGCTACCCGCGATGTAGTAATACAGACAAGGATTATCCTGCTACCCGCGATATAATAATACAGACAAGGACTGTCCACTTCCACTATGTACTACACACATGCTACCCGTGATATAGTAATACAGACAAGGACTGTCCACTTCCACTGTGTACTACACACCTGCTACCCGTGATATAGTAATACAGACAAGGACTGTCCGCTTCCACTGTGTACTACACACCTGCTACCCGCAATATAGTAATACAGACAAGGACTGTCCACTTCCACTGTGTACTACACACATGCTACCCGTGATATAGTAATACAGACAAGGACTGTCTACTTCCACTGTGTACTACACACCTGCTACCCGTGATATAGTAATACAGACAAGGATTGTCCACGTCGACTTTGTACTACACACCTGATACCCTCAATATAGTAATACAGACAAGGCCTGTCCACTTCCACTGTGTACTACCACTTCCACTGTGTACTACACACCTAGGCCTGCTACCCGCGATATAGTAATACAGACAAGGATAGTCCTGCTACCAGCGATATAGTAATACAGAAAAGGACTGTCCACTTCCACTGTGTACTACACACCTGCTACCCGCGATATAGTAATACAGACAAGGACTGTCCACTTCCACTGTGTACTACACACCTGCTACCCGCGATATAGTAATACAGACAAGGATTGTCCTGCTAGACGCGATATAGTAAAACAGACAAGGACTGTCCACTTCCACTGTGTACTACACACCTGCTCCCCGCGATATAGTAATACAGACAAGGACTGTCCACGTCCACTGTTTACTACACACCTGCTACCCGCGATATAGTAATACAGACAAGGACTGTCCACTTCCACTGTGTTCTACACACCTGCTACCCGCGATATAGTAATACAGACAAGGACTGTCCACTTCCACTGTGTACTACACACCTGCTACCCGCAATATAGTAATACAGACAAGGATTGTCCTTCTACCCGTGATATAGTATGCTACCCGCGATATAGTAATACAGACAAGGACTGTCCACTTCCACTGTGTACTACACACCTGCTACCCGCGATATAGTAATACAGACAAGGAGTGTCCACTTCCACTGTGTACTACACACCTGCTACCCGCCATGTAGTAATACAGACAAGGATTATCCTGCTACCCGCGATATAATAATACAGACAAGGACTGTCCACTTCCACTGTGGACTACACACCTGCTACCCGCGATATAGTAATACAGATAAGGATTGTCCTGCTACACGCGATGAAGTAATACAGACAAGGACTGTCCACTTCCACTGTGTACTACACACCTGCTACCCGCGATATAGTAATGCAGACAAGGACTGTCCACTTCCACTGTGCACTACACACCTGCTATCCGCGATATAGTAATACAGACAAGGACTGTCCACTTCCACTGTGTACTACACACCTGCTACCCGCGATATAGTAATACAGAGAAGGACTGTCCACGTCCACTGTTTACTACACACTTGCTACCCGCGATATAGTAATACAGACAAGGGTTGTCCACTTCCACTGTGTACTACACACCTGCTACCCGTGATATAGTAATACAAACAAGGACTGTCCGCTTCCACTGTGTACTACACACCTGCTACCCGCAATATAGTAATACAGACAAGGACTGTCCACTTCCACTGTGTATTACACACATGCTACCCGTGATATAGTAATACAGACAAGGACTGTCCACTTCCACTGTGTACTACACACCTGCTACCCGTGATATAGTAATACAGACAAGGACTGTCCACTTCCACTGTGTACTACACACCTGCTACCCGTGATATAGTAATACAGACAAGGACTGTCCGCTTCCACTGTGTACTACACACCTGCTACCCGCAATATAGTAATACAGACAAGGACTGTCCACTTCCACTGTGTATTACACACATGCTACCCGTGATATAGTAATACAGACAAGGACTGTCCACTTCCACTGTGTAATACACACATGCTACCCTTGATATAGTAATACAGACAAGGACTGTCCACTTCCACTCTGTACTACACACTTGCTACCCGCGATATAGTAATACAGACAAGGACTGTCCACTTCCACTGTGTACTACACACCTGCTACCCGCGATATAGTAATACAGAAAAGTACTCTCGACTTCCACTGTGTACTACACACCTGCTACCCGCGATATAGTAATACAGACAAGGACTGTCCACTTCCACTGTGTACTACACACCTGCTACCCGCGATATAGTAATACAGACAAGGACTGTCCACTTCCACTGTGTACGACACACCTGCTACCCGCGATATAGTAATACAGACAAGGATTGTCCACTTCCACTGTGTACTACACACCTAGGCCTGCTACCCGCGATACAGTAACACAGACAAGGACTGTCCACTTCCACTGTGTACTACACACCTGCTACCCGCGATATAGTAATACAGACAAGGACTGTCCTCTTCCACTGTGTACTACACACCTGCTACCCGCGATATAGTAATACAGACAAGGACTGACCACTTCCAATGTGTACTACACACCTGCTACCCACGATACAGTAATACAGACAAAAATTGTCCTGCTACCTGCGATATAGTAATACAGACAAGGATTATCCACTTCCACTGTGTACTACACACCTAGGCCTGCTACCCGCGATATAGTAATACAGACAAGGATAGTCCTGCTACCAGCGATATAGTAATACAGAAAAGGACTGTCCACTTCCACTGTGTACTACACACCTGCTACCCGCGATATAGTAATACAGACAAGGACTTTCCACTTCCACTGTGTACTACACACCTGCTACCCGCGATATAGTAATACAGACAAGGATTGTCCTGCTACCCGCGATATAGTAAAACAGACAAGGACTGTCCACTTCCACTGTGTACTACACACCTGCTCCACGCGATATAGTAATACAGACAAGGACTGTCCACGTCCACTGTTTACTACACACCTGCTACCCGCGATATAGTAATACAGACAAGGACTGTCCACTTCCACTGTGTTCTACACACCTGCTACCCGCGATATAGTAATACAGACAAGGACTGTCCACTTCCACTGTGTACTACACACCTGCTACCCGCAATATAGTAATACAGACAAGGATTGTCCTTCTACCCGTGATATAGTATGCTACCCGCGATATAGTAATACAGACAAGGACTGTCCACTTCCACTGTGTACTACACACCTGCTACCCGCGATATAGTAATACAGACAAGGAGTGTCCACTTCCACTGTGTACTACACACCTGCTACCCGCGATGTAGTAATACAGACAAGGATTATCCTGCTACCCGCGATATAATAATACAGACAAGGACTGTCCACTTCCACTGTGGACTACACACCTGCTACCCGCGATATAGTAATACAGATAAGGATTGTCCTGCTACACGCGATGAAGTAATACAGACAAGGACTGTCCACTTCCACTGTGTACTACACACCTGCTACCCGCGATATAGTAATGCAGACAAGGACTGTCCACTTCCACTGTGCACTACACACCTGCTATCCGCGATATAGTAATACAGACAAGGACTGTCCACTTCCACTGTGTACTACACACCTGCTACCCGCGATATAGTAATACAGACAAGGACTGTCCACGTCCACTGTTTACTACACACTTGCTACCCGCGATATAGTAATACAGACAAGGGTTGTCCACTTCCACTGTGTACTACACACCTGCTACCCGTGATATAGTAATACAGACAAGGATTGTCCGCTTCCACTGTGTACTACACACCTGCTACCCGCAATATAGTAATACAGACAAGGACTGTCCACTTCCACTGTGTATTACATACATGCTACCCGTGATATAGTAATACAGACAAGGACTGTCCACTTCCACTGTGTACTACACACCTGCTACCCGTGATATAGTAATACAGACAAGGACTGTCCACTTCCACTGTGTACTACACACCTTCTACCCGTGATATAGTAATACAGACAAGGACTGTCCGCTTCCACTGTGTACTACACACCTGCTACCCGCAATATAGTAATACAGACAAGGACTGTCCACTTCCACTGTGTATTACACACATGCTACCCGTGATATAGTAATACAGACAAGGACTGTCCTCTTCCACTGTGTAATACACACATGCTACCCTTGATATAGTAATACAGACAAGGACTGTCCACTTCCACTCTGTACTACAAACTTGCTACCCGCGATATAGTAATACAGACAAGGACTGTCCACTTCCACTGTGTACTACACACCTGCTACCCGCGATATAGTAATACAGAAAAGGACTCTCGACTTCCACTGTGTACTACACACCTGCTACCCGCGATATAGTAATACAGACAAGGACTGTCCACTTCCACTGTGTACTACACACCTGCTACCCGCGATATAGTAATACAGACAAGGACTGTCCACTTCCACTGTGTACGACACACCTGCTACCCGCGATATAGTAATACAGACAAGGATTGTCCACTTCCACTGTGTACTACACACCTAGGCCTGCTACCCGCGATACAGTAACACAGACAAGGACTGTCCACTTCCACTGTGTACTACACACCTGCTACCCGCGATATAGTAATACAGACAAGGACTGTCCTCTTCCACTGTGTACTACACACCTGCTACCCGCGATATAGTAATACAGACAAGGACTGACCACTTCCAATGTGTACTACACACCTGCTACCCACGATATAGTAATACAGACAAGAATTGTCCTGCTACCTGCGATATAGTAATACAGACAAGGATTATCCACTTCCACTGTGTACTACACACCTAGGCCTGCTACCCGCGATATAGTAATACAGACAAGGATAGTCCTGCTACCAGCGATATAGTAATACAGAAAAGGACTGTCCACTTCCACTGTGTACTACACACTTGCTACCCGCGATATAGTAATACAGACAAGGACTGTCCACTTCCACTGTGTACTACACACCTGCTACCCGCGATATAGTAATACAGACAAGGATTGTCCTGCTACCCGCGATATAGTAAAACAGACAAGGACTGTCCACTTCCACTGTGTACTACACACCTGCTACCCGCGATATAGTAATACAGACAAGGACTGTCCACGTCCACTGTTTACTACACACCTGCTACCCGCGATATAGTAATACAGACAAGGACTGTCCACTTCCACTGTGTTCTACACACCTGCTACCCGCGATATAGTAATACAGACAAGGACTGTCCACTTCCACTGTGTACTACACACCTGCTACCCTCAATATAGTAATACAGACAAGGATTGTCCACGTCCACTTTGTACTACACACCTGCTACCCGCGATATAGTAATGCAGACAAGGACTGTCCACTTCCATGTGTACTACACACCTGCTACCCGCAATATAGTAATACAGACAAGGACTGTCCACTTCCACTGTGTACTACACACCTGCTACCCGCGATATTGTAATACAGACAAGGATTGTCCTGCTACCCGCGATATAGTAATACAGACAAGGATTGTCCTTCTACCCGTGATATAGTATGCTACCCGCGATATAGTAATACAGACAAGGACTGTCCACTTCCACTGTGTACTACACACCTGCTACCCGCGATATAGTAATACAGACAAGGAGTGTCCACTTCCACTGTGTACTACACACCTGCTACCCGCGATGTAGTAATACAGACAAGGATTATCCTGCTACCCGCGATATAATAATACAGACAAGGACTGTCCACTTCCACTGTGTACTACACACCTGCTACCCGCGATATAGTAATACAGATAAGGATTGTCCTGCCACCCGCGATAAAGTAATACAGACAAGGACTGTCCACTTCCACTGTGTACTACACACCTGCTACCCGCGATATAGTAATGCAGACAAGGACTGTCCACTTCCACTGTGCACTACACACCTGCTATCCGCGATATAGTAATACAGACAAGGACTGTCCACTTTCAATGTGTACTACACACCTGCTACCCGCAATATAGTAATACAAACAAGGATTGTCCACTTCCACTGTGTACTACACACCTGCTACCCGCGATAAAGTAATACAGACAAGGATTGTCCTGCTACCCGCGATATAGTAATACAGACAAGGACTGTCCACTTCCACAGTGTACTACACACCTGCTACCCGCGATATAGTAATACAGACAAGGACTGTCCACTTCCACTGTGTACTACACACCTGCTACCCGCGATATATTAATAGAGACATGGATTGTCCTGCTACCCGCGATATAGTAATACAGACAAGGACTGTCCACTTCCACTGTGTACTACACGCCTGCTAACCGCGATATAGTAATACAGACAAAGACTGTCCACTTCCACTGTTTACTACACACTTGCTACCCGCGATATAGTAATACAGACAAGGACTGTCCACTTCCACTGTGTACTACACACCTGCTACCCGCGATATAGTAATACAGACAAGGACTGTCCACTTCCACTGTGTACTACACACCTGCTACCCGCGATATAGTAATACAGACAAGGATTGTCCTGCTACCCGCGATATAGTAAAACAGACAAGGACTGTCCACTTCCACTGTGTACTACACACCTGCTACCCGCGATATAGTAATACAGACAAGGACTGTCCACTTCCACTGTGTACTACACACCTGCTACCCGCGATATAGTAATACAGACAAGGATTGTCCTGCTACCCGCGATATAGTAATACAGACAAGGATTGTCCACTTCCACTGTTTACTACACGCCTAGGCCTGCTACCCGCGATATATTAATACAGACAAGGATTGTCCTGCTACCCGCGATATAGTAATACAGAAAAGGACTGTCCACTTCCACTGTGTACTACACACCTGCTACCCGCGATATAGTAATACAGACAAAGACTGTCCACTTCCACTGTGTACTACACACCTGCTACCCGCGATATAGTAATACAGACAAGGATTGTCCTGCTACCCGCGATATAGTAATACAGACAAGGACTGTCCACTTCAACTGTGTACTACACACCTGCTACCCTCAATATAGTAATACAGACAAGGAATGTCCTGCTACCCGCGATATAGTAATACTAACAAGGACTGTCCACTTCCACTGTGTACTACACACCTGCTACCCGCGATATAGTAATACAGACAAGGACTGTCGACGTCCACTGTTTACTACACAAGCTACCCGCGATATATAGTAATACAGACAAGGACTGTCCACTTCCACTGTGTTCTACACACATGCTACCCGCGATATAGTAATACAGACAAGGACTGTCCTCTTCCACTGTGTACTACACACCTGCTACCCGCAATATAGTAATACAGACAAGGATTGTCCACGTCCACTGTGTACTACAAACCTGCTACCCGCGATATAGTAATACAGACAAGGACTGTCCACTTCCATGTGTACTACACACCTGCTACCCGCAATATAGTAATACAGACAAGGACTGTCCATTTCCACTGTGTACTACACACCTGCTACCCGCGATATAGTAATACAGACAAGCATTGTCCTGCTACCCGCGATATAGTAATACATACAAGGATTGTCCTGCTACCCGTGATATAGTATGCTACCCACGATATAGTAATACAGACAAGGAGTGTCCTGCTACCCGCGATATAGTAATACTAACAAGGACTGTCCACTTCCACTGTGTACTACACACCTGCTACCCGCGATATAGTAATACAGACAAGGACTGTCCACGTCCACTGTTAACTACACACCTGCTACCCGCGATATAGTAATACAGACAAGGACTGTCCACTTCCACTGTGTTCTACACACATGCTACCCGCGATATAGTAATACAGACAAGGACTGTCCACTTCCACTGTGTACTACACACCTGCTACCCGCAATATCATAATACAGACAAGGATTGTCCACGTCGACTGTGTACTACACACCTGCTACCCGCGATATAGTAATTCAGACAAGGACTGTCCACTTCCATGTGTACTACACACCTGCTACCCGCAATGTAGTAATACAGACAAGGACTGTCCAT
This sequence comes from Cyrtodaria siliqua, assembly GCA_037043455.1. Taxonomy (NCBI): domain Eukaryota; kingdom Metazoa; phylum Mollusca; class Bivalvia; order Adapedonta; family Hiatellidae; genus Cyrtodaria; species Cyrtodaria siliqua. The sequence continues at coordinate 265,069 of JAWPHD010000510.1, forward strand.
TTCCACTGTGTACTACACACCTGCTACCCGCGATATAGTAATACAGACAAGGATTGTCCTGCTACCCGCGATATAGTAATACAGACAAGGATTGTCCTGCTACCCGCGATATAGTAATACAGACAAGGAGTGTCCTGCTACCCGCGATATAGTAATACAGACAAGGAGTTTCCTGCTTCCGGCGATCTAGTAATACAGACAAGGACTGTCCACTTCCTTTGTGTACTACACACCTGCTACCCGCGATATAGTAATACAGACAATTATTGTCCACTTCCACTTCCACTGACTGTGACCTGTTACCCACGATATAGTAATACAGACTTCCACTGTGTACTACACAATCGTACTAAACGCGTTTGTATCTGTAGCAATTGTAAAAAATCTGCCGATAAGTAAATAAACATGACTGTGGGCCTGTGAACTGAAAGGAATGCAAACAATTGTTTGTATAATTAATGAAAATCTCAATCTCATTAAAATCAAATCCTAATTACGCTTTGATACTCTCCACTAATGTGGCTAAAACGAAAATCGTTGTATTTCGCAAACGGGGTGTAATTAAAAGAAATGAACAATGGAAATATGGGGGCGAGGTTATTGAAGCAGTAAACGATTTTAACTATTTGGGGGTAACATTTAACTATACTGGTACGTTTAATCTAAATACAAATACATTATATGGTAAAGGTCTAAAGGCAATGAATGCGCTTACTGCCAAGATGAAAATACATGAGACTAAACCGAAACTAGCTTTACAATTATTTGATGCATTTGTTTCATCAACTATAAATTACGGGAGCGAAGTTTGGGGCTTCACAAAGTCTAAACCTTTGGAAAATTTACATTTAAGGTTCTGTAAACAAGTATTGGGAGTTAGACTATCCACAAGCAATTGTGCTGTTTATGGGGAACTGGGAAGATTTCCACTTTATATAAATAGATATGTACGTATTATCAAGTTCTGGTTAAAAATATGCAATAGTGAAAATATCATTATAAAATACATTAGAGAGTCTTCGTTACAAGACGTAGAAAAGGGATATACAAACTGGTTTCTTAAGGTTAAAACGTTTCTAGAGAAATATGGTTTTATGTATGTTTGGAAGGACCAAAATGTAGAAAATATCAATGCATTTTTATGTATTTTTAAACAAAGACTACTAGATGAATTTTTACAAGAATTCAGAGCCGGAGTTGATACGAATCAGGTACTTATGTTGTATAAGGTAGATAAAGAAAACTTAGCATTTGAATCTTACTTGGATATTATTATCTCTAGGAGTTTACGAACATCTCTATCAAAATGACGCTTATCGGCACATCATGTACGCATTCATTCTGGTCGATTCGGCAGAGAAAGAATTGAAAGAAATAATCGTGTATGTCAGCTTTGCCTTACAAATGAAGTAGAAGACGAGTATCATTTTATGTTTATATGTCCCTTGTATTCAGATTTAAGAACAGTGTATTTAAAGCGTTTCTATAGACATAGACCTAGTATGTATAATTTTACGCGTCTCCTTCAAAGTAATAACAAATCAGAAATACTTATGCTAAGCAAATTTATCAATAAAGCATTTTTGATTCGTATAAATCGTTTAAACAATAATAATACTTAATAGCGACCTAACTTATTTACTAAGAAATTTAGATTTTCTGGGCGGAGGGTTATTCCCTACTGTATCTTGTGATCTGTGTCAGTTCCACTAAGACTGAAATTGCTAATAGGAGTGCATCCACTATTTATTATACCTCTGAATTTGTATTTATTTGTATTTATTTGATTCAATTTATTTTGAATGTATTGTCATACACCATAACTATTCACGTGTAGATTGAATGTATGTATATGCTTTTGTGTATCACGAAACACTGTAAAGTTTAAGTGAATAAAGAACATGTTCTGTTCTGTTCTGTTCTGTAAAATGTTCCATTTGCTAGTATACTACGTGTTCATTACAAATGGGTATTACTTTTAAGCGAATAATATAAAGTATCAACAACATATCAACACTTATAGGCCTTAGTAGTGTAGAGTATCGTAGCGTGATAAAGGATCTGATGTTAACGAGATTTATTGTGAAAATCTGAGAGTTATCAAGCTGAAAAAAGTGTTGCTGTTTTTATCAAAAGCAATAACTACGCAATGGATGCGTCAATAGTGTTCACTGTGAAACTTGACCAAGGTCTTATTGATTTAATCCCTAATGATAGTTAAAACAAAAATAACAACACAGACTTTTAATGTTTCGGCTTGACAGTCTTCATCAGAATTTAGTTTTCTGATATAATCATTCAAATGCAAATTGATAAAAAATCAGAATTCATTTTAAGTGGCAGTGTGGACAAGCTGATTTGCTTCTTTTTCACTTCTTTTTAGCATTATAAATAAAACCGATATAACGCTAAACTTTGTCGTTATATATTCATGGATTCAATAAATGTCATGGATCTTCATCCATGAAAATACTTTTAAAGAGTTGCACTTATTCCATTCCAATACTTGCGATTTCATTCAGTTGCACATGGGACGAAAATGCCCTGGTTGCACTTACTATTTCATTCTGCTCCGTAAACATCCCGGACATGAAGATCCCGGAAATAACATTGCCGCATTCTACACTGAATAGACTGATCTACGAAAACGTCAAATCCACAGGCGAAACGGTAACCATTGAACGTTCCAAAATATGTGTTTATATGTGCTTATACCATTTAAGTTTTATAGACGCGTTTTCTAGGAATTCAAGTTGTAAAGCATGCTTATCGTCAACCACATGATTCACAGTCAGTCAACCATAGACAAATACAAAAGCATTTATCAGCGCTGAATGAATGAAAAGTAATATTCTCTGCTAGCTTACCTGAATTTCTAGTGCGTGATATGCTAATATGAGACCCAATAATATCACAGTCGATATGCTGATCAAACACTTCAAAAATATAGAGTAGAAAGAGGTCTGAAACGAGAAAAAGCAGTGTGTAAGTAATTAAGATTAGACACATATACAATAGAACATAGCGGCTGCAACTTTCAACAAATATTACGTTCGTCGTTTTATTTACAATAAAGATTTACACGAATGCGGGGAACTCCGATATGTGTTCCTATTTTACTATAATTCACATAATAAATATTTTCTTATCGTTTCTCCGCTGTCATATGAAACATATTTTGGAGAAATATTACCTTGAATGGACTGTGGATATGGCCAGTGTTATTTGAGATATATATTTCAAATGAGAGCACAACATATATTACAGAAACAAGCGATGTGATTGAAGATCCTAACATACCTACAATGTCATGTTTTACATAATCTTCATTGTTTGTAAACCAACTGTCGATCAGCTATATCTTCTTGTTCTCTTTGTCGTTATTTCAAATACCTATTGGAGACCTAGGAAGCCCCGACACCAACATTTAAGTTTGGGCTTACGGGCGTGAATCACTATTTACAAAACATTCAAAGTGAGATTTTTGAACTTGTAAAGTCCCAGAATAAATCAAAAAGAACTATTGAAAACTAATTCCCACCAATCTCTCTAAACAAAAACGAAGGTAGATCTACCTGAAAACAATCGTCATGCGCATATAGTCTACCTATACAGTAGCTGTGTGTACCTTATAATAATAAGATGTTTATGTATTTGCTACTGCGGTCGGTGTTTTGCTTGTTGAACGTGTCTGCTCATTTTGAAGCATTGTAAATCATATCATGTATTTCGGCGATGTTGCACTTAAAGAAGCCGCGGTTAATTGTGAGTTCATCTTTGAGTACAGTACAGAAGAACGTTGGCCTTCATTATCTTAAATCTTGTTTAATGTTTTATTCGGGCTGTGACTCATTTTAACATTTTTGGGTAATATTTACACTTTTGTTTTTATATCAAAGACATATAATTTGAAAATTAGACCGTTATCCATTTTATATAAAACCATTGCTTTGCCTCCGTGAAACATGCGAATAAATTGGTATTACGATGTCACCAATAGTTGCTTTGGAAACTGTGTTGTACAAGATGTGTTCAGCTTATAAAGTAATACATTCGTTTTGTAATTAAATTACATTTTAATAAATAATTGTTGTAATTAAATTACATATCTTGACATTCATCCCGAATATGTTTATTTAATGGCAAGTCTAATGATTCCAGCGATGTAAAAATATATGACAGGAAAAAGTGTACTTCATACATTTCCTGCATCCGTATTTTTTTACAAAGTGAGAGAGATTAAATATCTTCACTTACAATCATAACTGCAATATAAATTACGGAAAAACTTCTTGCAAAATGTCGTTTAAAGTTAGAGTAATGTGTGAACGTCAAAAAAAGGAATATGTATTTTTTTAACGATTTCAGAGAACATTAACATAAAATTCAATACTTTGAAAGTGATCAAAATTATGAAGGAATCTAGTTCGAAACATCAGCTGCATGCATGTTAATGTTTCCTATTTCATAACAAAATAAGTTTCAGTAATATCTTATTTTAAAAAAAAAAAATTAAAAAAAATATAACAAGTTCTGGGGTCAAAACTCTAAACATTGGCAAATAATGACGAAAAGAAAGGTACATTTTTGACCGAAGATACATTTTTGGTACGTAATATACAGTAACAAAAGCTATTTATCTTGTTGTCTTACAAAATAGAAATAACTTCATATTTTTGTAATTTATAAATGCTTTACAACATCTTAACATTGTGATAAAATTCACACTTTTCATTAATTTTATATATATATATATATATACATATATTCTTAAAATCATATTTAAATTGCAACCACAGCTTTTAACAATTATTCTCTGTATGAAATGGATGCTTATAGAAACATATAGTTTTAATTTGGAAAATAGCATGCAACTAACTCAAAATGTAATTTAAAGCAAAACGCGTGAAATTGGGAATTATTTTTCAATGCATATGTTTTAAACAGTTTTACTTAACTAAATAACGCATTTTTTATGATATAACTTTTAGTATGGTGATCCCATCTACTTCGTAGCGTATAGTAACTAAAATGTTAATATTTTCCAAGTGCTTTAGTTTAAGTCGTTAATTTCTTTTTTAAAATGGGTATATTGATATGATTTTCATATCGACCATACAGCTTTTGCAATTGTTTTACACATAAGTCGATGATTTTATACATAATTTCAACAAAGACATTATGACAAAGAAATGGAATAACTGGAAACAAACAACACAATTTATGATTCTGTAAACTGAAGAATAATTATCGCGTAATACTTTAATAATTCCAAGTAGTACGTGTCTTCAGAATTGTCGAAGTGGAATGACAAGCCACGCAAAACAAACACCGTTAATGTTTGTTTACAAATGTCATTCATCTAACCTTTCGTACTATGCACTAACCTGTTCCCGCAATGTACAGATTAGTGATGGGCATAAAACTAATAATACTAACTCTTATCAAAGACAGACACAAAGTAAAATGATCTTGAAATGCATATATCGCCCTGAGTATGGACACAGCCCATTCGGGTCTACCGAAATTCTCCAAAAAAGGGGATTAAGCGTCCCTCGTCCATAAAACTAATAACTATTCAGCAAACTTTCCATCAACATGCACATGTTCAGGGTGTAATCACTGGATTCAGTAGGAAATATGGAGCATATCGGTACTACCGTTGGTGCGTTACATCTCGCTGTAGAGCAAAGCTGGTAGTGGCCACACACTAGATGGCAAATATGGCATCAGAAGTGACGTCTTTGCACAAAGAACTACATCCATCGCTGACAAAGGACAGTGAGTCATACGAATTAACCAAACCAATTATACAAAAATTAGAAAATGGAGGTCGTTGCATTTACCTACAAAAAGCAGGTAAACTGAAAAGGTATCTGTCCTGATATTCCTTCATATATAAAGAGTGTAATCAATGGCTATACTATCTCTCCTGACATTCCTTCATATATAGCGTGTAATCAACGGCTATATTATCTGTCCTGACATTCCTTCATATATATCGTGTAATCAAGGGCTATACTACCTGTCCTGACATTCCTTCATATATAGAGTGTAATCAATGGATATACTAACTGTCCTGACATTCCTTCATATATAGCGTGTAATCAAGGGCTATACTATCTGTCCTGACATTCTTTTATATATAGCGTGTAATCAAGGGTTATACTATCTGTCCTGACATTCCTTCATATATAGCGTGTAATCAAGGACTATACTATCTGTCCTGACATTCCTTCATATATAGCGTGTAATCAAGGGCTATACTATCTGTCCTGACATTCCTTCATATATAGCGTGTAATCAAGGGTTATACTATCTGTCCTGACATTCCTTCATATATAGCGTGTAATCAAGGACTGTATTATCTGTCCTGACATTCCTTCATATATAGCGTGTAATCAAGATATATACTATCTGTCCTAAAATTCCTTCATATATACCGTGCAATCAAGAGCTATACTATCTGTCCAGACATTCCTTCATCTATAGCTTGTAATCAAGGTCCTCACATTCCTTCATATATAGCGTGTAATCAAGGGCTATACTATCTCTCTGACATTCCTTCATATATAGCGTGTAATCAACGGCTATAGTATCTGTCCTGACATTCCTTCATATATAGAGAGTAATCAAGGTCCTGACATTCCTTCATATATAGCGTGTAATAAAGGACTATACTATCTGTCTGACATTCCTTCATATATAGCGTGTAATCAACGGCTATAGTATCTGTCCTGACATTCCTTCATATATAGAGAGTAATCAAGGTCCTGACATTCCTTCATATATAGCGTGTAATCAAGGACTATACTATCTGTCCTGACATTCCTTCATATATAGCGTGTAATCAACGGCTATAGTATCTGTCCTGACATTCCTTCATATATAGAGAGTAATCAAGGTCCTGACATTCCTTCATATATAGCGTGTAATAAAGGACTATACTATCTGTCTGACATTCCTTCATATATAGCGTGTAATCAACGGCTATAGTATCTGTCCTGACATTCCTTCATATATAGAGAGTAATCAAGGTCCTGACATTCCTTCATATATAGCGTGTAATCAAGGACTATACTATCTCTCTGACATTCCTTCATATATAGCGTGTAATCAACGGCTATAGTATCTGTCCTGACATTCCTTCATATATAGAGAGTAATCAAGGTCCTGACATTCCTTCATATATAGCGTGTAATCAAGGACTATACTATCTGTCCTGACATTATTAGTTATTAGGGTTCTTGACAGGGGACATGGGCTAACATTCCCTGCCTGGAAATTATATTCACCCGAGCCGTTAGGCGAAGGGGAATATATATTTCCAGGCAGGGAATGTGAGCCCATGTTCCCTGTCAAGAATCCTAATAACGAATTTGTCATACTTCAAAGTTGTAACCATTTATTTAAGAAAAAAAACAGCCAAAAACACGATTTAATTTTTATTACGCCAATTTCACCGTAACGTGCCTCTGACTAGACATTGTTTACTTTCGTGACGTCATCGCTCTACGTCGTTAAATTTGGTGGATTTTTTAATAAAATAAACGTATTTTATCACTATGTTAATGTTTTATTATATGCTAAATTGCCAAAAAAATTCACTTACGATTATTTCAGACTTTTACATACAGTGGAAAGCGCAGAAAAGCGATAGGAAGGAAACAATCGGCGGTTTCCAAAACGAATCGGCAACGTTATCGTCGCCATTTTGTTTTTGTGTATTTGAGTAATGGGCTACCTACGGGGAATTCGTCCTATGTTCACGTCTCGCGACGTAGACATGGGCTCATGTCTACGGCACATTGACCAATGAAATCCTGAGAATTTTCTTTGCAGTATGACAATTCGTCATATATAGCGAGTAATCAAAGGATATACTATATGTCCTGACACTTCTTCATATATAGCGGGTAATCAAGGGCTATACTATATCTCCTGACATTCCTTCATATATAGCGTGCAATCAAGGACTGTACTACCTGACCTGATATTCCTTCATATATAGCGTGTAATCAAGGACTATACTATCAGTCCTGACATTCTTTCATATATAGCGTGTAATCAAGGGCTATACTATCTGTCCTGACATTCCTTCATATATAGCGTGTAATCAAGGGTTATACTATCTGTCCTGACATTCCTTCATATATAGCGTGTAATCAAGGACTATACTATCTGTCCTGACATTCCTTCATATATAGCGTGTAATCAAGGGCTATACTATCTGTCCTGACATTCCTTCATATATAGCGTGTAATCAAGGGTTATACTATCTGTCCTGACATTCCTTCATATATAGCGTGTAATCAAGGACTATATTATCTGTCCTGACATTCCTTCATATATAGCGTGTAACCAAGATATATACTATCTGTCCTAAAATTCCTTCATATATACCGTGCAATCAAGAGCTATACTATCTGTCCAGACATTCCTTCATCTATAGCTTGTAATCAAGGTCCTGACATTCCTTCATATATAGCGTGTAATCAAGGGCTATACTATCTCTCTGACATTCCTTCATATATAGCGTGTAATCAACGGCTATATTATCTGTCCTGACATTCCTTCATATATAGAGAGTAATCAAGGTCCTGACATTCCTTCATATATAGCGTGTAATAAAGGACTATACTATCTGTCCTGACATTTCGTCATATATAGCGAGTAATCAAGGGATATACTATATGTCCTGACACTCCTTCATATATAGCGGGTAATCAAGGGCTATACTATATCTCCTGACATTCCTTCATATATAGCGTGCAATCAAGGACTGTACTACCTCACCTGACATTCCTTCATATATAGCGTGTAATCAAGGACTATACTATCAGTCCTGACATTCTTTCATATATAGCGGGTAATCAAGGGCTATACTATATCTCCTGACATTACTTCATATATAGCGTGTAATCAAGGGCTATACTATATGTCCTGACATTCATTCATATATAGCGTGTAATCAAGGCTATACTATCTGTCCTGACATTCCTTCAAATATAGCGTGTAATCAAGGGCTATACTATCTGTCTTGAAATTCCTTCATATATAGCGTGTAATCAAGGTCTATACTATCTGTCCTGACATTCCTTCATGTATAGCAAGTAATCAAGGTCTGACATTCCTTTATATATAGCGTGTAGTCAAGGTCATGATATTCTTTCATATAGGGCTATATTATCGTCCTGACATTCCTTCATATATAGCGAGTAATTAAAGGTCCTGACATTCCTTCATATTTAGAGTGTAATCAAGGACTATACTATCTGTCCTGACATTTCTTCATATATAGCGTGTAATCAAAGGATATACTATCTGTCCTGATTTTCCTTCATATATAGCGGGTAATCAAGGGCTTTATTATCTGTCCCGACATTACTTCATATATAGCGTGTAATCAAGGGCTATACTATCTCTCCTGGCATTCCTTCATATATAGCGTGTAATCAAGGGCTATACTATCTGTCCTGACATTCCTTCATATATAGCGTGTAATCAAGGTCTATACTATCTGTCCTGACATTTCTTCACGTATATCGTGTACTCAAGGTCTGACATTCCTTCATATATAGCGTGTAATCAAGGTCTATATTATCTGTCCTGACATTTTTTCATGTATATCGTGTACTCAAGGTCCTGACATTCCTTCATATATAGCGTGTAATCAAGGGCTATACTATCTGTCCTGACATTCCTTCATATATAGCGTGTAATCAAGGGCTATACTATCTGTCCTGACATTTCTTCATGTATATCGTGTACTCAAGGTCTGACATTCCTTCATATATAGCGTGTAATCAAGGTCTATACTATCTGTCCTGACATTTCTTCATGTATATCGTGTACTCAAGGTCTGACATTTATTCATATATAGAGTGTAATTAAGGGCTATACTATCTGTCCTGACATTCCTTCATATATAGCGGGTATTCAAGAACTATACTATCTCTCCTGACATTCCTTCATATATAGCGTGTAATCAAGGGCTATACTATCTGTCCTGACACTCCTTCATATATAGCGTGTAATCAAGGGCTATACTATCTGTCCTGAGATTCTTTCATATATAGCGTGTAATCAAGGGCGATACTATCTGTCCTGACCTTCCTTCATATATAGCTAGCGTGTAATCAAGAGCTTAACTATCTGTCCTGACATTCCTTCATATATAGCGTGTAATCAAGGGCTATACTATCTGTCCTGACATTCCTTCATATATAGCTAGCGTGTAATCAAGGGTATACCATTTGTCCTGAAATTCCTTAATATATAGCGTGTCATCAATGGCTATACTATCTGTCCTGAAATTCCTTCATATATATCCCTTAATAAGTAGCATGTAATCAAGGACCATACTATCTGTCCTGACATTCCTTCATATATAGCGTGTAATCAAGGTCCTGACATTCCTTCATATATAGCGTGTAATCAAGGTCCTGACATTCCTTCATATATAGCGTGTAATCAAGGTCCTGACATTCCTTCAAATTTAGTGCGTAATCAAGGTCCTGACATTCCTTCATATATAGCGTGTCATCAATGGCTATACTATCTGTCCTGAAATTCCTTCATATATATCCCTTAATATGTAGCGTGTTAGCAAGGACCATACTATCTGTCCTGACATTCCTTCATATATAGCGTGTAATCAAGGTCCTGACATTCCTTCATATATAGCGTGTAATCAAGGTCCTGACATTCCTTCATATATAGCGTGTAATCAATGTCCTGACATTCTTTCATATTTAGCGTGTAATCAAGGTCCTTACATTCCTTCATATTTAGCGCGTAATCAAGGTCCTGACATTCCTTCATATATATCGTGTAATCAATGTCCTGATATTCCTTCATATATAGCGTGTAATATCAAGGGCTATACTTTGTTTTAATGAAAGGAATATGTTATAATGATGTATAAGGATGTGAGCATACAATACTTTCGTTTAGTAATCAAACGTCTATTTATCGGCTCTGAAAATGTCAAGTTTTTGGCAAACAAGCTGTTAATGAATCGATACGAATTAAGGAATCACGCCGTCGTTATTTTGCTCCCAAACAGAAATCGACAAACATGACCTCAAGGTAATTGGGTCAATAGTGTGTAAATATTGTGTGTGTGTGTGTGTGTATTTCTAAGGATTATAGTCCCTCCACTTACGACAGGCGTCCTACCCAACGATTATAGGCACAATGTCTGGACTTTTATCTGTGTGTTGTTCAGTTTATATAGCGCTCCACAATTCACTTCGGTTCCTACTCGCAAAGAGAGATCATAGGGAATATGAGAGATGTTTAGAGTATGCAGTTGACACCTAGGTTTATACTCACAGAAAGCAAGAAATATACACTGACAGTTTTACTTGGAATTTCATTTGACTGTCTTCTTCTTACAACAGAAAATTTGCTTCAAATGAGCTGCAAACTCTAAAAATTGTTTCCGTCTTCTCACAAATTACATCATTAGGATAAATCGATATACTTCACCGTTTCTCAATTACCATTTGTCCATCACAATGTCAGTCTGTATTTACTCGAACCACACGCGCAGTATCGTCAAGCTAATCACCCGAACTACACACGCAGTATCACCATGTTAGACGATGAAGCTAATCACCCGAACCACACACGCAGTATCACCATGTTAGACGATGAAGCTAATCACCCGAACCACACACGCAGTATCACCATGTTAGACGATGAAGCTAATCACCCGAACCACACACGCAGTATCACCATGTTAGACGATGAGGCTAATCACTCGAACCACACACACAGTATCACCATGTTAGACGATGAAGCTAATCACCCGAACCACACACAGAGTATCACCATGTTAGACGATGAAGCTAATCACTCGAACCACACACGCAGTATCACCATGTTAGACGATGAAGCTAATCACTCGAACCACACACGCAGTATCACCATGTTAAACGATGAAGCTAATCACCTGAACTACACACGCAGTATCACCATGTTAGACGATGAAGCTAATCACTCGAAGCACACACGCAGTATCACCATGTTAGACGATGAAGCTAATCACTCGAACCACACACGCAGTATCACCATGTTAGACGATGAAGCTAATCACCTGAACTACACACGCAGTATCACCATGTTAGACGATGAAGCTAATCACTCGAAGCACACACGCAGTATCACCATGTTAGACGATGAATCTAATCACCCGAACCACACACGCAGTATCACCATTTTAGACTATGAAGCTAATCACTCGAACCACACACGCATTATCACCATGTTAGACGATGAAGCTAATCATCTGAACTACACACGCATTATCACCATGTTAGACGATGAAGCTAATCACTCGAAGCACACACGCAGTAGAACTATTTAAACAAGAAAAACATGTCAAGTAGAGCATTTTACAGCTTATTTAGATCTATATTATAGGACAGTGCTCTATAGTTGTGTGCAGTAAGTATTTATATCTATAGTATAGGACAGTATTCTATAGTTGTGTGCAGTAAGCATTTATGTCTATAGTATAGAACAGTGTTCTATAGTTGCGTATGTATATAGTATAGGACAGTGTTCTATAGCTGTGTGCAGTAAGTATTTCTGTCTATAGTATAGGACAGTGTTCTATAGTTGTGTGCAGTAAGTATTTCTGTCTATAGTATAGGACAGCGTTCTGTAGTTGTGTGCAGTAAGTATTTATGTCTATATTATAGGGCAGTGTTCTATAGTTGTGTGCAGTAAGTATTTATGCCTGTAATACAGGACAGTATTCAATACTTGTGTGCAGTAAGGATCAATAATTGATGGCAAAAATGGTTTTATTCTGTTTGCTATGCAAGCAGCACCTATTTTATGTATGGTATCGAGTAGAGATATGGGTCTCCAGTTTTTTAGTAATATTTAGTCTTTATCGCCTTTTGGGATATACGTTATTACTCCTTATTTTAGGTGCTTGATAATTCTTCTTTTTGGAAACCAACTAAAAAATGGCCTAAATCCTTCCAAATTGTGTTAAAGAAATCTGTCGTATATCCGTCGGAACCTGGTGATTTATTGTTCTGGGACAAGGTAATGATTTGCCGACTTTTAAATATGTAATGTAATTGTCTGGGTTTTTTGTTCATCCGTTAATGTTTATATTACTGTTGGAAAACAGTTCACTTAAATCATCATTTTCAACATCTTCAAAGCTGTATAGATTTTCATAGTATGTTTTAGATTCATTAATTATTGCATTGTGTGAGTATACAGTGTTACCTTGACTAGACTGAAGCTTAGTCATTGACTTACAAATACAATTTCTATTTTCCAAGCTGGACAAATATTTTGTTAATTTTTCACCTTGGTCTATCCATTGTGCTCTTATCTTATTTTGACACCCTCCATTTTTTCTGGTCTCAATTCAAATAGTCGTTTTTGTTTAGATTCAAGGATGTCTCCATCTACAATGTTTTTTTTATATCAATTTCATTGTATGTCACAATCCGGCGTGCAATCTATGTTTTGATATATTGAATACTGTTCTTTTGTATTATTAATAATATTTTTAACTAAATCTATGTATTCAATGTCCCATAGCAACGAATTGTTAAAATTCCAAAAAAGATTTTCCGAGTTTAAATTTACCTATAGTAAAGTCAAATATGACCCGTGATTGATCCGTTCTATATCCGGGTGCTATGTATGAGTCATTTACATCTGTATATACGTTCTCAGATATAAAAAATAGTTTAATATGGCCCTCTTCATTGGTGTTTTTTTAATGTAATGTGGTTTTTTTCTATGTTCAAATCCCTCTATATGTTCAGCATATATAGCTCAGACAGAATATTTACCATTTCATTTCGTGTTTTTTGGTTATTTTCCTGTAAATATTTATCAGTGTCTAAATCTTGATGGATTGCAAAATTAAAGTCACCTCCCATTATAGTATAATCATTTCCAATATTAATCAATTCCTCTTTCAATTGAGTGTAAAAATGTGGTTCATCTTTATTTGGTCCGTATATATTACACAAGGACATTCGTCTACCATTAATTGTAATATCTAAAATTATTTTATTACCGGTGTCATCTTTAATTTAATATGCAATTTTTATTCGAAAGCATTATTAAAAAGAAAAGCGACACCTCTCGCTTGAGACGAGGCTGAATTAAGAATAAAGTCATAACCCCATAGTGATCTTATATATGGTTCATCTTTCGGTAGAAAATGAACATCTTGTAAAAAGTATATATAATATTTCTTCAGTTCTAACAAATTTAAGACATCACACCTTTTGGAGATGTAGAACTGATTCCGGGCCCAACTTATGACACAAAGCAATATTTTTCAATAATGCATCAACATATTCGTAGTATTAGGAACAAAATTGACTATATCAAAGACAACTTTGTGGATTTTGATATATTGTGTTTTACTAAAACTCATCTATCGATTGATATTGGAAACGAAATATTACATTTAGAACATGTTGATGCTATGTTCCGTAAGGATGATACATCTCATTCTGGCGGGTTATTAATTTATATCTCGCCCCATTTAAGACCAGATAGGAAAATTAAATTGGAATATTTACTTCCTGAATCAATTTGGTTGAAATTAGAGATAAAAGCCAGTATTTTCTAATATCACACTTTATCGACCACCGCATTATGCAGTTGAATTCTGGGACAGGTTAAACGTCTGCATTGAACATGCTTCTGAAATAACTTCAAATATCATTATCTTAGGTGACATTAATGATGATCAATTAAACCCGTCCAATCATAAATTTCGAGATATACTTACGCTTAATAATATGGTAAATAGAATTAAAGATCCTACTCGTGTAACTAACTCTGAGATGTGATAATGACCTTTTGTTGTGTATGCTTCTGTGTAGAAGTGGAAGTTCACAGAGTTCAGCCATATTAGTTTGAAATATGTGAAATATATGATAAGTTTTACATTTTGAAGCTTAAATGTACAAAAAGTTGTGCAAAACAGCATTTATTTTTTGTTTTTCCTCAAAAATGTACTTACCCATCTATATTTGATCAAAATATATTAAACGGTTAAATTATTATGGCACTGGGTAGAAGGCGGTTTGAAATCATGATTTTAACCGAATAGTTAATAATGCTCAATTCGGTTAACCTTATCAGTCAGTTGGATATGTTCGATAATTTTGACGCGTCTCTATAGAGAATATGCACCAAATACTACCGGAAGTGTTTTTTTTCTGAAATAAGATACCGGCAGTAGTAAATATACATTTAAAATGGTGTGGATGTCATATAAAATTATTTTTTAAATAAAAGTCATTTCAATTAGGCCATTTACTGAACTTTTGGGTTAATTAAAATATTTCTTCACTGAATGTCTATCTGGGGAAAATCTGGCAAAAACCCATAGGTAGTATACACATCCTTGCAAAATGTTTGAGATGTTTATGTTCGGTTGACAGTAAACGGCTTAAAACGGCCCGGATGACTGTGCATTCTGTGCAAAATTTGGCACTTCTTGGATTGTTGTCAACAATAATGGATGGGATTTACACAATGTTTAACAAAAAACTAAAATAAATGCTGAATTCCACAAAATTATGTTGGTCATAATAGGTCCTCGCAAAAGCATCTGATTTTCCATTCGGTCAACCTTATGTATTCGATAAATATTTTCGACAAATATACAGAATTTTGTGGAATTCAGCATTTATTTTAGTTTTTTGCTAAACATTGTGTAAATCCCACCCATTTTTATTCATTAGTTCTGATGAAATCACTATGAAATGGCATACAATTTTAATTTAAGACATTAATTAGGTATTTTGTTAGAGATAATGGTATAATCCATTGAAATATATACTATTCTGGGTGTGATTCAGTTTGTCTTGCTGTTGCCCAAGACTTGAATGTATTAGTTGGCTTTAAAACTGCTACAGGCATATGGGGTAGGCTTAGATTTTGAGTCATTATTTCAGTTTTGTCTGGTTTTTTTCTGGCATTTTATTGCCAAACTGTATATTTTACTAGACATTGTGTATGTAAATGTGCTCCAAAGCAGTCTTATGGTCTATTGTATGCCTCAAAATTGTTAGAATTTAACAGAATGTCTGTTTCTCCATTACAAATGAAGGCATTTTATGCATGAGTGATTTTGATATCTGCACCCTATATTATGTGCATATTTTAGTTTGGTATATAGAAGGCATTGTTTGAAAACTTTACTGGATGGAAATATACCAAACGGTTCATTTCTTTTGGCATTTTTTCTAGTTTTGTATAACGGGTCTTAAAATCCTTCATTTCTATTAGCCGAATGGTTCTTTGCATGTAGGAATTGAACCAAAACGATAATAGGTCCTTGCAAAAGCATCTGATTTTCCATTCGGTCAACCTTATTGGTCAGTTAGATGTATTCGATAAATATTTTTGACATTTGTCGCGACTCATTTAAGCGTCAGACCAGTCAGGAAGTACTTCCGGGTCGTAGGATGCTAAAATAGTTCCTTGAAAAAATCCAAAGTTTCTAGTTTACATGTGTTTTTTCCAAGATTAGTTTTTATCTAACCTGATGTTAAAGTAGTATGTCTGTTGTATATTAATAGTAAGTATTTTACTATGTTTGTCAGGATTATTTCTTTGGAGAGTATGAGCACAGAGATTATGTAGACATGTGGTTTTGACGGATGTTTATTACAAAATACGCATATTGTGAATCAATGACGTGAAATGTTGAACAACTGAATCAGTGTTTTATTCCAGATATGGGACCGTTTGCAAGCCAAATGTGTTTAATTCACAGAATTAAATGTATTTAAGCGAATGAATGTTGTGGAACGTGTGATTAATCTCCAAATATAGCCTAGTTAGCATTGTGTTCAATGGACTGATTTTCACCGGTCTGACACTATAACAATTTTAATGAATGTTCAGTGAAGTAGAATATGAATAAAAATGTGCATGAATTGATTAATTTAGACAATATGTTCAACATAATGAAAAATACCGTAATTTACGTTACAAAAAAATCATAAATATAGCTAAAAACAAGAAAATGTTGATGCAAAGCATCTGTTCGCCCGTAGGAATGTGAAAAATAATAATGTTACGGTGATCTGTAAGATATGAAACTCCAATCTCGTCCTTTTAATAGAACTATAGAAATTGTATATACTATCTATCTTACCTAGCAAGTCTACACTGCAGCGTGTATTTTAACAAGTTGGCTGGTTTTAAAAAGCATCCAAAGGTTAGGTCTTATGTAGCGGCCACAACGTTATAAAAGAGAAGAAGGGATAATTGGAGGGAAAAAAACTGAAAAAAATATAAACATGAACATTTGTCATTATTAATAATATTAATTTTAACAAAAGTTTATTATTTGCTAAAATACGAATAGTCTTGTCTGTAACCAAATAAGTGAGTCTTGTGTTATGTTAAAAGGTAGTGAAACTATACTTATTCTTCTAAAAAGGTAGTGAAAATATACTTATCTTTCCTAATTAGATACACGACTAAGTTTTGAATGGGGCCAACTATTTTACATTTAACATTTGTGATTTCTAAATGTCTGACTGTTGATTTTATTGCCCTTGTTATCCGTTCATATTTAATAAAGTTCGAAAGTATCCGTATTTTTCTTGAAACAAATCAAAAGACAGAAAGTCACCATTTTCATCTATAAAATCATTAACAAAAATAATATTTCTATCTATATAAATTTTACTATATAAAATTTTTCTTCCAGTCTTAATTGTATCATTGAGAAAAACTGGTTCCATCAATATTTCATTCTATGAATTTGGAGCAAGTTCTGTTTTTAGTTGGCTCAATGAACTATATACATAATTTCAAAATGGGTTGTCTATCTTGTTCAGGTTGTTGTCAATAAACTTTTGCCCAAATTTGGCATGTGCCTTTGCAAAGGGGTACATATTTTCAAAAAGGTGGCACCATTTTTTATTAACTATATTTTGTCTTCGTATCCACGTGACCTTCAGGGCTTTCATAAAGTATTCTATATTTAACATATTTAGTCCTGCTTCATCATTAGTTTGATTTACAGCATCTCTTTTTATTTTGTCTACTGGACTATTCCATATATATTCATAAAATAATGAGTTTAACTGTTTGATTATTCTTTGGGATAGTTAATATGAGGTGATTAATTTTTGAGAAAGCAAGGCTTTTGATAGTTAATATGAGGTGATTAATTTTTGAGAAAGCAAGGCTTTTGATGACAACGATTTTTCCATATGCTGCTTCTACCGGCGGCGCAGTGAAGGCGAGAACACGTACCCCTAAGGGTGAGCCTTCTTACTGACCATCTAGCTATCAGTTCTTTGATTTCTTTAATCTTATTATTATAATTTAAAGGTATCATATCCTCCAAATTCGTTGAAAATATAATTCCCAGAAGAAGTTATACTTGTAATATTTTTATTTGTTCTAATTAGGTTTGCCAGTACTTCAGCACATGCTACAAAAATATAAGGTGACAACGGGTCTCCTTGTCTGCAGCTTCTATGTATATTAAAAAAGGGGATGCATGAACATTTACTACCACACATGATTAAATATTATTATAAAAAGTCCTTATCCACCTTTTAATAGAATCGCCAAAATTAAAAAAAGTTAAAACTTCGTGAATAAAAGACCATGAGAGGAAGTCGATATCTTTTTCAAAACCTACCATAAGTAACAAGCCCACAGTCTTTCTTATGTTTGCAAAATGAAAAAAGGTAATATATAGTTCTTGTGGTTTCACATATATAACGTCCAGAAATAAAACCTGTCTGAGCTGGATCAATAATTGATGGCAAAAATGGTTTTATTCTGTTTGCTATACAAGCAGCACCTATTTTATGTATGGTATCGAGTAGAGATATGGGTCTCCAGTTTTTTAGTAATATTTAGTCTTTATCGCCTTTTGGGATATACGTTATTACTCCTTATTTTAGGTGCTTGATAATTCTTCTTTTTGGAAACCAACTAAAAAATGGCCTAAATCCTTCCAAATTGTGTTAAAGAAATCTGTCGTATATCCGTCGGAACCTGGTGATTTATTGTTCTGGGACAAGGTAATGATTTGCCGACTTTTAAATATGTAATGTAATTGTCTGGGTTTTTTGTTCATCCGTTAATTTGTTTATATTACTGTTGGAAAACAGTTCACTTAAATCAACATTTTCAACATCTTCAAAGCTGTATAGATTTTCATAATTATTGCATTGTGTGAGTATACAGTGTTACCTTGACTAGACTGAAGCTTAGTCATTGACTTACAAATACAATTTCTATTTTCCAAGCTGGACAAATATTTTGTTAATTTTTCACCTTGGTCTATCCATTGTGCTCTGATCTTATTTTGACACCCTCCATTTTTTCTGGTCTCAATTCAAATAGTCGTTTTTGTTTAAATTCAAGGATGTCTCCATCTACAATGTTTTTTTTATATCAATTTCATTGTATGTCACAATCCGGCGTGCAATCTATGTTTTGATATATTGAATACTGTTCTTTTGTATTATTAATAATATTTTTAACTATATCTATGTATTCAATGTCCCATAGCAACGAATTGTTAAAATTCCAAAAAAGATTTTCCGAGTTTAAATTTACCTATAGTAAAGTCAAATATGACCCGTGATTGATCCGTTCTATATCCGGGTGCTATGTATGAGTCATTTAAATCTGTATATACGTTCTCAGATATAAAAAATAGTCTAATATGGCCCTCTTCATTGGTGATTTTTTAATGTAATGTGGTTTTTTTCTATGTTCAAATCCCTCTATATGTTCAGCATATATAGCTCAGACAGAATATTTACCATTTCATTTCGTGTTTTTTTGTTATTTTCCTGTAAATATTTATCAGTGTCTAAATCTTGATTGATTGCAAAATTAAAGTCACCTCCCGTTATACTATAATCATTTCCAATATTAATCAATTCCTCCTTCAATTGAGTGTAAAAATGTGGTTCATCTTTATTTGGTCCGTATATATTACACAAGGACATTCGTCTACCATTAATTGTAATATCTAAAATTATTTTATTACCGGTGTCATCTTTAATTTATTCGAAAGCATTATTAAAAAGCATTATTAAAAAGAAAAGCGACACCTCTCGCTTGAGACGAGGCTGAATTAATAATAAAGTCATAACCCCATAGTGATCTAATATATGGTTCATCATTCGGTAGAAAATGAACATCTTGTAAAAAGTATATATAATAATTCTTCATTTCTAACAAATTTAAGACATCACACCTTTTGGAGACATCCGATAAACCTTGGCAATTCATGCTGCAGCATTTTATATTATTTGTCATTTAACAACTCATGTCGGCTTGAACAATTTTGTATTATAAGCATTCATTAAATGGTAGACATGGAAGCACTGGCCAACTGACAACTCAGCATAACACAGAAACACTCTTAGACCTACACTATACAGTCAGTAACAACAGTGAGTAAAATGGCTTAATGAAAAATGGCTTATTGAAAAGAGTAAGTACGAAACGGATCGGGTGTAATATAAACTTCAAACTCGAAATTGTAACAACGAAAGTAGATCGCATAAGAAACAAAACTATTAACAAACAACAATGCAACAAACATTTAATCATATTTGTTTTTGCTGGCAGGCATTATTCGGTAACATTATACAGGCAACAAAATGGTATGTATAGTTTATATTATTTACAAACATATTAAAAATCAAAAACAAACACAATAAAAAGTTTCCAAAAGACAGCGTAGTTTACGTTACCGAATATAAACGCGAAATCTACGTTACCATTTAAAGTTGTTTTTTGTTTTTGACATTTTATTTGAATATCAAGTGTACAAATATTTAAGTACATAAATGGATGCATCATAGTCTACCTGCTCCTATAGTAAATTCAATCCCATTAAAATCAGACCCTTTATCCCGCTACGATACTCTACACTTTATTTCTTTATATCCTCCGCATGCGGAGAGTCATACAGACATTACATATAATTACCATACAGAGTATATGAATTAAGAAATAGAACATCGTTTACTGTGAATTATCGTTTAATATATCACGGTTTGGAGTTCAATTGTAACCCTTCGGGCTCGTGAAATTATTGTTTCGCAATTGAACGACAAACCGTGATATATTATAGATAATTCACCGTAAACGATGTTCTATTTCTATTCTAATATCCCTAAAATGTGAAAATAACGCACACATCTGAAATCTTTCGCATTGCTTTGTTTACTCTCCTAACGTTGCATACGTTACAATGCGTAATGCGCAATGCGCAATGCCTATTCTCCTAACGTTGCAAAAATTACAGTGATATATCGTTCAATATAACGAGATATTTTAAACTAGCCATATAGTGCGGGTGTAATAGAATATGCAGTAAAACATAGAAACAAATGAATAAAGAGAGAAAAAATGACAAGCAAAAAATTAGTAAATAAAGGATATGTACAATGTTCCTGAAAGCAGCATATACGTATTGCCACAATAATGAAACAAACACAAAACATAAATGTTAACTAGATTCTATCTAATATTCAAGTATTTGGTGTATTTGAACAGGAACTACATTATATTATAACATAAATAGTTGCGATTCATATCATGGACGCTTGCGCTCCTGTTAATGAATGATAAGCAGAGACCATTCTTTCACACGGAGCACCTAACTGAACGGCGAGTCGGTCTATATCAGCAAGCCCGGTTAACAATGCAAACACTTCCTCACCAAAATATTGGCGATTGTGACTTAAAGCATCATTACGAGTTTCCAAAAATAATTGCATTCAAACATTGCATGTTAACATCACCCATAATATCAAACCACATAGTGAGCAAAGTTTTTCTGTGTTAAATGAGCACATTCTAGACAACATGTTTATAACATTTTTACAACTATGAGTAATTTTTGGATTAATTCGGCACAAACGCCATACAATACTTTCACCAAACACTGGTTGAATACAAAAAAAATCGTTCATTTCAACTGTATGAACTCGGACGTACCAATTTACCTCTTCACGCATGTTTACGCATTTGTTTAGTAAACGTTTCCATACAAACTTAGAAGGAAAATTGCCAGTTTCTCTATACTTTACTAGATATTCAAATATATTATACTTTCGCAAAGTTATACATATATCTTTAAAATATCCAGTTTGGGTATTTTCATTTTCTAGATACGAGCATATGCGAAGTAGAAAAATAGCTTTGATTTTGGAGTAAATGGATAAATTGCATAGCTGGCCAAATAAGGTTAGTTTTCTTTTGTCTATTTCTGACTCCAGGGAATTTAACCCTATAAGCCCCAAAGCAATATCTGTTCGTGTTCTTTTTCCAACTGACTGCATAAAGTTTACACAGAATCGATGACTTCTTTCAAGAAATAAAATATCGCTATCAGACAAATTATACCACAGCTCGGAACCGTATAAACCTTTAGGTAACACAATTGTTTTATACATTTTTTTTAGCGGTATATGGATGAATACCCCCATCGTCATGAACACCACAGCAACCTAGACTCAAGAGAGTACCTTTAATTTTTGCATTTGCATCTTTAATATTTACAGAGCAATTCAAATATTTATTAAGCGTAACACCTAAATGGTTATAATTTTCTACTTCATTGACGGAATCATTTCCTACTTTCCAAATTCTAGAAGAATTATTGTATTGCTGTTTCGACTCATTGCATACCATTATGGCTGATTTAGACGCATTGTACTCGTATCCCCACTTACAAGAGTATTTGTAACACGTTTCCATCATTCGGTCCATGCCATGTTTTGTAAGCGACATCAATGTCATGTCATCTTCTGATACTGTGCACGGTACTGGAACGCCTTTAAAACAGAAACCTGCATGCATGTCTTCCAATTCTTTTATAAGCTCGTCAATGAAGCATAAGTAGAGGAAAGGCGAACTAATGCCACCCTGTCTAGTACCAATGTTGACAGGGAAAATATCTGATTTATGTCCTTTGTACAAAACACAACTTCCTAGTTCTTCGTGAAGACTAACAAATGCTTTCCATAAGTGTGGGTTGAAACCGCGTTTATGAAGTTGGAAAAATAACCCATCGTGCCAAACTTTATCGAATGCCGTCTTCACGTCGAAAAAACATATAATCAATTTACTACCTGACTCTTTTGAGTAATATACACACTCACGAAGAAGAAATGATGTCATGATCGAACCATTTCCTTTTTGAAACCCCCCTTGCAGAGGACTAAAATACACAGAATTTTCACATTCAACACGTCGGAGTAGTAGCTTTTCGTACAGCTTAAGAATAGACGAAGACAGTGTTATTGCTCGATAGTAGTAAATAATAGTATAGTATAGTAAATTCAATCCCATTAAAATCAGACCCTTTATCCCGCTACGATACTCTACACTACAAGGATATGACTACACTCCATTGCAGGTCACGTCAGCCCACAAAATTGCTCGTTATATACTGCTTCACTGCGCATGTCGGGTTTCAGTAAAACGCTGTGGAGCAGTTTACGCTCGGTATTGAAAGAGACAATGTCCGTAACTTTTAGCTTATAAAACACAAAATAACTACGTTGACAAACATAATACACCAACCATTATTGAATATTTACTGACAAAAAAATAAAGAAAAGATTGTTTGACGCAATTTAATAGCGGTACAAACAAAATTACCGATTCCTGGGATTGAATCCACTCTAAAATGACACTCGCAGGTCAACAGTCTAGTACGCTATTAACTGAGCTAAGCTGGCCAGATGTACTAAGCCTTATTATTTAGAGTACTAATGTCGTAATAATTTCGGTGGAATATATATTTTTAAAACACACATGGCAGCGCCCATCATTTTCTTCGTATCATGCCATTTCGTGCATTGCTTTGACTTTATCGTGCAATCCACAGCAATAACATACAAATAATTTATCTTTATTCGGATATAGATATAGGTGTTTTACGTGGATTGTGTTTGTTCAGTTCACTCGGGCGTCATATGAAGTGCATATGAAACGCGCGATTTCATTGGTTGAATTTAGTTGATCTTCTCATAAATATTGATTAGATGAAAGGTCGATCTGACGTGAACTACAAAAAAGTGTGGTCAGATCCTATAGCGGAGAGTATCACAGCGTAATTAGGATATGATTTAATGAGATTGACAGTAAATTATAATTTCATTAAATTTGTGGAATGGATTTAACTTCCTTCCAGTTGTAAATTCAAAACATTAAAACTAGTGTATCACAAACATTTTGCACAGCTTACAACACAACATATTTTGAACTGCATTCCACCTTGATTTAATTGTATTCGATTTATGTAAGGGGTACATATATGTTGAGAACTGTTCCATATCTCTGTAACTTTTCACTTGTTCTAACAATAGTGTATTGTTTTGGTAGACATTTTCCCAGTTTGCAAGAATAGACATACTTCTTATAGATGAGCACAAATATATACAAAATATAATCAATATCTGATGAGCATGGTGTGCCAAGAGAAATGGACTATTCTATTAACATATTGCATTTTTCATGTAAGTCACTAAACAAGTTTATTAATAGTTCTTGGCTGACAAAATAGATCTTTTGAATTATTACAAAATGTGCATAGTTCCGTTTCAGACATTCCACATTTATATAATCTTGCGTGAAAATAATTCGATGACTAATTTTAAATTGTAAGGATTGAAGATACGAGTCATCTGTTATGCGGAAGGGTTGCTTATATAGAATTTGCCCAATCTTCACAAGTCAATTCGCATTCCAAATCTGTTTGCCATTTCATTTGAGAATTATTTGGAATTTCAACTACTGACTTCAAAATTTGAGGGTAGAATGTTGTACCTTTTTAGCGGTTTATTAACGTTTGTATTTATTGGATTCTCGATCTTGTTATTATTTCTCATGCGTGCTTTCCAATCAGCTGGAATTGCACGAACTAATCCTATATAAATTAAAAAAGGAATGCTTATATCATATTTCGCGGTAAAATGTTCAAAAGATAAAAATACACAATTGTCATCAACAATGTCATCAATAAAAAACATTTTTGATACGTAAGTTTTTTTAGAATACCGTTATGTTGTTAATTTTTATATTTAGGTTGTGAAAGAGTGGCTCGGTAGCGCCCAGGACTGGAATACATTTTTCCAAAAGCTATTCATTTTTTTACCAACTTTTACGAGCCCTACTTTATGAAAGTGCCATACTCTGTATCCACCGTTTTTTCCTAAATCGTTTAAAATAAACGTTTTCCAAGGTGCGAATTTGTCAGGGTCTAACATATTTTGTATTCAAGATAATTTAAGCGAATGACTAAGTGATTTAAAAGACCTTTAACCCACCTTCTTCAATAGCGTTTATCAGCACATTACATTTTATCTGGTTTACCTGACCACAGAAAATCGAACATCGCATTTTGAATGTCGTGATATACATGTTCGGGTGGATCAGGCAAGACAGTGTTACATTTAATGAGTATTGGTCGGGCAAGTGTTTTTAAAATAGTTGTTTTTCCTATAAGGGATATATTTCGAAATGACCAATCATTTATCAACTTTTTTTATTTTACCGAATTTACTATAAATATTGTGAACCACATAATTGTCGTTTTGCAAATTGTATTCTATTCCTAAAACTTAAAAAAAAAATTCAATCCATTTTTCTGGTTTGCATGTATTTAATATGTCTTTACAGATATCCCTTTTTATGTCCGATCCAAACAATTTCAGTTTTTTCAAAGTTTGCTTTTAGTCCAGAACATAACGAGAATTTGTCAACAATTTCAAGAGTAGCATTCAGTGACTTTACATCGTCGTCAAGAAAAAGGGACGAGTCATCGGCATATTGATTTATAAGGTATTCGGAACCATCTATCTTAATACGATTAATATTAGGATAATTTTTAAAGCCGCACTTAAAATTTCGACACGTACTAAAATATATATGGCGATAAAGGATCTCCCTGACGTACACCACGCTGTATAAAAAAATAATCGGTACAGTGACCTTTATTTAATTCACATCTCTTAATAGTATTGTACAACGTTTTAAACCACTGAAGTTATGAAGTATGGAATCCCAAAAACTGAAGAAACGCGATGCTTTTTCTATAAAACCCATTCAAGAGAATCGAAAGCCTTTTCAAATTCTAATAAAATCAGAATACCTGATAGAACTAATTCTTCATATTTCCCAATAATGCCGTATATATATCTAGTTAATTCTCCGATATATCTACCTTTCAAAAATCCACACTGGCTTTCTGAAATAATTGTTGGAAAGATTGTCTTCAGGCGGCATGCAATAGCTGCTGAAGCAATTTTAGTATGTACATTTAGTAACGAGATATGTATCCAGTCTCGTAAAACCTTTTCTTTCCGTCAAAATCTCTTTTATAGTTACTTGTTTCTATTCCGTCTTGTTTAATTAGTTTTGGTATACTTTTTTCAGTGTATTGCCTTTTCTCTAAATTACTAAAGTATTTGGTAAATTTTTCACCTTTTACTTTCCATTTTATTTTTGTTCTTAAAATAAAACCTTTAATTCGTTCATCTCTTATCGCTTTAAGTCTTACTGTTAATATTTCGATTTCGTTACGACTGAAAAGTCTCCATTATCTAATCTTAAATACAAGAAATCCGCGGATTCACATGTCTCGTCTAATGGGGGCTGGACTTAAAAATAAAAAGGTCAATGATGCTTAAATGAAAGTTTGTAAACATTTTAGTAATGGAGTTTGTAGTTTGCTGAGATGACATTTAAGTGCATTTGTTTAACATGATAAAAAATACCCATGCCATACTAGACACAGCAGACTTATTGTCTGCTGTGTCTAGTATGGCATGGGTATTTTTTAATTTGTCCACTTTCTCCTATGAATGAAATTTCATAAAAACGGGTGGGGGTGGGGGTGGCGTGGGGTATATTAACAAACTAAACAAATATGGTATTTCATTCCTTCAAAGTACTCCCCCTTGCTAGAAACACACAGTTTCAATCGATGAATCCATTTCCGGAAAGCGTCACGGTAGTCTGATTTTGGTATATTCTTGAGGCTCTGGAAAACGGCTGAACCAAGAGCCTGCATCGAGTTATCTTTACGACCAGAAAGAAAACATTTCAGTGTTGGAAATAAAAAGAAGTCGCATGGTGCGATATCTGGCAAGTACGGGGGATGGGGTAGGACAGAAACCTTTTCTGACTTTAAGTAAGAGGTTACAATGTGTGAGTATGGGCTGGGGAAATGTCGTGCAGAAGACGGACATTTCTGAATCCTGTGATTGGGCGCCTTTTTAAATAATATTTCTTCAGTTTTTTTCAGTACAACATCACGGTAATACCTTTCAGTCACGATTTTTCCCTTTCTCAACAGAATTTGAGAATTTGAATCGCCAAACCGTCACATGTGAAAAAGATTGCATATAAAACTTTCTTTGCGCTCATGGTTCGTTTTGCAACTGATGGCCTTCTGCACTCTTTACTTGCCGATACTTTGTTACCCATTTTTCGGACTGGTTCAAAATAGTGAACCAATGTTTCGTCGCCAGTAACAACATTGGCAA
This sequence comes from Cyrtodaria siliqua, assembly GCA_037043455.1. Taxonomy (NCBI): domain Eukaryota; kingdom Metazoa; phylum Mollusca; class Bivalvia; order Adapedonta; family Hiatellidae; genus Cyrtodaria; species Cyrtodaria siliqua. The sequence continues at coordinate 292,635 of JAWPHD010000510.1, forward strand.
ATTGCTTTTTGTCAAACTTGGGAAACATTTTCAGCAGTTTTAACATTTGCCTTCTTTTGAGCCTCTGTCAAAAGGTGTGGTACCCACCGCGCAGAAATCTTTCTAACTAGTAACATACGCCTTAAAATAAAATGAACTCTGGATAGAGATATCCCTACCATAAGAGCAATATCACGAACCGTGTATCGCGCATCTTTGTTAATGATCTTCTTAATTTTGGCAACAGTTGTTTTGTCAGTGGCAGTCCTAGAACTCCCAGATGTTGCTGCATCTTTAGTAGACTCTACACCAGAATCAAATTTCTTTTCCCATCGCCGAACAGTGTCATAAGATACCTTGGAGCTCCCATATACGCGTTCAATTTCAGTAAAACTCTGCTTAGGTACCGACCATTTTGATTTCTGGTGGGGGCCTGGGATTTTTTTGGAATTGCTGAAAAAAAATATCCTGGCTCTGACTTTAAGGAAAAAAAATAAACAGTCCCTCAAATTGTTGGAAAAAAATAATCTGGATCTGAGTCCAATTAAAGGAAAAAAATCTGGCTCCCTCTTCAGTCAATAAGATAAGATAAATGTAGATCTACTTCATCAGCCACTGGATTCAACATGGAGATGTTTAACCACAATCTGGCTACATCCACGACTTCTGCTCAGAAGTTTATTGAAATCTCAAGTTGAAATGAGTTGTAGAAGACAGTGATAGTATTCATGGTTGTAATAAATGTGATGTGCATAGATCATGGTAGTAATACATGTGGTGTACATTAGTCATGGCAGTTATAAATGTAGTATACACTGGCAATGGTGGGAGTAAATGTGTTGTATAAAGTGTTATGAAGTGATCATGGTAGTAATTTGGTATACATTGATCATGGTAGTAATAAACATGATATTCATATAAAGTCATGATTATAATTAATGTGGTATACACAAGTCATGGTTGTAATAAGGCCATTATGACAAAACGAAATTAGGTATTTTATTTTTCCATAGCGAATTTCTCTGTCTTGATGGTTCTTAAAAATAAAAATAAATAATGGCCTAAATGTGATATACATTGGTCATGGTAGTATGTAAATATTGCAATCCTGTGAGGGTGAACAGTGAACATTTGTCAACCTTCTAAGGCTATTTATTTTATTATACTGAAAAATATGTTTGAAAAAGATATTTGGTTCTGCTAAATATTCCTTTGAAATACATGGTCACTTCTCTCTGTTCAAAATAACTATTCTCAGCACCTAGAAAACATTTTTTGGAGGATGGTTCTTTATGTTCTTTCGAAATCTTCAGCTGTGAACTCACGAGTAAACTTCAAATCATCTTCAGAAAGTTGTGCAAACTGTGTCAGCCATTTTAGTAAATGTTCACTGATTTTCATTTGTGAATGTAGACATGCACTTTTCAGCATTGGACATCCCAATACATAATTATAAACTTGCTTTGACTTCACAATCATAAGACAGTATTATACTGGGGTGACATTACAAAAACAAATACTATCATTCAGTGACTCACTCCACGTTACAAGCGATATGCGATATTACAAAAATGGGAAAATAACAGTCTTTGAACATTGAACATGGATGTTTGACATGAGGTATATTATTAATAAATGTAGTATGCATAGCTCATGGTAGTAATACATGGGGTATTCAGTGGTCATGGTAATAATGAATGGAGTAATACTTGCAATATGCAGTGGTAATGATAGTAGATAATGAGGTAAAGAGTAGCCATGACAGTTATATATGTGATATGTAAGTTATCAATGTAGTATGCAGTGGTCATGATAGTATTACAATACAAGGGTCCTGGTACTTGTGCGATGGACTTTGTGAATATCATCAACAAGTAAATGGACTTAAGAAGCAGCTTCAGCCACATGCAATGCCAGGTTACAGACAAAGATATGCGCTATATGCCAGTGTTAATAAGAATGGTATGGAACATGGTAGTCATTGCCCAGTACAAAACGATCCCTTACCAAACAAAACATCCAATCAATTCATAATTCAGAAGAGCAAAAGGGGGCTCACATAGAAAGCAGACAAGTACAAGCATAACTAAATATTAACACCAGCACATGAAGTTCTATCCACCAAATATGGAAAGATCCATATTAAACAAAAGAGCTGTCGAAAGGACAGCATTCTCCACTATTCAAGGTCAATTTTAAACAAGGTCACTGACACTTCTGTCTCACCAACCATGGTGCCAGTTCATTCACAAGGTCAAGTCTTAATTGTGGAGGTTAATAGGTGGTGGCGACTGAGGTGAGGGTGTAGGGGTGCGGGGAGGGGGTGGTCAGTGAACATATATACCAAATATCAAAGCAAGACCTTCAATACCCCAGAAAGAATATGAACTTGAAGAGGGTGGGGAGGGGAAGTGAAGTGTTACTGAATAGGAAAAAAAACACATAAATAATACAATATTTTCATAGGAGATTGGGGTTGAGAGGACGGTGTTGGGAAGGGGATGGAAGAGAACAGGATGGATGCAGACATGATAACTGAAGAATAGAATAAATATTTGTCTATCTGGGGTGATGGTGGTGATGATGTAGGAGTGGGGAAGGTGTGGGGTTTATGGGGCTAATGATATATACAGGCTTGCCATTGTTATTGGATGTATGCAGTGAGTGTCATTGAAACATATGAAGCTGCTTAAAAAACTTTAATAGAAACTCTAAGTTGAAAAAGAAAAAAAATCATCTGGCTAAAATGAAATAAAAAGTTATGAAACATGATTGTGTCTGTAAGTGATGACACTTGTCAAGCTCCTTTGGCTGAGATATATGGCTAGTGGGTATTGAAATAAATGGACTTGCCAACAAATAAAATAAAAGCAATTCTAAGTCGAAAATGATAGGCTACACATTTTCTAAAATACAATACAGAAAATATTTTATCCAGAAAAAGGGCCATAATTTTGCAAAAATGCAATACAGAGTTATGGAACATGTGTCTGCTAGCATTTACGCTTTACTGAAGTTGTATTAATAATTAACAATCACCTATTGAAATAAAGGTCTTGCCTAAAAACTTTAACCAGCATTTTGAAGTCGAAAAAAACAACATAACTTTGCTTAAATGCAATACAGAGTTAATATGGAACATGTGTCTACTAGTGCCCTTGATATTCCAAGCTTTACTGAAGTTTTGTTGATGTACGACTTTAAGTTGTTACAATAAATGGACTTTGTCAAAAAAGAACTTTAATTAATCAGACATTCAAAGTAATAAAAAAAACATGCTTTTGCTTAAATGCCATACAGCGTTATGGAACCTGTGTTTACCACTGTCCTTGATGGTACGGATGACATATTTCAAGTTTCACTGACCAGTGGTTGCTGAAATAACAGGACTTGGCTAACAACTGAAAACCAACCTGACGACGCAGACGTTGAGTAGATCTACAACAGCTCTTCTTATTCTACGAATAGTAAAACTTAAAACAAAAATATTCTGGCTTTCAAGTTCACGAAAAAAAATAATCTGGCCAGTGTATTAGGCGAAATAAAAATCCCGGCTTTAAAGAAATGAAAACAAAATATTCCGGCTCAAAGGAAAATCCCAGAGTTTGAATTTTAACACCTAAAACTTCTTACAAAATTGTAAATGTACACGTTCAATTTGATCTGATTGTATATATCACCACACTTCTGATCCATATATTAATATAGGTGATGACAATACTACTACTACTAATAATAATAATTATTTCAAGAAGGTAACATTAAGCATAGATAATTAACGTACATAGAAAACAAAAAGGTGAGAGACACTCACACTGAGCTACTCTGAATGTACAGGAGAAATCTTCACTAAGTTTTTTTATTGTATTTAGCTCTCGATTTGATATTACTATACATAGATTTAATGACTTTTAATGGATTTAGTATTGTCCCCACAGCCCCGTATTAAATTAGTTTATACCAGGCGGTATCCCTTACAATGTAATCAAAAGCCTATTTAAAAAATCAATAAATGCTACGTACATTTTTTATTATCATATAAATATGATTTATAACACCATATGAAATAAAAATAGTGTCTACTAACCCGATGTTCTTTCTAAAACCCGCCTGCGCCTCAACATAAATATGATAATCCTCTGCCCATTTATTTAATCTTTTATTTAGTATTCGTGTAAAGAGTTTACCGAAATGGCTAAATAATGTTATTCCCCGATAGTTTTCCACCTCATTTACATTGCCCTTTTTGTGTAGTGGTACAAAATATCCCTCTGTCCTCTTTTCTGGAAAGTATTCCAAATTCTAAACAATTTTAAACAGTTCAAATAAATAATCAATTATATTATCAATTCTATATTTAAAAAAACAAAAAACAACATAAATTATAAAATCCGCCCACTGCGCAATTCACTACGTTCTTTTTTATTTCCTCGAGCGAGATTTCATTGTTCAGTTCCGAAAACATAACCTGTAATGTAAAACATAACCTGTAAGTTCTCGTTTTAGTATCGCTCGTTAAACTCTGAAACATCTTCGTCAGCATGAAAGAAAACAGAGCCATGATCAGTAAGTAAGTAAGTAAGTAAGTAACTTGTTTATTATAGTGACATGTGTACAAGTATCAACATAATATTCAAATATATAACATGGATATTACACCCGGTCCAATGGACCTATAAGTCACCTTTGCAAACTTTTCATATAATTAACGTGATATACTAAATATATATACAAAAAGTACATTATTAACAAAATATCATACTCATATCAATTTAAGTTAAAGATAAAATGAGAGAATATGAAACACAAGTATAATTATTATAAATGGCAGTAAGATTAAATGTCAAGTCTTCATCCTCTCGATATGAGTCAACTAAGTTAATGACATGATACTTTATTGCATAATTATAATAATATAATTTTATTTTTTTTCTGCAACGTAATCATTTATTGATTTGAAATAAACAGCAACGCTTTTAGCTGTTAATGAAGATTTACTAGTCGTACTATTTTTCAGTAATTACCAATAGTCTTTGGATTTTTGAAATCACATTTTATCTAATGTAAGTGTTGCCCTTTTATCATCATTATACTTTTTATTTCTTATTATACTTTTTTTAAATTCTGACCTAGCCTGTGGCATGCGCTTTCTATTATTTTCTGATTTGTCTTTCCTATAGTAATTTAATTACTCCTTAAACAGATTTTGTTTTTCTTACACGTACCATCAAACCATGGCTTCGCATGCTTACTGCCATTGTTTATATTGTTGCTTAAATTGCCTATAAACAACGGGCTACAACTATTATCCATGTAATTATGAAAACAATCAATATTGTTATCAGCTACAACATGGTTAAGTACTGATGATATATTTACAGTTATACTATCTAATTTCTGTTTATTACTATCGCTGTTAAGCAGGTCTGACTATATATCCGCTTTATCAGTATTCCATTTATAATGGTAATTAATATATTCTAAATTATTTCAGAATTTTCTTCTGTATCTGATGAAAGAGTATTTCCTGATGAAAAATGTAAAACACAATGATCTGACAACATATTTGGTTCTTCAATTACAAATTGTTTTAGATAGTTCATTAAATATGGACAGCATAACACATAATCCATTACACAGCATCCAGCATCCTTAACACATGTATATTTACCAATTCCTCTGTCTTCCCCTTCTCTCCCATTCATAATTCTAAAACGGGTAAGTTACAACAAAGTTCAGTACAATATTAATGTCTATGGCTATCTTGTGAAAACCTCAGCATATCGTCAGATAACACATAGGATTTAAATATTCCTTTTCAACATATATAATGTTATAGACCTGAAGCTTTTATTAAAGGACACATATAAGAACCCCACCTGTATGGATTCACTTGTGCCATAATATGTTGACCCTTTATTATGTAAACTCAGAAACATTAAGCATGATTTTGTACATAAACACTGCTTATGGCCGCCATCTCCCTGATACGGCCTTATCTTCATAAAAACTCGTTAACGTGTTATTGCTTGCAAATAACAAAATAACGATTATTGGTGTACCACATATTCTCTCATCATACACGCGATTTACAACGTTATCATGGCGATAGAAGCATGAAGCAAGTGTCCAAATTCCTTTTATATATGATGTCATGCGGGCATTAGCGGCGTCGCGTTTCTAAGTGCTACAAAAGACTAGATTAACTCAAAACGAGTTGATGTGGTTAATGTGATATGTTCTTTCTTATTATAACAAATGTATATAGTGTGCACTATATATATTCTACACACAGCGGAGTTGTCCATTTTGTCATTGTATAAAAAAAGAGCGCCGCCAAACGGGGCATTATTTAAGTTAAATTTGTTATGTTAAAAACATTTCCTAGGTGTTAGGTCAATATGACCTTGACCTTTGACCTTCTAACAAGTGATGATAGGTGATGTTGTTTAACCAAGAGCACTGTTTGTATACAGTTTCAAGACTGCAGGTCAAATAGTTCGTGAATAACAGCCGGGAAAGAATGTGTCATGATCAAGTCACAGTGACATTAACATTTGACCTACTAAGCATAAAATCAATAGGAGTTGTGGTTTTCACACGGATAATATTTCTGTAAAGTTTCAAAATTGTAGATTGTGTCAATGTGACCTTGACGACCTATTAAACCCAAAAGCAAAGGCTTGCTCCTCTCACCAGGGGCTATGAAGTGTGGGTATTATATTTCCGTTGTCATTTGGAATGTGTATGTATATATGAGGACATGGTGACCTTCACCATTGACCTACTAACCCCAAAAGCATAGGGTTCCTCCTCTCACCGAGAGCAATGTGCCTACAAAGGTTCATGAGTGTAGGTATTATACCCCTGGAGTTATCACATGAAATATGTACTGTACCTTGAACTGGTGACCTTGAACTTTGACCTAGTGACCCCAAAAGTAACACGGTCCCTTCTCTGACCAAGGCCAATGTTTCAAAGTTGTTTAGCAGAATGTGTATTTCCATATAAGGTCATGGTGACCTTGACCTTTGGCCTACTGACCCCAAAGACAATAAGGTTCTTTCTCTCACCAAAGTCAATGAACCTATGAAGTTGCATGAGAGTAAGTGTCATGATTTAGATGTTATCTCGCAGAATGCTATTTCTATATAAGGTTATGACTACCTTGACCTTGGACCAACACACCCAAAAGTCAATAGAGTTCCTCCTCTCACCAAGGGCAATGTACTTATGAAGTTTCATGATTTTGGATGTTATAATTTCGAAGTTATGGCGAGGAATGCCTATTTCCATATACGTTCATGGCCACCTTGACTTTCGACATAACAACCCAAACTCAATAGGGTTCCTCTTCAATCCAACGGCAATGTATCTATGAAATGGCATGAGTGTGTGTTAAGTTTCGAAATTATCGCACAGAATGCCTATTTCCACATACGGTCATAGCGACCTACAACTTTGACCCCAAACACAATAGGGTTCTTCTTCTCACCTGTGCCCATGAAATTTCATGAGTGCCAGTGTTATGGTTTTGAAGTGATCTTGCGGAATCCGTATTTCCATATGAGGTCATGGCGACATTGACCTTAGAAAACCCCAGAAACAATAGGGTGTCTCCTCCCACCTAGACAATGAACCTAGTTATTGTCCAAACGGGCGTATAAAACAGAGAGTTGTTCATTTTGTTATGGTACACGCTACACACAGACGAGTTGTTCACTTTGTCATGGTATAAGCTACACACAGGGGAGTTGTTCATTTCGTCATGGTAACAAACAGATGAGTTGTCCATTTTATCATGATATAAACATAGAGGAGTTGTCCATTATATCTTGGTATAAGCTACACACAGAGGAGTTGTCAATTTTGTCATGGTATTAACACAGAGAAGTTGTCCATTTTGTCATGGTATAAACTACACACAGAGGAGTTGTCCATTTTGTCATAGTATAAGCTACACACAGACGAGTTGTCCATGTTGTCATGATATAAGCTACACACAGAGGAGTTGTCCATTTTTCATGGTATAAACACATATATGTTGTCCATTGTGTCATGATATAAGCTAAACACAGATGAGTTGTCCATTTTGTCATTGTATGAACACAAAGGAGTTGTCCATTTTGTCATTGTATAAACACAGAGGAGTTGTCCATTTTGTCATTGTAGAAACACAGAGAAGTTGTCCATTTTGTCATTGTAGAAACACAGAGAAGTTGTAAATGTTGTCATGGTATAAGCTACATACAGAGGAGTTGTCTATTTTGTCATGGTATAAACACAGATGAGTTGTCCATTTTGTCATGGTATCAGCTAAATACAAATAGTTGTCCATTTTGTCATGGTATAAACACAGAGGAGTTGTCCATTTTGTCATTGTAGAAACACAAAGGAGTTGTCCATTTTGCCATGATATAAGCTATACACAGACGAGTTGTCCATTTTGTCATGGTATAAACACACAGAATCTGTCCATTTTGTCATGGTATAAACACAGAGGAGTTGTCCACTTCGTCATGATATAAACAAAGAGGAGTTGTCCATTTTGTCATGGTATACACACAGAGGAGTTGTCCAGTTTGTCATTGTATGAACACAGAATAGTTGTCAATTTTGTTATGATATAAGCTACACACAGAGGAGTTGTCCATTTTGTCATTTAATAAACACAGAGGAGTTGTCCATTTTGTCATTGTATACACACAGAGGAGTTGTCCATTTTGTCATTGTATAAACACAGAGGAGTTGTCCATTTTGTCATTGTATAAACACAGAGGAGTTGTACATTTTGTCATTTTATGAACACAGAGTTGTCCATTTTGTCATGATATAAGCTATACACATAGTAGTTGTCCATTTTGTCATTGTTTAAACACAGAGGAGTTCTCCATTGTGTCATGATATAAGATACACACAGAGGAGTTGTCTATTTTGTCATTGTATGAACACAGAGGAGTTGTCCATTTTGTCATTGTATAACCACAGAGGAGTTGTCCATTTTGTCATTGTATAAACACAGAGGAGTTGTCCATTGTGTCATTGTATACACACAGAGGAGTTGTCCATTTTGTCATTGTATAAACACAGAGGAGTTGTCCATTTTGTCATTGTATAAACACAGAGGAGTTGTACATTTTGTCATGATATAAGTTACACACAGAGTAGTTGTCCATTTTGTCATTGTTTAAAAACAGAGGAGTTGTCCATTTTGTCATTGTATAAACATAGAGGAGTTGTCCATTTTGTCATTGTATAAACACAGAGGAGTTGTACATTGTGTTATTGTATAAACGCAGAGGTGTTGTCCAGTTTGTCATAATATAAGCTACACACACAGGAGTTGTCCATTTTGTCATTGTATAAACACAGAGGAGTTGTCCATTTTGTCATTGTATACACATAGAGGAGTTGTCCATTTTATCATTGTATAAACACAGAGGAGTTGGCAATTTTGTCATTATAAGAACACAGAGGAATTCTCCATTTTGTCATGATATAAGATACATACAGAGGAGTTGTCCATTTTGTCATTGTATGAACACAGAGGAGTTGTCCATTTTGTCATTGTATAACCACAGAGGAGTTTTCGATTTTGTCATTGTATAAACACAGAGGATATGTCCAGTTTGTCATTGTATAAACACAGAGGATTTGTCGATTTTGTCACTGTATACACACAGAGGAGTTGTCCATTTTGTCATGGTATAAGCTACAAACAGAGGAGTTGTCCATTTTGTCATTGTATCAACACAGAGGATTTGTCCATTTTGTCATGGTATAAGCTACATACAGACAGTTGTCCATTTTGTCATGGTATAAACGCAGCATTCTGTCATGGTATACACACAGAGGAGTTGTCCATTTTGTCATTGTATGAACACAGAAGCGTTGTCAATTTTGACATGATATAAGCTACACACAGAGGAGTTGTCCAATTTGTCATTTTATAAACACAAAGGAGTTGTCCATTTTGTCATTGTGTAAACGCAGAGGAGTTGTCCAGTTTGTCATGATAAAAGCTACCCACAGAGGAGTTGTCCATTTTGTCATTGTATACACACAGAGGAGTTGTCCATTTTGTCATTGTATACACAAAGAGGAGTTGTCCATTTTGTCATTGTGTGTACACAGAGGAGTTGTCCATTTTGTCATGATATAAGCTACACATAGAGGAGTTGTTCATTTTGTCATTGTATAAACACAGAGGAGTTGTCCATTTTGTCATGGTATAAACACAGAGAAGTTGTCCATTTTGTCATGGTATAAACACAGATGAGTTGTCCATTTTGTCATGATATAAACACAGAGAAGTTGTCCATTTTGTCATGGTATAAACACAGATGAGTTGTCCATTTTGTCATGATATAAACACAGAGAAGTTGTCCATTTTGTCATGGTATACACACAGAGGATTTGTCCATTTTGTCATGGTATACACACAGAGGATTTGTCCATTTTGTCATTGTATAAACACAGAGGAGTTGTCCAGTTTGTCATTGTATAAACACAGAGGAGTTGTCCATTTTGTCATTGTATAAACGCAGAAGAGTTGTCAATTTTGTTATGATATAAGATACACACAGAGGAGTTGTCCATTTTGTCATTTAATAAACACAGAGGAATTGTCCATTTTGTCATTGTATAAACACAGAGGAGTTGCCCATTTTGTCATGGTATAAACACAGAGGAGTTGCCCATTTGTCATTGTGTAAACGCAATGGAGTTGTCCAGTTTGTCATGATATAAGCTACACACAAAGGTTTTGTCCATTTTGTCATTGTATAAAGACAGAGGAATTGTCCATTGTGTCATTGTATACACACAGAGGAGTTGTCCATTTTGTCATTGTATAAACACAGAGGAGTTGTCCATTTTGTCATTGTATAAACACCGAGGATTTGTCCATTTTGTCATGATATAAGTTACACACAGAGTAGTTGTCCATTTTGTCATTGTTTAAACACAGAGGAGTTGTCCATTTTGTCATTGTATAAACATAGAGGAGTTGTCCATTTTGTCATTGTATAAACACAGAGGAGTTGTACATTTTGTTATTGTATAAACGCAGAGGAATTCTCCATTTTGTCATGATATAAGATACATACAGAGGAGTTGTCCATTTTGTCATTGTATAACCACAGAGGAGTTGTCCATTTTGTCATTGTACAAACACAGAGGATATGTCCATTTTGTCATTGTATAAACACAGAGGATTTGTCGATTTTGTCACTGTATACACACAGAGGAGTTGTCCATTTTGTCATGGTATAAGCTACAAACAGAGGAGTTGTCCATTTTGTCATTGTATCAACACAGAGTATTTGTCCATTTTGTCATGGTATAAGCTACATACAGACAGTTGTCCATTTTGTCATGGTATAAACGCAGCATTCTGTCATGGTATACACACAGAGGAGTTGTCCATTTAGTCATTGTATGAACACAGAAGAGTTGTCAATTTTGGCATGATATAAGCTACACACAGAGGAGTTGTCCATTTTGTCATTTTATAAACACAAAGGAGTTGTCCATTTTGTCATTGTGTAAACGCAGAGGAGTTGTCCAGTTTGTCATGATAAAAGCTACACACACAGGAGTTGTCCATTTTGTCATTGTGTAAACATAGAAGAGTTGTCCATTTTGTTATTGTATACACACAGAGGAGTTGTCCATTTTGTCATTGTATACAAAAAGAGAAGTTGTCCATTTTGTCATTGTGTGTACACAGAGTAGTTGTCCATTTTGTCATGATATAAGCTACACATAGAGGAGTTGTCCATTTTGTCATTGTATAAACACAGAAGAGTTGTCCATTTTGTCATGGTATAAACACAGAGAAGTTGTCCATTTTGTCATGGTATAAACACAGATGAGTTGTCCATTTTGTCATGATATAAACACAGAGGAGTTGTCCATTTTGTCAATGTATAAACGCAGTGGAGTTGTCCAGTTTGTCATGATATAAGCTACACACACAGAGGAGTTGTCTATTTTGCCATTGTATAAACACAGAGGAGTTGTCCATTTTGTCATTGTGTAAACGCAGAGTAGTTGTCCATTTTGTCATGATATAAGCTACACATAGAGGAGTTGGTCATTTTGTCATTGTATAAACACAGAGGATTTGTCCATTTTGTCATTGTATAAACACAGAGGAGTTGTCCAGTTTGTCATTGTATAAACACAGAGGAGTTGTCCATTTTGTCATTGTATAAACACAGACGAGTTGTCCATTTTGTCATTGTATAAACACAGAGGAGTTGTCCATTTTGTCATGATATAAGCTACACATAGAGGAGTTGTTCATTTTGTCATTGTATAAACACAGAGGAGTTGTCCATTTTGTCATTGTATAAACACAGAGGAGTTGTCCATTTTGTCATTGTGTAAACGCAGAGTAGTTGTCCATTTTGTCATGATATAAGCTACACATAGAGGAGTTGTTCATTTTGTCATTGTATAAACACAGAGGATTTGTCCATTTTGTCATTGTATAAACACAGAGGAGTTGTCCAGTTTGTCATTGTATAAACACAGAGGAGTTGTCCATTTTGTCATTGTATAAACACAGAGGAGTTGTACATTTAGTCATTGTGTAAACGCAGAGTAGTTGTCCATTTTGTCAATGTATAAACGCAGTGGAGTTGTCCAGTTTGTCATGATATAAGCTACACACAGAAGAGTTGTCCATTTTGTCATGGTATAAACACAGAGAAGTTGTCCATTTTGTCATTGTATAAACACAGATGAGTTGTCCATTTTGTCATGATATAAACACAGAGAAGTTGTCCATTTTGTCATGGTATACACACAGAGGAGTTGTCCAGTTTGTCATTGTATAAACACAGAGAAGTTGTCCATTTTGTCATGGTATACACACAGAGGAGTTGTCCAGTTTGTCATTGTATAAACACACAGGAGTTGTCCAGTTTGTCATGATATAAGCTACACACAGAGGAGTTGTCCATTTTGCCATTGTATAAACACAGAGGAGTTGTCCATTTTGTCATTTTATACACACAGAGGAGTTGTCCATTTTGCCATTGTATAAACACAGTGGAGATGTCCATTTAGTCATTGTATAAACACAGAGGAGTTGTCCATTTAGTCATTGTATAAACACAGAGGAGTTGTCCATTTTGCCATTGTATAAACACAAAGGAGTTGTCCATTTAGTCATTGTATAAACACAGAGGAGTTGTCCATTTTGCCATTGTATAAACACAGAGGAGTTGTCCATTTAGTCATTGTATACACAAAGAGGAGTTGTCCATTTTGCCATTGTATAAACACAGTGGAGTTTTCCATTTAGTCATTGTATAAACACAGAGGAGTTGTCCATTTAGTCATTGTATAAACACAGAGGAGTTGTCAATTGTGTCATGATATAAGCTAAACACAGAGGAGTTGTCCATTTTGTCATTGTATAAACACAGAGGGGTTGTCCATTTTGCCATTGTATAAACACAGAGGAGTTGTCCATTTTGTCATTGTATAAACACAGAGGAGTTGTCCATTTTGTCAATGTATAAACGCAGTGGAGTTGTCCAGTTTGTCATGATATAAGCTACACACACAGGAGTTGTCCATTTTGCCATTGTATAAACACAGAGGAGTTTTCCATTTTGTCATTTTATACACACAGAGGAGTTGTCCATTTAGTCATTGTATAAACACAGAGGAGTTGTCCATTTAGTCATTGTATAAACACAGAGGAGTTGTCCATTTTGTCATTGTATAAACACAGCTGAGTTGTCCAGTTTGTCATTGTATAAACACAGAGGAGTTGTCCATTTTGTCATTGTATAAACACAGAGGAGTTGTTCATTTTGTCATGGTATAAACTACACACAGAGGAGATGTCCATTTTGACATGGTATAAGCTACACACGGAGTAGTTGTCAATTTTGTCATTGTATAAACACAGAGGAGTTGTCCATTTGTCATGATACAAGCTACACACAGAGAAGTTGTCCATTTTGTCATTGTATAAACACAGAGGATTTGTCCATTTTGTCATTGTATAAACACAGAGGAGTTGTTCATTTCGTCATGGTATAAACTACACACAGAGGAGATGTCCATTTTGAAATGGTATAAGCTACACACAGAGGAGTTGTCCATGAACATTGTATGAACACAGAGGAGTTGTCCATTTTGTAATTGTATAACCGCAGAGGAGTTGTCCATTTTGTCATTGTGTAAACACAGAGGAGTTGTCGATTTTGACAGGGTATACACTCAGAGGAGTTGTCCATTTTGTCATTGTATAAACACAGAGGAGTTGTCCATTTTGTCATTGCAGAAACACAGAAGAGTAGTCCATTTTGTCATTGTATAAACACAGAGGAGTTGTCCATTTTGTCATTGTATACACACATAGGAGTTGTCCATTTTGTCATTGTATAAACACAGAGGAGTTGTCCATTTTGTCATGGTATAAGCTACATACAGATAGTTGTCCGTTTTGTCATGGTATAAACACAGAGGAGTTGTCCATTTTGTCATAAGCTACATACAGATAGTTGTCCAATTTGTCATGGTGTTAACACAGAATAGTTGTCCATTTTGTCGTTGTAGAAACACAGAGGAGTTGTCCATTTTGTCATGATATAAGCTACACACAGAGGAGTTGTCCATTTTGTCATGGTATAAACACAGAGAAGTTGTCCATTTTGTCATGGTATAAACACAGATGAGTTGTCCATTTTGTCATGATATAAACGCAGAGAAGTTATCCATTTTGTCATGGTATACACACAGAGGAGTTGTCCATGTTGTCATTGTATGAACACAGAGGAGTTGTCCATTTTGTCATGGTATACACACAGAGGAGTTGTCCATTTTGTCATTGTATGAACACACCAGAGTTGTCAATTTTGTCATGATAAAAGATACACCCAGAGGAGTTGTCCATTTTGTCATTGTATAAACAAAGAGGAGTTGTCCATTTTGTCATTGTGTAAACGCAGAGGAGTTGTCCAGTTTGTCATTGTGTAAACGCAGAGGAGTTGTCCAGTTTGTCATGATATAAGCTACACACAGATGAGTTGTATATTTTGTCATTGTATAAACACAGAAGAGTTGTCCAGTTTGTCATTGTATAAACACAGAGGAGTTGTCCATTTTGTCATTGTATAAACGCAGAGGAGTTGACCAGTTTGTCATGATATAAGCTACACACACATGAGTTGTCCATTTTGCTATTGTATAAACACAGATGGGTTGTCCATTTTGTCATTTTATACACACAGAGGAGTTGTCCATTTAGTCATTGTATAAACACAGAGGAGTTGTCCATTTTGTCATTGTATAAACACAGAGGAGTTGTCCATTTGTCATGATACAAGCTACACACAAAGGAGTTGTCAATTTTGTCATTGTATAAACACAGAGGATTTGTCCATTTTGTCATTGTATAAACACAGATGAGTTGTTCATTATGTCATGGTATAAACTACACACAGAGGAGATGTCCATTTTGACATGGTTTAAGCTACACACGGAGGAGATGTCCATTTTGTCATTGTATAAACACAGAGGAGTTGTCCATTTGTCATGATACAAGCTACACACAGAGGAGTTGTCCATTTTGTCATTGTATAAACACAGAGGATTTGTCCATTTTATCATTGTATAAACACAGAGGAGTTGTTCATTTTGTCATGGTATAAACTACACACAGAGGAGATGTCCATTTTGAAACGGTATAAGCTACACACAGAGGAGTTGTCCATTTTGTCATTGTAAAAACACAGAGGAGTTGTCCATTTTGTCATGATATAAACTACACACAGAGGAGATGTCCATTTTGACATGGTATAAGCTACTCACAGAGGAGTTGTCCATTTTGGCTTTGTATAAACACAAAGGAGTTGTCCATTTTTTCATTGTATAAACACAGAGGAGTTGTCCGTTTTGTCATTGTATAAACACAGAGGTTTTTGTCCATTATGTCATTGTATATACACAGAGGAGTTGTCCATTTTGTCATTGTATGAACACAGATGAGTTGTCCATTTTGTCATGATATAAGCTACACACAGAGGAATTGTCCATTTTGTCATTGTATAAACACAGAGAAGTTGTCCATTTTGTCATTGTGTAAACACAGAGGAGTTGTCCATTTGGTCATTGTATAAACGCAGAGGAGTTGTCCAGTTTGTCATGATATAAGCTACACACAGAGGAGTTGTCCATTTTGTCATTGTAAAAACACAGAGGAGTTGTCCATTTTGTCATGATATAAGCTACTCACAGAGGAGTTTGCCATTTTGGCTTTGTATAAACACAAAGGAGTTGTCCATTTTTTCATTGTATAAACACAGAAGAGTTGTCCGTTTTGTCATTGTATAAACACAGAGGTTTTTGTCCATTATGTCATTGTATATACACAGAGGAGTTGTCCATTTTGTCATTGTATGAACACAGATGAGGTGTCCATTTTGTCATGATATAAGCTACACACAGAGGAATTGTCCATTTTGTCATTGTATAAACACAGAGAAGTTGTCCATTTTGTCATTGTGTAAACACAGAGGAGTTGTCCATTTGGTCATTGTATAAACGCAGAGGAGTTGTCCAGTTTGTCATGATATAAGCTACACACAGAGGAGTTGTCCATTTTGTCATTGTATATACACAGAGGAGTTGTCCATTTTGTCATTGTATAAACACAGAGGAGTTGTCCATTTGTCATGATATAAGCTACACACACAGGAGTTGTCCATTTTGCCATTGTATAAACACAGAGGAGTTGTCCATTTTGTCATTGTATAAACACAGAGGATTTGTCCATTTTGTCATTGTATAAACACAGAGGTTTTGTTCATTTTGTCATGGTATAAACTACACACAGAGGAGATGTCCATTTTGACATGGTATAAGCTACACACAGAGGTGTTGTCGATTTTGTCATTGTAGAAACACAGATGAGTTGTTCATTTTGTCATGGTATAAACTACACACAGAGGAGATGTCCATTTTGACATGGTATAAGCTACACACAGAGGAGTTGTCCATTTTGTCATTGTAAAAACACAGAGGAGTTGTCCATAGTGTTACGATATAAGCTACACACGGAGGAGCTGTCCATTTTGTCATTGTAGAAGCACAGAGGAGTTGTCCATTTTGTCATGGTATAAACTACAAACAGAGGAGTTGGCAGTGTTATAATATAAACTACACACAGATTATTTGTCCGGCTTGACATGATGTAAATTTACACAAATTCACATGTCCGTTTTGTCGTAATTAAAAGCAAACTTTCGGTGTTCTCCTGTGATTTATAGCATAAAAACATAGGAGTTGTCCGTTTTATCCTGCAGTAGTCCCTTTGACTACAAAGACAAATCTTTTTTTTTCTTTTGTTTTAATGTAGTGTAATGCGATTCTCAATTTGCAAAATATTATCATATTTCCTACCAAGTATCGCCAAAATATGTTGAGAGGTTCAGGAGGAGTAGCTTGAAAAAAAAGTGTTACGTACGTAGAGCCGGACGGACAGACGGACAAAAGCAACACAATTTGCCGCGATAGATAACAACTGAAGAACGCAATATTTATCAATACCTTCGCATTTTCGTTGAGTGTTTTCTTATCTGAGACATTGTTAAGAGTTATGTTCTGGTTGTTAATGACGGCAATCAATCTAAATATAGGTTTCTCTGTGAAAACTTGCAGTCACCTTATTGATTGTCAGTTCACGAAACGGTTATTATCGCTGAACACCATTGTGTTTATGATAGTTTACGATCAAGATGAGTAAAAATCCGACATCTCATTACATGAATGTCGTTCTTTAAATGGAACCTTTCTTTTAACGGTGATGTGTTTGTTGGTGGGGTGGGGAGATAATGATGCAAGTACAACATGATGAGTTGACCATTTTTTCACTTTTAAAGCATATCATTTCGTTTTATTACAAACTGAACCATCTGTGTATGTGTGCAATTCAGTTATTGTATTGACATAAGTCTGCCTGACATTTGCTAATGTAGGATTTCCATAGTGCGTTTGTTCATTGTTATTTAAAATTGGAAACCATGATGTGGATAATTGCCTAACTACAGACCAATTCTGTTTAGAAGATGTCACTGTGATTGGTCTTTTTAAAATATATTATATTATAGTACGTCCTCTAAGAAGTTTGATGATACTGTATTATTACAGATCATTTAAAATATGTGTTTTATTGGCTAAAAAGGAGTCACGTGAAATTCATTAGTATGAACTATAGACTCAAGAACGTTTCCTATCCGGTTCAATACGGTTTTACTGTCAATAGTCTTTCTTTGGAGGTCAATAGTCTGTTTAGAGGTTAAAGTCTTTTTGAGAATATAGTTACGCTTCTCCGTGATATGAAGTCATGTATGCAAACAAGTAAACAACAAGCAGGCATTAAGTAAGCATTAAGTAGCAAGAATATTTGAGTATATGCTGATTTTCCTTCATTAATGTTATTCATACTGTTAATGTATTTATTTTTTTCCATTATTAAAAAGAAATATAAAAAGATCGGACAGGGAAAGTAGCATTCAAGGAGAACAGTCAACCACAAAACACAGAAACAAACACGCAAACAGACAAACAAGAAGGCAAAAGCAATTATAAATGCAAACGACATCACAAACACAAAAGGGTTGACAATAGGGCTACCGCCTTGGAACGGTCAGTGGCAAAGTAGGCCACTGGGGGTTTAAACCGGTTCTAGGGTGTACCAAACCTCACACTTACCACTACTGTCATCCCATTAAAACAGGACAGTGTAAATAAAGAAATCCCCGCCATGATCTAATCTCTAACCAACAAGGCAGCATCAATAGGCAATATAAGTAAAACACATACTTAAAATATGCTCATGTAAATATAATACAAACAAACAATAGCCTAGAAAGCCACAATGAAGGTACTCAATGACTTGGCAGAAGCCAGAGCAGTAAGAGAATAAACCATTAAGGGCACGACAAGAAAGATCATAGACAAACATCAAACGCCACCGTCCCAATGGGCTTTAGGTAGGCGTCATCATAGGGTCCACAGCCTGTCCGGTCATCGTACAATTAAAGAGGAAACATAGTGGCGAACTGTAAAAGGGTCCACCACCAAGCATGCAGTACGTTGCAAAATGATAGGGTCATAACCTCTTTTGATAAACTTTAAACACTATAATGAAAGTAAATTACTGACACTGTTACTTATTTTTCTCTATGATTACTCTATGATTCAATATAATAAAACAACTATCTACTTCTGTTGTTCAGTCTGATCCTCATCCTCTGATCCTCGTCAATACCTGTCTCGGTCAATAGTTAATTGGCTTGATTTAAACACATTTTATTGCCATATGATATGGTTGGGCTTACGTTCAAATACAATATATTACAAAAATGTACATGGCTAAGCTAGTAGTTACATAGTATATATACACATTGTTGGTATAACAATTACCATATGCTTGAATATACCTGAGATCAGTTCCATTAGCTGTTGTCAAATATGGTATAGAGATAAGAGATAGGAAGAAGCAAGGTCGTGATAGCAGAAAGCGAGATTATAGACATTCAGTACAGTGAGTCAGAGCAGTATGCACCCTTTGTAAGAACTTGGTAAAATGTGCTAGTTTGTTAAGCTATGTTTCGCTAATGTATTTTTGGAAAGCATTAACAATTAATGTATTTTCTTCATCTGAGAGTTAGTGGATTCCGGCGCCAACGAGGCACAACAGACAATTTCATTCGATTTGAATCGTTTATTAGGGAAGCTTTCATAAAAAAGAACATCTAGTCGCTGTATTTTTTTACTTGGAGAAAGCTTATGATACTGCATGGAAGTACGGTTTTATGAATGATCTTCATGACCTTGGTCTTAGAGGCCGATTACCTGTTTTTATAGAAAAATTCTTAGATGATAGACAGTTTCGTGTCCGAATGGGTTCAACCCTCTCTGATATGCATGAACAGGAGATGGGTGTGCCACAGGGCAGCATACTCTCTGTCACCCTTTTTAATATAAAAATTAACAGTATAGTTAAATGCATCAATCCTGGTGTGGATTGCTCTCTATATGTTGACGACTTTGTTATATGTTATCGTGCAAAAAACATGAACACTATTGAGAGACAACTGCAACAATGTCTGAATAAACTTCAGACATGGTCAGATGAAAATGGTTTTAAATTTTCTAAATCTAAAACTAATTGTATGCACTTTTGTCAACTACGTAAACATCATGAAGACCCTCATCTAACACTGGATGGGTCACCAATACGAGTAGTGGTTGAAGCATAATTCCTTGGTCTTATTTTCGACCGTAAATTGACGTTTATACCACACCTTAAATACTTGAAGGCCAAGTGCCTTAAAGCTCTTAATTTACTTAAAGTTGTTGCAAACACTAATTGGCGAGCAGATCGTAAAGTACTTTTACAACTTTATAGATCTCTTATCAGATCCAAGCTGGACTACGGCTCGATAGTATATGGATCGACTCGCAAGTCGTACTTGCAGATGCTCGATCCTATACATAATCAAGGATTACGACTCGCCTTAGGTGCCTTTCGTACATCACCAGCGAAAGTCTATATGTTGAAGCTAATGAACCATCATTGTCTCATAGACGGGACAAATTAGCCCTTCAATACGCCTTTAAATTAAAGTCTAACCCTTCAAACCTAACTTTCGATAATGTTTTTAATCCAAGTTATGAACCTCTTTTTGATCGAAAACCGAAGGCCATTCGATCATTTGGAATTCGTATTAAACCAAAATTGAGAGACACTGAAATCGACCTAAATTTAATTGCCAAGTACAAAGTACCACAAATTCCACCGTGGACTTTGGAAACACCAACAATTATTTTTGATCTTTGTAGTAGTAACAAATCCAGTACAGACCCTACTGTCTTTCAAAGCAAATTTAATGAAATTAGATCGAAATACAGTAACTTTCAACATATATACACAGATGGTTCTATAGATGGAGATAAGGTAGCTGCAGCAGCTGTTATTCACAAAGACAACATAAAGAGCCGCCTGCCTGACAAGGCCTCTATCTTTTCAGCTGAACTTAAGGCAATTGAACTTGCCTTAAATGATATTCAGGAATCTGATGATGATCATTTTGTAATATTTGCTGATTTCCTTTCATCTCTTCAAGCACTGGGTAATATGAAACACGATAACCCAGTTGTGCTTCAGCTTTTAGAAAGGTACAATTCTCTTATAGTTGATAATGTTATTATTTTCTGCTGGCTTCCAAGCCATGTAGGAATACGTGGTAATGATAGAGCTGATAGTGCTGCTAAACCAGCATTAGGTTTACATATATCTAATACAAAATTACCTTATACTGATTTTAAAAGTTGTATTAACACATTTATTCGTAACTCTTGGCAAGCCGCTTGAGATTTGTCAGTTAACAATAAACTCCATTCAATTAAACCTTACTTGGGGAATGGCGTTCTTCTAATAGACCCATTCGTCGAGAAGAAGTTCTCTTAGCCCGGTGCAGGATAAGGCATACACGTTATACACATTCATATTTATTACAAGCTGAGCAATTACCAGAATGTATACCCTGCTTTGCACCGTTAACGGTCAAACACATCTTGTTGGAATGTGTAGACTTTGATCCTATGCGTCAAAGTTACTACAATGTTAATACTATGAAAGAGTTATTTGATACTATAGATTTTAGTCTTGTTTTAGATTTCCTCAAAGAAATCAGACTATATAAATCATTATAATGTGTTCTTATATATGTTTACAGGTTTATATACCCGTTGACGGGCATTTGTTGATTTACATATATAGTTTATATTACTACGTTTTCATCCCTTATTTTTTAATAGTTTTATCTTATTATATTTACATTAATTTTTAATTAATACTTCATTTCTTCATTTTTCATGAGTTTTTGCGCACAATATGACCTATTCATGTGTCGACGTGCCGTAAAACACCATACATTCATTCATTCATTCAATTAAACCGTTACTTGGAGAATGGCCTTCTTCTAGTAGACCCATTCGTCTGGAAGAAGTTGTCCTAGCCCGGTGCAGGATAGGGCATACACGTTATACTCATTCATATTTATTACAAGGTGAGCAATTACCAGAATATATACCCTGCTATGCACCGTTAACGGTCAAGCACATCTTATTGGAATGTGTAGGTACTACAATGTTAATACTATGAAAGAGTTATTTGATACTATAGATTTTAGTCTTGTTTTAGATTTCCTAAAAGAGATCAGACTATATAAATCATTATAATGTGTTCTTATATGTATTTACTTGTTTATAAACCCGTTGACGGGCTTTTGTTGATTTACATATATAGTTTATATTACTACCATATCATCCCTTATTTTTTAATAGTTTCATCTTTATATATTATTATATTTTTAATTAATACTTCATTTCTTCATTTTTCATCGTTTTTTGCGCGCAATATGACCTATATATGTGTCGACGTGCCGTAAAACACCATTCATTCATTCATTCATTCATCTGAGAGTTGTTCTTGACCGAAAAGCAAAGTGTTTACACTTAGCGGATGAAAACGTCGAGTGGATTGAAATAGAGTAAGTCGTTGTATGTGAAATCTATTACGATTAAACATAAAATGTTCTGCATCTTCTATTATATGTCCGCATTCGCAACTTGGTGATGGTCGTAAATGATTTGTATAAATATCGTTATTAAGATTGCTACATGCATTACGAATTCTCGCGTGTATAACGGCAAGTGGTCGCGGACCATGTAAGAAGAAACTAGGAACTGTAAGGCTAACATATATTAAGCTTTTAAGATTCGGAGTTTCTAATTTCGACTGGTAAGTTATTCCACAGAGTAATAGATGATGGTACAAATGATCGGGAAAATATTTCCCTTCTTCTTGCCATTCATATCATCCCTTATTTTTTAATAGTTTTATCTTGATATATTTACATTAATTTTTAATTAATCCTTCATTTCTTCATCTTTTGTCAGTTTTTGCGCACAATATGACCTGTTTATGTGTCGACGTGCCGTAAAACACCATTCATTCATTCATTCTTCTTGCCATTGTCTCATAGTTGTTATTGTTTCTTAGGTTATAAGGGTTATTTTCCTGGACAAATGGAGGGAAAAGGTTAGTAACATATGGAGGCATTATGCCGTTATTGACTTTATAAACAATGGCAAGTTTTTGTGATTTACGTCTATCGGATAATGAGAGCCATCCGATTTCAGATAATAATTTTTGTATTGATACTGATCTTGTTAATCCAGTAACAATCCGTGCGGCCTCATATTGGAGTTTTTCAAGCTTTTCTCGATCGTAGACAGAACATTCATCCCACACAAGAGATGCGTATTATAAGATGGTACGCATGTATGATAGGTAAATCTGATTAAGTGTTTTACGATTCAATTTGAATTTTAAAAGTCGCATCAGGCCTAAAACTTTTGACGCAGAAGCTATTATACTGTTAATGTGTTCATGCCATTTACCATCTAAACTCAATATTATTCCCAAATATTGATGGTTTTCAAATGTAAGCTGAACGTCATTTAAACGTAGCTGTTGCCGGCGGTCCGTGCGTGTCAGAGATACATATACCAATTCAGTTTTATTTGGATTAAATTGAACAAGTCACCGTTTCGACCAATCTGATATAATACATAAATCGTGGTTTAAAATACCTTCCATATCGTCTATGCTAGATGTGGACATTGAAAGAGAAATGTCGTCTGCGAAAAGACGCGTTATACTTATCACGTTTCCGTCAATATCATTTATATAAATTAGAAAAAGCAGAGGACCCAGGACTGATCCTTGTGGCACTCCGGCTTTCAACATTTTTGTTTCAGATGTGGATGTCCCGACCAGAACCCTTTGAAAACGGCCAGATAGATAACTTGATAACCAACTTAAGAGTTTACCGACAATGCCGTGTTGTTTTATCTTAAATATGAGGTCCTGATGCCATATACGATCAAAGGCCTTTGAAATATCATTAAAAACTATACACGTAAACTGTTTGGCATCGAAAGCTTGGCATATATGGTGGTACATGTCTATAAGTTGGTAGGCTGTAGAGTGACCTGGGAGAAAGCCGGATTGGTATTTATAAATGAGATTGTGAATATGGAAAAAGTTATACATGTGTTTGAAACTATCCTTTCCATGACTTTTCCTACACAGCTAAGTAGCGATATCGGTCTATAATTGCTAGGGACGCTAGCGTCGCTTTTTCTAAAAAAACGCCATAACCAACCACAGCTGTTTGGAAATATGCATTCATGTAATGATCTATTAAAAACTATGCATAACGGTTTTGCAACAATATACATTGATTCTTTTAGCATCTTGTGACTTATTTCATCGTCCCCGCATGCTTTGTTAACATTTAATATTTTTATAATACCGAATATTTCGGATTCTGTAATTATTATAGTTTCTAATTTTGCTCTTTTTTTTTAAGTGTAAAGTTTGGTAACATAGCGTATGTATCATCAACTGAAGATATAGGTATATATTTTATTATTTTATTAAAGTGACAAATAACATCGTTACAAAATATTACATATACAAAACAATACAGTATAATATAGGCAATATTAAGTAAACAAATGAATACCCAGCCTAATGAGACTTATTAGTCACTATAGAAATATCAATTGCTTTATTGATTTTACAACTCATTTAATAGGTATAACAAAAGTAAACATGAAAAATATAGTACACATTAATGTGTACGATTTTTTAAGGCATTTATAATAAACTGTCCCGTTTTTAATAGAATCCTTTCATTTGTTAAAAGCACTTTAATTTCGTATGCCTCGGTAGCTGTGTCTGGACACAGTTCATTTAATGTATGCAATAGTTCAATGCGAGAGGCACTGTGAGGCACTGTGCCTCTCGCAGTACAAAAGAAAGTGATTTTCTGTTTCTACACACTGAGCCTGACATTGTTTACCTATTCTATCTTGTCTTGGAATTCTGTGGTATCGGCCTAATTCAATTTCTATTGGCAATGAACCTGCTCTAAATTGAGCAATCACAGAGCGTATGTGTTTCCTTAAATTTAACTGAACATAATTTTCGCGTTCATAAGTATCTTTAAAAAGTTTATAATTGCTCAATTTGGTTTGAGAATTAACATCATTGAGCCATTTTTCCTTATATATTGTCATCAGTTTTGCTTTAACTTCGTGTATAAAAGACGTATTGTTAAAATCTTGTAGTGACAAATTATCAAAGGCCGAAACACAGTTAATTTCTATAAAAATTGTTTTAATATCATGCGACCAAATGTTTTTACATTTTAAATAATCCCAAAGAAAAATCTTTTTTGTAAGTCTATTATTATTCATAGATATCAGTCGTTTCCATAAACGTAAGCTGTTTAATTGTCTTCTAATTTTAGGCGGTATCCAGCCCATATCACCATGAATAGCGGGATTAGAAGTACATTTATGTACACCGAGGAAAAATCGTATAACTCTATTGTGTAATGTGTCTGGCTTAGAGTAACATTTATACCCCCAAACGCTTGAGGCATAATCCATAATTAAAACAATTTTACAATCATATATCTTGGAGTATGATGAATACATTATATTAACCTTATTATATAAATTTGAGACTAATGACGAAAATGCTCTACCAGCAGATTCGTTCAAAAACATTTGCTGTTTCAGTAAAATCTAAAAATTCATTTAAAATGATACCAAGGTATTTGTAGTTTTCACATATTTCAAGCTTATTATTACCTATGTGAAATTCAAAAGCTGTCCTTGGTTGGCTTTTTTTGCGAAACTGTACTACTTTCGTTTTACTTATATTAACTAACATTTGATTTTTACAGCACCAGGTGTTAAGAAAATTTATCATTAACTATAAATTAAGTTCAGACGGAACTATTAACACAATGTCGTCTGCAAAAAGGAGAATTCCTACTTCGATATCATTTCCTATTTCAACACCAAGATCCAAATGTTTAATTTCTAACGCAAGATCATTGATAAAGATAGAGAATAGTGTCGTAGAAATTACGTCCCCTTGTTTTACACCTGAATGTATATCAAAACAATCAGTGCAGCTTCCATTTACATTAACTGCTGCTTTACATTCAACATATAGACTTTTTATGGCTTCTAATAAGTTACCAGAAACGCCTATATTTGGCTAATTTTATGAACAAAATATCCCTATTTATCCGGTCAAACGCCTTCGCCATATCTACAAAACATGTAAAAGTATGCAAAAATAGTCATTTAGGCAGTCAGCCTTTTCTTGATCTGAGATATGATAACTGACTTCACCATTTAGTAGTAGGATTTTTAAAGGTTGTATGGTTTCCGAATGTTTGTTAGTTTTGATAATGTACTTTAAAAGTTTCCAATATTGCCCATGGTTAGTAACATTTGCTTCAGTTATAACTTCTTCGATATTGTTGTAGATTTTTTCTTTTGCATGTTTCTTAAGATTATTGACTTTATTCCTCAGTCGTTTATATATAGTCCACTGTAAGGGAGTGTTATGTTTTGACGCATTACGCTTTTGTCTATCGCGTTGTCTTGAAGCACGGCGGATTTCAGAGTCGTACCAGGGTTTGTCATTTGGGCGAATGATAACAGTTTTAAAAGGGACACACATTTTGATTAGTTCTACAAATTTAGCAGTAAAGTTTCGACAAGCGTCGTTTAAAGAACCCTTATAAAGGAAATACCAGTCGGTTTCCCGAATGATCATGTTCAATTTACCAATGTCAGCTTTTTTGTAAAGCCACACACGTCTGGTATATGTCGGTTTAATATTATAACTAAATTTGACATGTACGTATGTACCAAAATGATCACTGATGTCACTTGGTGTATTAATAACACCAGCATTAAAAACATGTATTGAGTCGGAAACAACGATTGGATCTAAAAGTGTTGAAGAATGATCTTTTATTCTAGTTGGTTCGGTTATCACATTTTTCATATTGTTAGTAATGATAATATCTCTTAGTTTATGATTTTCATCTCTTAATTGATCTTCATTTATGTCTCCGACTATGATAATGTTGTTTGATATTTCGAAAGCCATTTCTATTGTGATATTCAGGTTGTTCCAACATATATTATTCGAATTTGGTTGTCGGTATACTGTACATATTAAAAACGAGCCGTTGCGATTATTTATTTCAACCCACATTGTATCCAACATTGGTATTTCGAGTTCTAATACGCGACGCGATATAACGCTAGATGAAGTGTACATTAATATTCCACTTGAGTGGGATGTGCTATCTTTTCTATACATGTTACTAAACCCATCTATAGTTAGATCATTACTTGATACATTATCTGACAGATGTGTTTCTGTAAAACATAGGATGACAAAATCTGAAAAATTATCCTTAATGATTTCGATCTTATTTCGAATACTCCTTATATTTAGATGAAGAAATGAGAGACTGTGATTTTCATCTGATAGTAGCGGTCCAGGGTTAATTTCTACATCACCGGACATAATAACAAGCAGAAAAAAATACAAGTGGAAATTCGAGATTTAAGATGCTAGACTTCAAAAAACATGTGGCATTTGTTACAAAACAATATATCAGATTGTTCATAATATTTAGCCAGTTAAAAATTAGCTTAAAGGGTGATAGAACAAAATGCAGTTTACGTGTAAACGTGCACATTTTACAATTAAAGTGTCCAATGGCCATCCTCCAGGTCATAACATCATTACCCATTGGGTTGTAGGAACACATTAAAGTACACATACTTAGAGAGAAAGAATAGCCATATGAAACAGGAATGGGCGGCTGCGCTACTGACTCTATGAACAGCGAGACAAAAGAGAGGGACAAAAAGGGAATAAGTCAGAAAAAAATAGATAGTCATAGCAATGTCAAAAAGTGTATAGCACATTGAGACAACAAACAAAACGAAACCGAGTGATAAAGTATACACACGTAAATATCTCTGGATATATAAAGAAGATAAAGTATCAGTCACAAATGACCTGATGACTGGCACAGTTGAGTATCGAGATGATACCGAGAGTCCTACACTATTTAGTTTGATATTAAAATGTTTTAATTTTGTTTAAGAAAGAATGATAATGTTTTGTGTCGTAAAACTAATGTTTTGGACAAGATGACAGATTAATCTAGTACAAATGTTCGTACGAAACAAACGAGTTAAACATGCATAATAATAAAATGCGTTAAACATTAAAGCAATTGTAATAGCGCGCTCAGTAAAATAACCCATTATACACAATATATTGCGGATTATACGCAAGTACATAACTTGTCAATAAACTCTACACTAAACCAAATTGCTAAGTACCTACCTAAGAATATGTCAATAATATTCCCATTGTTTTGTGTATTTTGAGCTTGATTAGAGATACGGTTAAACTGCAAAATCGTCTGCTCTGATTGCATGAACATATTTTAAAACTTTTAAGTCAATGTGTTTTCTTAGAAATAAGTTATAACACTTATACAACTGGGTATATAGGATTTTATTAAGTACTTTGAATTGAAGCTTTCGATGTTCCTAATTCTAAAATATACCAGTTAAAATTATTTTGACATCATGTTTTACTAGCGTTACCACTACAAATGCGTTTGCAAAAGAATTTTTTGAATTATTTAATGTTAACGCTGAATTTCAGTTACTTGAATTTCAAACAATATTCAATTTAAAGGAAGGTAATTTAAGATTATCCATATTTCATATTTTTAGCTCTACTGAACAAGGGCCAGCAGAGCTTATGGGATGGCGAGTTGTCCGTCGTCCGTCGTCTGTCTGTCCGTTAACTTTTACCTCGTTAAGACTATAGGGCCTTTATTTTTCATCCGATCTTTACCAAACTTTAACATATTGTTAATATCAACGAAAGCTCGGATAAGTTCGAAAACCAATAAGATCGGACCAGTAACAGCGGAGTTATGGCCCTTGATTTAGTTAAAAATGCTATGTTTTATGTTTTGCTTCGTTAAGACGATAGGGCCTTCATTTTTCTTCATCCGATCTTTACCAAACTTTAACAGATTGGTAATATCAATGAAAGCTCGGACAAGTTCGAAAACCGGCCAGATCGGACCAGTAACAACGGAGTTATGGCCTTTGATTTCGTTAAAAATGCTATATTTTGCCTCGTTAATATGGTAGGGCCTTCATTTTTCATCCGATCTTTACCAAACTTTACCAGATTTTTAATATCCATGAAAGCTCTGAGAAATTTGAAAAAAAGCCATATTGAACCATTTACACAGGCGTTATGGCCCTTGATTTTCTGAAATATGCTATATTTTGGCCTCAGTAAGACGAAAGGGCCTTTATTTGGAAGGATTTCAGTGAAACATTTCGGGGATGATCAGTACCAAGCCTAGTTGTACATATCGTCACCGTGTTCCGGTTGATGATTTTGGCGGAGTTATGTCCCTTTAAAGGTTTAAATACACAAAGTTTGTCCTGACTAGTTCTCCTGAACACAAACGAAACTTTTTAGGGATGATCAGTTCCAGGTCTAGTTGTGCAAATCATCACCGTGTTCCGGTTGAATGATTTTTGGCAGAGTTATGGCCCTTTAAAGGTTTTAATACAGCGTTTTCCGGTTTACAGATTTTTGGCAGAGTTATGGCCTTTTACAGGTTTTTGATACTCGAACATTTTCCGGGCTAATTGTCCTGAACCCCTGGCTGGATTTCAACGGAACCTGACAAGCATGATCAGTATCAAGCCTAGTTGTGCATATCATCGCCATATTCCGGTTGAATGATTTTTGGCAGAGTTATGGCCCTTTAAAGGTTCTAATAGACAAACTTTGTCCAGATTAGTCTCTTCTAAACTCCTTGCCGGATTTCAACGAATCTTGGTGGGGGTGATGTACCAAGCCTTGTTGCACCTATCATTGCCGTGTTCTGGTTGGATGAATTTTGGCAGAGTTATGACTGCTTAAAGGTTTTAATACACTAACTTTGTACAGACTAGTTCTCCTGAACCTCTGGCTGGATTTCAACAAAACTTGGCAGGGATGATCAGTACCAAGCCTAGTTGTGTATGTCATCGCCATGTTCCGGTTGAATGATATAAACTTTATGTTTAGTCCACATGCCCTCTTGGGCATCTTGTTTTATAGACGGAGAATCTGCAATAACTGGGTCAAATTTTTATGTTTTTTTCTATTATTTCATACCAATTTTAAGAATTTTATATCTTTAAGCGATCTTTGACTCATGTTATGTGTTTTATCAGCAAATTTCATGTTTTCATATAAAGGGATTTGATTTTATTCTTTAAAATAAAAAATTAGTTAAGATACAAAGGTGAGCAATTAGGAATTTTGTTCGGTGTATTACCTTTACGGATGACTAAGCTGCTTTAACGATTCTCAATAGTTCTTCTCACCGAGAAAAGCGTGGATTTTAAGATGGCCTTGTCATTTATCCACTCATACGGTAGTAATTTGCACGCTTCACACAAGACTAGTTTACAAACATTGACCGGTGACAACCATTCATAACAGATATTTACTATTTATGTTGACATTTTACGCTAACCTATAAATGGTAATGTTGGTTTCATATTTAAATAACAATAACCTTGTTTGTAACCAATCAACTTTTGTGTAGGAATATTATCCAGACAAAACAGAAAAAGTGAAAAACTAATGTCGAAGTTTTGGTCAATAAAACAGTATAATTAAACGCAATTATTATTTATTATTATTATTATACCATATTTATATAGCACTTTTATCATATACAGTACGTTCAAAAGTGCTTAACAAACATAAAATTTAAGATATTTATAATAGTTATAAAAAGGTAAAAAGTAACAAGACACATACAAAGAAAACATTAAACAAAATGGTAGAAATGATGCTCAAGTCCATGGTTTCAACAGATTGAACCTACTGGTTTGGTGTACATAATGTAGTTTTTCGGTCCTAAAACCGAGCCTTGTGGCACACTGTATTTCATCAGCACTTGTTGGGAAAGTTCGCCATCAATGATGACAGTTTGGTAACGTTCACTGAGATATGAGGTCATCCATTCGAGCGGTTTGCCTACAATTCCAAAATGATCCTCGAGGCGGCGCAGAAGAGTGCTGTGATCAATCGTGTCGAATGCTGCCGACAAATCAAGAAGAACAAGTACAGTCGCGTTGTTCCGGTCTAGAGATTGGAGGATGTCATTCTGGACTTTCATTAAAGCAGTCTCGGTGGAATGGAACTTTCTATATGCTGACTGCAGTTCTTCATGAATATTTCTTTTTGCCAAATGCTGTTCTAAGCGCGCATCAACTGTCTTTTCTAGCACCTTGGAAATGAAAGGCAGGTTCGATACTGGCCTATAGTTTTCCAATGTATTTTGATCAAGGCCTGGCTTTTTCAAGAGAGGTCTAATGTGGGAACTTTTAAATGATTTTGGTACCTGTGCAGTTTCCAGCGAGGTGTTAATGATTTTTGTCAATACAGGTAAAAGTTCATTCAGACAAGCCTTCAGAAGCCATGTTGGTATGGGGTCTAGTTCACATGATTTGTTAGGAGATAATTGTATTATTCTTTTAACCTCTTCCTGTGAGGTAGGATTGAATTCTACTAGACGATTTTCTGCAGAGTGATGGCTTATCTCTAGATTCACTGCATGTGAAACAGACTGAGTGTGAGAAGCTATTTCGGTTCTTACACCATCTAATTTATCTATGAAGAAGTCACTGAAATCCTGTGCAAGTTCCTTTGGAGACTTGTTGGAAGGCAACAAAACCTCATTGGCTTCACCTAATAAATGTTTGGTCATTTTAAAAAGACTCTTTTGATCACGCCCACATGTCTTCACTTTGTCCGAGTAGTAATTTACTTTACATTGTCTAAGTAACTTATTTACAGAAGCACATTGATTTCTGTAGATCTCATGGTCAATTGTAAGATTAGATTTACGCCATTTGCTTTCTAACTTTCGTCTCATATGTTTGGCATCATGAAGGTCTTCTGTATACCAGGGACAAGAGGGTCTTAACACAATAGTTTTAGTACGAAGAGGAGCATGTTTATTAATAAGTGATGAAAGCTCATCGTTGTATGCATTGACCAGCTCCTCGGTATTCGTGGATTGCAAACTACTTTTGAGAACGTCTGATGTTAAAATATCGTTCATAAATGCATCAACATCGATGGAATGAAGCTTTCTAAAAGAAACAGTTTTCATCACCGGGGCAGGTTTAAAAGCACGGGCGTTGAAAATCACTGCAAAATGATCACGTGACGCTTTGCCAGTGTTGTCAGATAGTCCAGGATCTGTGACTTCTACCCCAGACACTGTTTTATCTGTGTCTCTGGTGATGACCACGTCCAACGTGTGACCACCTACATGGGTTGGTTCACTGACATGTTGACGCATGCCACACGATTCTAGCACACTAGTGAACTTTGAAGTATCCCGATCTGCAGGAATATCTAGGTGGATGTTAACATCACCAACAATAATGATGTTGTTGTTGTCCACTGTTGCATACCGGGCTAGAAATAATGGCCATTCATGATCAAGGAATGCACTTGTCTTTAGACCGTTTTCCCGTGTAGGGGGTGGTCTATATACTACTGCCAGACGTAGTGAGTAGCTGTTAATGATCAAGTTACAGTCCATGTAGTCAAAGTTTGAAAAACTATTATCGTGACTGGATGCAACGAGACGAAGGTTTATATCTGATTTGTAGATAAGCGCTACGCCCCCTCCACGTCTTGAACCACCGCGAGGGACGTGTTTGATTTGGTAGCCATTTGGTACTAGCTCACTGATACATGCTTTATCTACTGAGGTTCCAAGCCATGTCTCAGTCACAGCAACGATATCAAAATCGTTTGAAATTATGAAGTCACATAAGGAGAGTGTTTTATTTTTAACTGATCTTGGATTGATACAGCAAACTTTAATATGGATCTGGCCTTTGCATACATTAAGCGGCTCACATTTTATCTTCCTAAAATTGATGTTGCTTTTGCATGAGTCTTTGCATACAGGTTTAGTAACTGGAGGACGAAATTTAGTCTGTGTAACTGTGTTAATGGATTGAGGCAAAGTTACAAGATTGTGTATGTTGACACCCTGATTTGTGTCCCAAACACGTTTTTCTCTGGTGTGTTGCCCTCGTCAAGCGATGATGACGATGATAACCACTACCATCCTCATCGTCATCGACAAGAATATTAACAAATAGTCCAGCGGAACAGGTGCATATATGTCGAGACTGGGTACATATAGGCGACTTCATTATCAAATATAGACAACTATCATCGACACCATCGCCAGGCGACGATGATAACCATTACCATCATCATCGTCATCGACAAGTATATGAACAAGTAGTCCAGTGGAACAGGTGCGTATATGTCGAGACAGGTAAGTATATGTGGTATATAATGGCGACTTCATCAAATATAAACGACCATAATCGGCACCATCGTCAGGCGACGATGACGATGATAACCATTACCATCATCATCGTCATCGACAAGCACATTAACAAATAGTTTAGCATAACAGTTACGTATACGTCGAAACAGGTAAGTATATGTGTATGGACTTATTATGAATTAATAATCATTATTAAATCATCATTATCATCATTAACGTCTTTGTCATTTATATGAGTTCAGTAAAATTCCTTTAACTGGCTTAAAAGCAGTCAAGATAACTTATGACATTAGAACTTTTCCTATCCGCTTCAGTACGCTTTTGCGGTTAATATAGGTCACTTCTGCGGATCAATAGTAATTCCCTAGATATGTAATCATACTATTATTAATTATTTGGATTCTTGACAGGGGTCATGGACTCACATTCCCTGCTTGGAAATTATTCACCCGAGCCTTCACGCGAGGGAGAATGTATTTCAATGTCCCCTGTCAAGAATCCCAAATAATCAATGTTTCATACTTATACTTAAAACAAAAAAATACTTTAAACACGGTTTCTTATTCTATTCAGCCAATGACCTCGTAACGGGATTCTATTTCATTCCTAACACGTGACGTAGATTTTTTTTTACTTTCATGACGTCAACGCTCTAAACGTCGCCAAATCTGGAGGATTTTTTAATAATAATAAAAACGTTGTTTATCACAATGTTGGTGTTTTAGTATCTTTAAAATGGCAAAAACACACTACTAACTATTATGTCAGACTTTAACCCATAACGGAAGGCGCAGAAAAGCGGTAAGAAAGAAACAGTCGAAGGTTTCCGCAACGAATCGGCAGAGTGATCTCCGCCATTTTGGTTTTGCTGTATTGAAGGTATGGTGCCTCACCCAAGAATGACTTTTGACCCGCAACAGTGAACTATGAACCTCGACTTCTTCTCGGTCAATAATTCACCTCTATGAATTTAGAATTATTCCCTGAATAGATTTAATCATTGACTTCAACAAAAGTACATAGTTGTATATCAAATCCTCGTTGAATAATTGGCATCAAACATTTTAGGAATTTAAGATTTTATTTTGAATCTGACAGTAAACGTTTAAAAGAAACTATATTCACTGAAATGCCAAACTATTATATGTGAATATCAGACCTAGAAGAATGTTTGTTTAATTTGGGATTTAGATTGTTTATGCAAACACATTTATATTGCTCTGAAAACTAAAATGTACTGTTAATAATTCTCAATTGTTCTTTACTATATGTGTATACATTTCGTCAGGATTCGGAATCACAACGTCTAGGTAAAGTCACAAGTATAGCACTATGTTCGCCGCAAACGGCAACGTAGGACATAGACTCGTTGTTAAGAAGACAACTTGGTACACCTTTGGAAGCATGGTTTGAAAAGAATATTTGTATTTGAAGTAGACATAAGGGTTCAATCACAGATTTCGGGTAAACCCAAACGTAAGATAGGTGAAGTGTAATTGCAATCCAATATAGGACTTCATAGTTAAATGTCCCACATTTGTGGTATTAAAGATAGGGCGATTGACCTTTTAGGGGCAGCATTGATAAGCAATTTGTTTCTTTTCACATCACACATTAATGTGGCGCCTCCATGGACATGCCGGGCAACAAGTAGAGACAATTTTACAACAGCGAGTGCCCCTTTTGCCTATGTACACACCCATATGCCACTGGAATATATGTCGGTACTATATACACTACCTGTAAGAGAATATATTTAAGTCAATATTCATAATCAGATGTGCAGTCAAACTTGTTGAAATGGGTAAATTGTCTCACCTTAGATCACTTGAATACCATTTATCCTTTCTAAAGACCTTACTCACAACAGGGACTAGATATAAACGGGTCACAACAAGAGCTTTTTGATGGTACATTAATACACAGGTGCTCACTTACCCACGTGTTATTTAGTTTCATTTTGTCGTTGAGATTGCATTCACATTCATTTCAGGAAGCGTAACTGATGAACTTGAGATTCAGCAGGTCACTATGTGTTACCAGGACAAAATTTGTTTAAAGGGAATGTAGCGACACAGCCAAACAAGCTCTATTACTAAGAGTTCTGAAAAACTTGGGAAAAGGTGAAAGAATGATCAAAATCGGATGATAAACAAAAAAGATATGACCATTTAAAGGTTGTTTTAAAACGAATATGGGACCCGCCATTTTTAGAACTATGACATCATAGTTCCATATTACCATATATGGAATATTAATAAATATCATTTAAAACGAAGAAAATCACTGCAAATGAATGAATGTTTTACTGGTCATGTAAAGCATTATTGCCATTAAGTATCATATATTATTCATACAGCTGCTGTCATTTTTTCCCTATCTATCAGTAAATTTTCATATTTATAAATATTACGTTTATGGTAATTTAGAAACGTGATGTCATAGCTCTCAAAATGGCCGCTTCCATATCCGTTTCAACAGAAACTTCCAATGATCATATCTTCTTTGTTTATCATCCGATTTTGATAATTCTTTCACCCTTATTTAAGTTTTTCTGAACTCTCAATAATAAAGATGGTTTGGCTATGTCGCTACATACCCTTTAATTAGGAACTGTATTCTTTAATATCAAATATTCATTTCTATTTAGGTAAAATGTGTAAGCAGTTTTTACAACATGCACATGTTACTCTATGCTGGCCACGGGTTAGCAATTGTATTGTATCTGATACTGTATTGTATCTGACACTGTATTATATCTGACACTTACATACAGCGCTGGTTTTATAAATACAACCGATGATTCACAGATTCAGTGACTGCTGCCTATACCTAGGTCAGTAGGCTCCGGGGTTTAAAGGGACACATGGCAACCTTGAGTTTTATTAAACCATTAACATTTGATCCCCGATTTACTTAACCTGCGCCGTTTTACTTTAAAACTGCTTGCATGTAATTAAATAAAAAATTGAGATTTTACTGTTTTACTATTTTTTTTCAATATATTATTGTTGCAATATTATAAAAAGTTAGTCAAATGTAAAAAAAAATTTGCTTCCAACTTTTCTAACCATTAATATTGCCATTTGAACAAACGCAAGTTAAGAAAAAAACTAACAGGACGCCGTGAATTTTCAAAAGTCAAGTTTGCCGCGTGTTCCTTTTAATATCAACCAGATAAACTTTGCCTTGATACATTGCCACCGTAACATAGTGCAATTCAATTTACAAAGATTGTTAACTTGTATATATAGTGTTGGATATATACTGAATAACACATTGGTTTGTACATTTTCACCTTTCAGTTGAAAGAAATTATGAAGCTGCGAACTGGTTACTACAGAAACCAGATATTCAGTTTTATAACCCGCATAATCCCATATAGACCGATGAATGGACATCATAAAACTAACTGGTTTTCATACAGATACCAGATACACGGCGTTGTTGCAGATTTTATATATAGAGCTTTATTACATATGGTTAATTTATTACAGATACCATATTGCGAGTTTCTTAGGTTTCGTATCCCGGGCTGCTTTATTAGTCCCCACTTATATACAGTAAGGTCTATTACAGACTTTCTAGTATGGCTCATAATTACTACAGGCGTGCAGTCCCATGCTGCTTTATTAGTCCCCACTTATATACAGCAAGGTCTATTACAGACCTTCTAGTATGCCTCATAATTACTACAGGCGTGCAGTCCCATGCTGCTTTATTAGTCCCCACTTATATACAGCAAGATCTATTACAGACCTTCTAGTATGCCTCATAATTACTACAGGCGTGCAGTCCCATGCTGCTTTATTAGTCCCCACTTATATACAGCAAGGTCTATTACAGACCTTCTAGTATGCCTCATAATTACTACAGGCGTGCAGTCCCATGCTGCTTTATTAGTCCCCACTTATATACAGCAAGGTCTATTACAGACCTTCTAGTATGCCTCATAATTACTACAGGCGTGCAGTCCCATGCTGCTTTATTAGTCCCCACTTATATACAGCAAGGTCTATTACAGACCTTCTAGTATGCCTCATAATTACTACAGGCGTGCAGTCCCATGCTGCTTTATTAGTCCCCACTTATATACAGCAAGGTCTATTACAGACCTTCTAGTATGCCTCATAATTACTACAGGCGTGCAGTCCCATGCTGCTTTATTAGTCCCCACTTATATACAGCAAGGTCTATTACAGACCTTCTAGTATGCCTCATAATTACTACAGGCGTGCAGTCCCATGCTGCTTTATTAGTCCCCACTTATATACAGCAAGGTCTATTACAGACCTTCTAGTATGCCTCATAATTACTACAGGCGTGCAGTCCCATGCTGCTTTATTAGTCCCCACTTATATACAGCAAGGTCTATTACAGACCTTCTAGTATGCCTCATAATTACTACAGGCGTGCAGTCCCATGCTGCTTTATTAGTCCCCACTTATATACAGCAAGGTCTATTACAGACCTTCTAGTATGCCTCATAATTACTACAGGCGTGCAGTCCCATGCTGCTTTATTAGTCCCCACTTATATACAGCAAGGTCTATTACAGACCTTCTAGTATGCCTCATAATTACTACAGGCGTGTAGTCCCATGCTGCTTTATTAGTCCCCACTTATATACAGCAAGGTCTATTACAGACCTTCTAGTATGCCTCATAATTACTACAGGCGTGCAGTCCCATGCTGCTTTATTAGTCCCCACTTATATACAGCAAGGTCTATTACAGACCTTCTAGTATGCCTCATAATTACTACAGGCGTGCAGTCCCATGCTGCTTTATTAGTCCCCACTTATATACAGCAAGGTCTATTACAGACGTTCTAGTATTACTACAGGCGTGCAGACCCATGCTGCTTTATTAGTCCCCACTTATATACAGCAAGGTCTATTACAGACGTTCTAGTATTACTACAGGCGTGCAGACCCATGCTGCTTTATTAGTCCCCACTTATATACAGCAAGGTCTATTACAGACGTTCTAGTATTACTACAGGCGTGCAGACCCATGCTGCTTTATTAGTCCCCACTTATATACAGCAAGGTCTATTACAGACGTTCTAGTATTACTACAGGCGTGCAGACCCATGCTGCTTTATTAGTCCCCACTTATATACAGCAAGGTATATTACAGACGTTCTAGTATTACTACAGACTGCAGTCCCATGCTGCTTTATTAGTCCCCACTTATATACAGCAAGGTCTATTACAGACGTTCTAGTATTACTACAGGCGTGCAGACCCATGCTGCTTTATTAGTCCCCACTTATATACAGCAAGGTCTATTACAGACGTTCTAGTATTACTACAGGCGTGCAGACCCATGCTGCTTTATTAGTCCCCACTTATATACAGCAAGGTCTATTACAGACGTTCTAGTATTACTACAGGCGTGCAGACCCATGCTGCTTTATTAGTCCCCACTTATATACAGCAAGGTCTATTACAGACGTTCTAGTATTACTACAGGCGTGCAGACCCATGCTGCTTTATTAGTCCCCACTTATATACAGCAAGGTCTATTACAGACGTTCTAGTATTACTACAGGCGTGCAGTCCCATGCTGCTTTATTAGTCCCCACTTATATACAGCAAGGTCTATTACAGACGTTCTAGTATTACTACAGGCGTGCAGTCCCATGCTGCTTTATTAGTCCCCACTTATATACAGCAAGGTCTATTACAGACGTTCTAGTATTACTACAGGCGTGCAGTCCCATGCTGCTTTATTAGTCCCCACTTATATACAGCAAGGTCTATTACAGACGTTCTAGTATTACTACAGACGTGCAGTCCCATGCTGCTTTATTAGTCCCCACTTATATACAGCAAGGTCTATTACAGACGTTCTAGTATTACTACAGGCGTGCAGTCCCATGCTGCTTTATTAGTCCCCACTTATATACAGCAAGGTCTATTACAGACGTTCTAGTATTACTACAGGCGTGCAGTCCCATGCTGCTTTATTAGTCCCCACTTATATACAGCAAGGTCTATTACAGACGTTCTAGTATTACTACAGGCGTGCAGACCCATGCTGCTTTATTAGTCCCCACTTATATACAGCAAGGTCTATTACAGACGTTCTAGTATTACTACAGGCGTGCAGTCCCATGCTGCTTTATTAGTCCCCACTTATATACAGCAAGGTCTATTACAGACGTTCTAGTATTACTACAGGCGTGCAGTCCCATGCTGCTTTATTAGTCCCCACTTATATACAGCAAGGTCTATTACAGACGTTCTAGTATTACTACAGGCGTGCAGTCCCATGCTGCTTTATTAGTCCCCACTTATATACAGCAAGGTCTATTACAGACGTTCTAGTATTACTACAGGCGTGCAGACCCATGCTGCTTTATTAGTCCCCACTTATATACAGCAAGGTCTATTACAGACGTTCTAGTATTACTACAGACGTGCAGTCCCATGCTGCTTTATTAGTCCCCACTTATATACAGCAAGGTCTATTACAGACGTTCTAGTATTACTACAGGCGTGCAGTCCCATGCTGCTTTATACAAACGTACATCGTTCCTACTATGTAGAATATGAACTTGTCCGGAATCTATATTAAGTTTTGGTTGACCAGTCCATATGCCTAACTTACAAGCGTGCAGTATCATGCTGGTCATATATAAGGCCATATTTCTGTTTATCCAGAATATGCCATTATTAAATAATTCGAGTTGTCCAGAATATAAAGTATATGAGTTTATAGTTGTTGACCAGTCAATGTACGGTCAAATGCTTATACATATTTCCGATATGATTCATGATGGATGATACAGCTTTCTGCCATCAAATTCTTATTTGTCAGTTTTCTTCAGACAGCTCCAAAATTGGTCATTGCTGACATCCCCGGTTTTCGACACGTGCTGTCCCGCCTAAAGATTCTCTTATGGTGGGACACCTGCACACGTGTTGTCTACACGTGTTGGCGTGTCTTGGCATTGCCAGCACGTATCTGCCTAACATTGAATGAAAACGATATATATTACATGATGAATAAACATTAATTTAGTATTATGCTTCCGATATCCGGAGTATAAATTAAAGTAAAAACATTTCTAATCTCGGTAATTTCTAATATACTTCCGATTATGTTGCGGAGTCTAATATATTCAATGACCGGCCGATTGTTTTCATACAGGGCGACGGTCACATTTATTTGAAAATATTCCCGATTGTCCGGAATATACCTATTCTTGACCTTCAGATTTTCCGGAGGCTTAAATATTTAATGACCAGCCAAAATACCGATTGTGTTTATACAAGGCGGCGGTTCAATTTATTTAAAAATATTCCCGATGTCCGGAATATACGTATTGATGCATTGTCCGAAAATGTTCCTATTGTCCGAAATAAGTAATTATACGTTGAACTGTCAATATTTCCGATTGTCCGGAATAAGTAGTTGTGTGTTCAACTGTCAATATTTCAGATTGTCCGGAATATGAAACTGTTGTATTTGATCTGTCAATACCTCCGATTGTCCGGAAGATGAAATAAATGTTGAATTGCCAATATGTCCGATTGTCCGGAAGAAGTAATTATATGTTCAACTGTCAATATTTCTGATTGTCCGGAACATAATGAACATATGTTGGAACTATCACTTTATCTATGTATTATTAATTATAATGCAATATTAAATACATAAAATCAGCTTTGCCCAATTATGCCAGAACTTAACTCATAATTAAAGATGATTCTCAGTCAGTCTTTTCTATGTTTCATCATAGATCTACATACATATATATCCATGGTTTCATGTAATCCCACTTTTTGTAATAAGTATAGCCAGTGTCATAGTTGGCGGCCTGTATGACATAATCTATAACCCATACCTACGGTGTCCGGTTGAGGCCAGATACAATGTCGCAGTGTCGTGGGCGACAATGCGACGCCCAACAACGCGACATCGCGACATCGCGATACGACAATGCGACATTGTGATACGACAACTCGACATTGCGATACGACATTGCGACATTGCGATACGACATCGCGACAATTATGTCGTGATGTCGTATCGCAATGTCGTGATGTCGCGATGTCGTATCGCGATGTCGCGATGTCGCAATGTCGGGCGTCGCATTGTCGCGCACGACAACGCGACATTACGTAGCATTGTCGTAATGTCACCCACGACAATGCGACATTCTTACAATTGTCGTAATGTCGCCAACGACAACGCGACATTCTTTCAATTGTCGTAATGTCGCGATTTCGCGATGTCGTTGGCGACATTACGACAATTAAAATAATGTCGCATTGTCGTGGGCGACATTACGACAATACGACATAATGTCGCGTTGTCGTGCGCGACAAAGCGACGCCCGACAATGCGACATCGCGACATTGCGATACGACATTTCGGACATAATTGTCGCGATGTCGTATCGCAATGTCGCGATGTCGTATCGCATTGTCGAGTTGTCGTATCGCAATGTCGCAGTGTCGTATCGCGATGTCGCGTTGTCGGGCGTCGCATTGTCGCCCACGACAATGCGACATTGTATCTGGCCCCAACCGGACACCGTACATACTGCCTTCGCAGTGCAAATTGAAACATGTAAAATTGTGTCTGGAGCGTGTTGATAATCACATCAATGTCGAGCATCAATGACAGCTGATTGTCACGAACCCGATATTAAGGCACGCTTAGAAAAATCATTGCATACATTCCGCAATGAGTTGGCAACGAAGACAGTTTAAAAACGTGTTATGTATACTTTTGTTATATATGTCATTGTTTGTCTACAAATGAAAGGTTTAACACGTGTATTTGTTCAGGTTATTTAAACGATGTAACATAAATTATGTCCTATAGTGTAATACACTGAAATAGTTTAATGCATGTCTATGTCCTATAGTGTAATACACTGAAATCTCATACTTCAATATATGTCTATGTCCTATAGTGTAACGTACTGAAATCTCATAGTTCAATAGAGGGATATGTCATGTAGTGTAATACACTGAACTCTCATAGTTCAATATACGGTTATATCGTGCAATACACTGAAATATCATAGTTGAATACACGGCTATGTCACTATAATACACTGAAATCATAGTTCAATACATGGGTGTGTCCTACAGTGTAATATACGGAAATCTCATAGTTCCATACACGGGTATGTCCTATAGTGTAATACACTGAAATCCCATAGTTCCATACACGGGTATGTCCTATAGTTTAATACGCGGAAATCTCACAGTTCCATTCACGGGTATGTCCTATAGTTTAATACGCGGAAATCTCATAGTTCAATTCACGGGTATGTCCTATTGTGTAATACACTGAAATCTCATAGTTCCAAACATGAGTATGTCCTATAATGTAATACACTGAAAACTCATAGTTCAATACATGGGTATGTCCTATAGTGTAATACACTGAAAACTCATAGTTCAATACATGGGTATGTCTTATAGTGTAATAGACTGAAATCTCATAGTTCTATACATGGGTATGTTCTAAAGTGTAATAAACGGAAATCTCATAGTTGAATACACGGGTATGTCCTATAGTGTAATACACGGAAAACTCATCGTTCATACATGGGTATGTCCTATAGTGTAAAACACGGAAATCTCATAGTTCAATACAAAGGTTTTTCCTATAGTGTAATATACGAAAATCTCATAGTTGAATACACGGGTATATCCTATAGTGTAATACACTGAACTTTCATAGTTCCATACATGGGTATGTCCTATAGTGTAATACATGGGAATCTCATAGTTCCATATACGCGTATGTCCTATACTGTAATACATTGAAATATCATAGTTCAATAAATGGGTATGTCCTATAGTGTAATACACGGAAATCTCATAGTTCAATACACGGGTATGTCCTATAGTGTAATACACGAAAATCTCATAGTTCCATACACGCGTATGTCCTATAGTGTAATACGCTGAAAACTCATAGTTCAATACACGGGTATGTCCTATAGTGTAATACACTGAAATCTCACCATACATGGGTTTGACCTTTAGTGTAATATACGGAAATCTCATAGTTCAATACACGGGTATGTCCTATAGTGCAATACACTGAAATCTCATAGTTCTATACATGGGTTTGTCCTACAGTGTAATACACTGAAATCTCATAGTTCCATACAAGGGTATGTCCTATAGTGCAATACACGTAAATCGCATAGTTCAATACATGGGTATGTCCAATAGTGTAATATACGGAAATCTCATAGTTCCATACATGGGTATGTCCTATAGTCTAATATACGGAAATCTCATAGTTCAGTACATGGATATGTCCTACAGTGTAATACACTGAAATCTCATAGTTCCATACATGTGTATGTCCTATAGTGTAATACACTGAAATCTCATAGTTCAATACTTGAATATGTCCTGTAGTGTTATTCGTCAAGACAAAACACTAGGCCTGCTCCTGACAAATAGTCCTACACATGTCAATAGGATTAAAGGATTACCCCCACCACGACATAGGAAGGTCAGATCATGATAATGTTTTTGTTGACATCAAGGCAAAACGGATCAGGCAAACACCTAGGAAGATTTTCCTATACAAAAAGGCCAACATGGACGGGCTCAAAGACCACATGAGGCAGTATTGGGGAAACTTCCAATCATTAACACACGATCTTTGGAATGACTTGGAAACAACCATTCTAGGAGCTATAAACACCTCATACCATCAAAATAACAAGAGCTAATTACAGCCTCCCCTGGATATATATACATATAAAGCGGCTCGCACACAAAGGGGGAACAGTTATATCATAAGGCTAGGAGGTCAAAGAACCCCGACATCCATAACCATTATACAAATACAGTTTAGCTGTTATCAAATCGTTGGTACGTCAGTTTGCTGACGACTATGCCCTTTAAAGACATATGTAATAGTCATAATGGTCATGCCTTGAAGGGGACTACGACGAACTGGCGATATGGGAGGATTTAATGATTCCAAATGTAATTCGAAAAACTAAACACCGACCTAGAAATTAAATCATACATGATTATATCCTCAATGGCCAAATTCTGGAGAATGTTACCTCAGTCACGTACTCGGGGTTACTATTACGGACACTATGGATTGGGGTTACCATATTGATACGATATATGGAATGCAATTTGACATTCACTACGGCATTCAAAACCGCATAAAACGGCGAAATTTGCAAATCAATTCTGAATTAAGCTGAATATCTGGTCGCAATAATACATATTTTTGAACATTTTGCGAATGACGGAAACAAATATTTTAAAATGGCATGGAGAAAACACCGCATAAAAGGAAACGACACGGTAAAACACAGTCGTGCACGGTCTCTGGAAAACACGTGAGACAATCGTGGA
This sequence comes from Cyrtodaria siliqua, assembly GCA_037043455.1. Taxonomy (NCBI): domain Eukaryota; kingdom Metazoa; phylum Mollusca; class Bivalvia; order Adapedonta; family Hiatellidae; genus Cyrtodaria; species Cyrtodaria siliqua. The sequence continues at coordinate 337,404 of JAWPHD010000510.1, forward strand.
GTTTTATCGGAGTACACACTGCAGTGATCATGAATAATGGTAAGTCATACAATGAAGCGAACATGGAGAATGGTAAGTCATAAATCAGGAGTACACACTGACGTAAACATAAAGAGTGGTAAGTTATAAATCAGATGTATAATATATTGACGTCCAACTACAAGAAACAACACTTAGCTTCTAGAAAAACAAAGTCAAGATGCATTAGCATTGACCCTATAACTGAGACAACACTAGCCAATCATGGATAGTGAAATGGTTCCAATAATTTAGTTACTACCTTAAATGGCACTAATTCATGACTATGAATTAATCGCGGGTGAAGTGGTTTCATTTCAAATAACATCTACAAAATCGGTTCTATTGTAATAGAATTGTAATTGTAAGCCTATAGTATCAGAATTGATTTTATTCAGCCTTTTTTGGCGTTTTCAGCCATATGCTAACGATCATAGACAGGATACATCGTTTTAGCGCACCACGCGGATGTTACCATATGTTTCAAGACAATACCTATTTTACTGAACACAGTATCTCTGTTCGACTATTTATCTAGATCTTCGCGACGCTTGTAACTTGTACTTGAAACAAGCGTCGCAGATTATCAAGACAATTGCTCAGTAGGAAAACCAATCGTGAACGCTCGGCCAATCCCGTCATTCCTCGGGATCCCGCCTCGTGTGTATCACGGCGCTTCGGTATGTTCAAAATCTTCACATTCTGTTAGCCGGAAGGCAACGGCACAGAAAATAGTGCACTGTTTCTAAGCTGTTGCTACATAAACATTATGGCCGCTTCCCACACGTGTTGATGTATGTTTGTTATTTACAACACAGATGAAGGTTTTATCACTGCTTTCACGTAAATAAACCATAGATTTAACAATCGGCTAAATGACATTGCAAAATGTTGAAGATAACTTTGATTTTGAATGCAAATTCGTTTTGGCGGGAATCTGACGCGCGTCACGAAAACATCAAAATCATTCGAATAACCAGGTATTAGACTGCTTCACTGCGCATGTACCGTTTCACTCAAACAAGCGACAGTCAAAGACCGATTTCTTTGCCGTAAATTACGGCTAAATAAAGCGCATTCCAACCACGATCGTGGGCAAGCGTCTGACCTACGTTCTATAAAAAGATATACATGTATTGGGATTTCACTCAATATTGTTTACATAATGCAGACGCGTCACTTACATAAAGGAATTAAGGTGGCGGGATATCTATAAACTGTGAAAATGGCCTATAAAACAAGCAAGTAAACATAATGGCGGACTTCTACAGTCGTTTATATTTAATCGCCGTGTAGCAGTCTAACCGGGTGTTTGTGCCGTAGCCTGGTTCCCTGACCTCCCACAATAACCAGGCTAGCTGCTAATAGGTATGAAAGCACTAATTATTTTCACCATAGACACCAATGTTAAAGTGTCACATATTAATGATTTGCTGCAAATTCAACTCAAGTATGGATAATGCAGCAGTGTAATGTGCATATAGAAAACTATTTTTCCACTTGAAAAATCACCAGAAAACAAAACGTGGGGTCACAAGACATGTAGGAAAGTTCAATGGTACAGCTGTTTTTATTGATCGACTGTTTTCATTGCTCACAAAGTGTAAGCATAGAGTCGAAATTTCGAAAATGTTCATCAGTGATCCAGTAAACCTATTAATACGCTTCTTATACATATAACCACAAAATCGAATAGAAATGGGCAGTTTTCCCTTACTTATAATGCCCATTTCCATCAAAAAAGGAGAGATTACTTTTTATTATAGGAACTACATTCGACTACACCTCGGAGGTTTACATGTAATTAGTGGTGGTAAACCTAAATAACGCCGGGAACTCGCACCTGTTTTGGTTGGTTTAATTTGCGGGACCCGGTACGGTTTTTGATGTGATTTGCGGCGCGATACTAAAAACGTAAAAGAAAATAATATCGTTTTTGTTATATGATGCAATGGATAAATAAAAGAAAAATAAAGGACAATAGAACATTATTGTTTGATTCTAATCACACGTGTATTATAAATTAATTATAAATAAAAGAACGTAAAAAGCGAAATATTCAATATCGGCAGAAAGTATGTAAAGGCAAATATTCATTGGTAATAATAATTTCGGGGTTAAGTTAAACAAAATCAAGGCAAGTGACTTTCCAGTCAGGGCAAGTGGACTTTTGAAATCTGCCTGTCCTGGGCTATTCCCCAATTTTAATTTTCTTGGAGCACTGTTGTGGCGACTACTCCTCTAAAACTACTTTATTGTTCATGATACTTCACAGGAATGTTGCTTTTGATGTCTAGTAATACATATCAGTCAAGATGACTGGAAATTCAAGACAGCTACAATGCCACAGCTACAAATATATTTTACGCAATACAAGTTTGTGGCGACTACTTCTCAAAAAGACATAAGTAATGGCTTGGTATTGTAGTGATGTAACATTAGTAAAATGACTGGCATAACATGTAGTTGGTCCTACACAAAATTCATTTCGATTCGATGTCAAACAGTTTTATTATACCTCACATAAGACGCCCATGCTAAATCCCCATAGACAACAATGTGTAATTTCTTACTGTCTCACGTGAGGGTGATAGTACAGGGGTGATAGTAAATCGCAGGGTGATAGTAAAAAAATTATCACATGCGCAGCTTTGATGCGCGCTGTTTCGGTGACGTCATCGGCTCGGTATGGTGAAATTGCTATTTTTAACTCATCATAACTTCAAAAGTTCTTGACCGATTTCAATAAACTACCACTCATTTTCTTAGTTACGTTATTTCTGATCCAACGATACATTCATGGCAACTTTTAGAAAAAAAATGTTTTTTTCAAAAAAGAAATCTGGCAAAGTGAAATCGGTACTGAAAATGAATCTTGTTTTTGCCCGAGGGGATTTCGGTATAACACATTCATGAGAGGGTGATAGTAAAAATGTTCACCCTGAGGATATTCATTATCACCCTCGGCTTCGCCTCGGGCGATAATCATATCCTCAGGGTGATCATTTTTACTATCACCCTCTCATGAATGTGATATTTATATAATATAGGAAAAACTTATGGCGATTACTCTGAAAATACTTGATGGATGTTTATGACACTTTACAGAAATAATGTTGCTCTTGATGTCTAGTTGGTCCTAAGTAAATATCAGGTCGGCCGGAAATTCAAAATACTTTTTTATAAACACAAGTTCATGGCGACTACTAAAAAAAGAGATTTTAACCAACTATCACAAACAATAACGGCCTCTTGCTCAGTTGATAAGGACGCCTCGGCTTGAGAGATCTATAACATATAACAAGAATAACTTGGCCAATAATAATCATAAACATTCATACAATCGTTCATCTTATCTATTGTTGTAGTGACAATAGACGTTTTTTTTAAAAATTGTTGGGACCACCTAGAAAATGGATAACTATGATATCATTGGAAAGTATAAACCCTCTCCAACAAGGATCAGTTGAAATTACTTGCGCAAAGTGGTACGATTTTTGGCAATCAACGGTTAAAATACATGACCCTCATAAAACAAAGTAAATATTGTTTTAAACATAAATCACCAAAGAGATGAATGAACAAACTCTAAAGCAATCTTTTGCAAACAAATGTGTTAGGTATTTTGTTTTCAACTTTCAATAGAAAAAATATTCCATATATGTCACTTATTTTTGGAAACAGACGCGATAAATGGATGTATAAAGGGAGATAATAAAATTAAAAAATGATCAAACATATGCAGCTTCGCTTTTATCGTAAACCACAGGTGGATTGATATCAAATGAAGTATTAAGCCTTACTGATTACAATCTGCATCTAACATGTGTTTTAAAATACATTAATTTAAAGAAAACGTTTCTTAAACGAGTTATGGTGAAACCAAAACACACCTGGAAATCAGTTTTATGAAGGTTTATTATGTTTCTAAATTTAATATTTGTTGTTTGCGTTTAACAAGTTTAAATTCAACTATGTTTTATTATATGCGTTATGAATTGCCTACTTTAAGATGGATATCAGTGTATTGAACTATTTAATTTGTTAACTCACACACAAATATAAGTATAATTTTGAATACGTATTGTAAGAAAAATCAAACACTTTTAAAAAAACAACGTATCAACACATTTTTATTTTAAAGCAAACGAGATACATAAAGATATAGTATTAGTTACAATTCGATTGTATTAGCATGTTTAAGGCTTCACTTAAAATATATCTATGTATCATATTACGCATAGTATAATCCATATTTGATACACTCTGTATTAATTTGTTTTTTATGCATATACCGTTTATATACCAACACGTGTGACATTTGTTGATGTGTTTTAGTTTGCTTTATACTCACTTATCTTCTATTAATTCCAAATAAAAAGCACTTTTAATTATTATCTCATCTGTAATCTATATCTTCATTATATCCAACATGGTTGTCAAGAAAACAACCACTGCTATTTGTCTTTTTGTTAAATGAAGTTCCACGTATATCCATGGCTTGTGCATATGTTACAATGTATCCATTCCTTTCGTTAACATCTACTTAACACTGTATTGTCGAATGTGATGAAACACGTTCAACTCTGAATCCGGATATCAAGGGTCTGAGACTCACTGGTGCCACGCGATACTTCGGTGTCCTTAGGCAAGACGCTAGCCTCGTCCGTTGGACGTGAGTGTTAACCGGGCTGTCCTTGTATCGGAGTCTATCCTTCAAGCACTTTGAATAACCATAGGAATATATTCGATAGTAAGTTTCCTAAACTGTTCCAATGCGATACCAAGGTGTCAACCCTTCTATATTTATAGTGTCACATACTTTTCTTCTATATATCCTTGTAATTGTTGTTTGTTTCAAATTTGTGAATTTCCTTTTCGACTTGTTTACCTTCTTTTGAGGTTAAGTTCACTTTTTATACTGATGATGTGTGAACTATATCTTTGTCCATATGTTTTCACCAATGGCAACTTTTTACAGTATACAGGAATACATATTACATCTTCCATTGTGATTTTAATCTTTTGCATTGCTAAAGTGTTATGTTTTGTTCTTAAGTTACATTTCCACTTCACTATGCATGACAATGTTAAGTTCTCCTTGATATTTTCCTACTACGATAGCATCATTGTACTGGGCTTGGGTTAGCTTTGTTACAAAAGTGTTCGTCTGATTTACACTTACACCGCTCAACTAGAGCCAGTCGATGGAAGCCATCACAAAACATCCGTATTTTTGATATATCAATGATACCTCAAGTCCAGTCCTTGACCTTGATGGTGAAGGTCACATTTCAGAACTGCATTGACATCCTCTCATCCTCAACACGCTTCATACTCAGTTTCAGCTTATTACCTTGAGCGGTCTAAAAGGATTTCCGTGCACAAGCCATTTTCAGGCAAAACACTAAGTCCTGACCTTGACCTTGATGATGAAGATCAAACTTCAGACCTTTAGTGACAACCTCATCTTCAACAAGCTTCCCATAACTTTTCAGCTTCTTACCTCGAATGGTCTGAAAGGAGTTCTGTCCAAAAGTATTTTTTGGAAGAAAAAAATGAGTTGTGAACTTAGACGGTCAAGGTCAATAACTACTGATGGAAGCAACACACACAAACAAGAGATACAAGTAGCAGACTCGGTTGTATTGATTCTGTTCATGAGAGGTAATGTAAAGTGCAACACCTCTCAAGCCTCCTAACACTGGTTTAAGCGATATTCTACTTTAAAGCCACAAATATTGGACTTGATGATCCCAAAGGATCATTAAGTAATAACACTACTATTTTTTAGTCTTTTTACGGCCGCCACACAGTACTAAATAAATGCCAGTGTGAATGTCAATAAATACTGAACAAGGGATCTCTTGGAAGCAAGACTCATAAATAAGAGATAAAAGTATCAGACTTATCTTAAATGAAAACCTTTTGACCTAATCAAAATTTCTGTAATATAAACGGATTTTTAATATCTCGAACCGTTCAGGAGTAGGAGTAGGACCGTCCAAAAGGTCGTGACGGACGGGCTGACAGAGTGACGGACGGACTGCTTCAAAAACAATATATCCGATTTCTTCCAAAAAATGCGGTTATGATCATGAATGACATGTTGTTTCTTATCCAAACGTATGATGCTGTGGAACATGACCGTTTACAGCTGCAACTATGTTATCGGATGTGTTACGAGAAGATCTGATGTCATTTCTCCCAAAAATACGTCTGTTTCAATCCGTTATCACTCATTTCCCATCCATGTCTAACAAGGAATTCAGGCTCTTGTTTTGAATTATCGGCATTCATCCTTAGTGTTGCTGGAGTCGATGCATGTCTTATAGGGAGCTTAAAACTGCCTTCACATCATGGTGGAAGCTTTGCTAAACAGATAAATTTTAATCCGACAACTTCATTCATAGTTTGACTAAACTATGGTGAAACGCTGCACAATGTCCCTTTGGGTCTTAAGAAAATGGCTGCTAAAGACCTGTTTCAAAAGCCCTGTCATAGCCTGAGTCATCTTTAATTGCTACTCTATTTTTGAAGCTAGAAGCACTATTTACCTTCATCACCTTGATAATTGTTTTATTTCCAATTACATAAAATGATCAAACAGAGTCGCAACCGATCAGTCAAGAACTGCAAGAAGAAATGTACGTTTAGAGTCACATATAGTCGTTTGTTGCTCCAGATACCGATAAATGTTCCATTTTCGCAGTGTCGATAGGTAAACTGGTCTTGTAAAAAATAATGTTTTGCATGTCTTCTAGTATATCTACGAGCATTTCCAAAAGGTATACAGGTAACTGTCTTGCGTAGTGCTGACGAAATAAGGCAGCATACATGCCTGCGTCGCGAGATGTAATATCCAATCACCAGATCTTTCCGCCCTAATGCTGGTTAACATCAACTGTTTCCAGAAACATAAATCAGAACTTGAATTTTGCCGACTTTAAAAAACCGTAAGCACCAAGTTTTGAGATTTCCTGGGCGATATTACCTGATATGGCAATTTCAATTGCGTTGCGTCATCTGCTGAATCAATGGATGCTTTATCTGAACCTCTCTAATCTGTCAAAACGTGTCAAAAAAAAAAGAAAAAAAAAAGAACGTCACATTAGCACTTCATATGTTGGTGTTAGCCCAAGAACACTTATGTGGTACTCTTTCCAGCCAACATACTCTCAACTGTAGATGAAGCATATACATTAGAGTATGTAAGCAAATCTATTAGACTAGCGTCACCTTATTCCCTTCCTATCTGCTAGTCGAACACAATGTGAATGGAGTTCTATGGACTTAGACCTGAGTTCACTTGCTGTGCAACTGCATCAATTGCTGGTCCATCGTCTGAATATGTTTGTCTTTGCCTGACAATACTTGATAGAGATAGACGTGTATATGGTGGACATGTATACATATATGATGGGAGCATACAACGCAATCGTATTAGGCTCATGAACTGGAAAAAGGCCAACAATATATATTTTGATCAGATGTCATATCAATAACTGCAGTGTTGGACATGTTTCGGCAAGGCATAGATCTCAGGAAATCCCATGTGAAGTATTTGATATTAATTCCAAAATTAATTACGAAAGCGAAAAGTATCTTGGTGAGACTGGTCTTGTAGTAGACTTTTAAAAGTTAATTGTAGTTATTAATACATGTATAGCTTATTTTCATGCGAAATTTTACTTGACTGTTCCTTATTTCTTGGAATTAAAATAGAGGTACTGTCGTTTGCCATCTTTCGTTTGAAAGCACACACTTGATAACGTGTGAAATGTATTCTTGTCATCTACTGTTTGCTATAACAGGCACAGAAACGGAATTAATTCAGAAGATTGACTAGCTCCTTTGAGCCAAAATCATATACCTAATTTTCGGTGGTAGACTGTATCCTGTCGAAGAAAAGCAACCTTGCAAAACCTATATTTGTCTTCGCAAGTGAAATGGATTCTCACTAGTGAAGAAGAATCCACCATTGGTAATGGACACACTTTTTTAAACTATTTTACACGCAGGTATAAGGTAAGAACAATACAAAATCAATTAATACTTTGAATTGCAGGGGAAATGGTGTGCGTTGTGAACATCGCAAGTGATCGGCTGTGCATAGTACATTCTTAAACTTATATAATTATACAACCGTCTTGATCGCAGCAAAAAAGGAGTAGTAAAGTATCTTTCCAACATTAAAATCAGAGTGGTTCATGTATGTATTGTACAGAATATTGAGTACAGCTAATTAATAAGTGAATAATTTATATTTCCATTAAGAAACTAATAAGATTAGTACAACGCCATTGATTAATTATCTCCCTTTATATACAGTTTAAAATCATTTTGGATAACCAAACATATTTTAAAATATGTGTGTGATATTTGAAATCATGTATAGTATCAATCTATTGCATAATATAACAGTATAACAGTAACTTTAACGCAACAACAACAGAAAAAGACTTTCATATGATTAGTAGCATACATGTTTAAGCATTAAATATAAAATCGGAGTAGGAATGTTTCTTCATAATTTGAGAAAGTTTATGCGTTTTATATTATTTCTTTTGTAGTAAATCTGTTCTTACGTATTTTATTACATTTCTTACTGAACTAAAATGAATTGATTAATTAATTTCACGTGAACATGTATTAAACAAAATATAATTGTCCTATTTTAAAAAACAAAAAAAGGTATTTTTAAGTATAGTCTTATTCCTTATATTTAAGAAATATTTTTTAGTTAAACATGAAATATAGCATACACAGTTATTTTACGTACGTAGGAAGATGTTTATATACATTTGTTAACGAAAAATGAGCTATCATTTCTCTGAAACTTATAATTTTAGTCGGTAGCTAATATTTTGCTGAAATTTGTTATTTATGGGTTGTGGTGTTCAGGCGCCATTTTAAAAAAAGTGTACCACTTTGTGCAAGTAATTTTGGTGGGTTCGTTTAGTACACATAATTACCTTTCATTTGATATATAATAAGCCCATTTTCTAGCTGGTCCCAGCTAACTCCTTAACTAAGCGACTTTTTCGCATATTGTCACTACAACATATAGGAACAGCTCAAAACCATTTGCTTACTAATGTTTTCGCTATTCAGTACGTAGGACTTTGATTAAATATGACACCGATAAATACTGCTTTCGAATATATTTCATAAAAATAATAGCCCAGAACGGGATTCGAATCATAGGTGCAGTTTCCTAACGCTATATTCCACCGAACCATCAAATAAAATACATCGATCGACCAGACACATATAACATAAGAAATACTGATTGAGTTATTTTAAAAAAAATCAATCGTAAACATATCGAAAATTCGTTTTTGTGTACTTTCACGGAATTATGGAAGGTTGACAAAGCCGTTTTATCCGCATCAAAATCCGCAATAAAATATCCAGTTTTTTTCATTTTGACTATTTCATTGCATCGCATATATAAAACGTTTTGCGTCATACTGTGATATTTGCATTGCAAGATCAAAGTCAAAATATTCAGTTCATATTCGGTATAAATCTGAAACCAGTTCGATTAGGAACCAGGATGCCCACTCGAATAATTGAAGTCCTAGCAGAAAAGACAAACAAATCATACACAAGGACAAGCCTGGTTTATCTGTGTATAATTGGGATGTAGGTACGATTAGCGTCGCAATGGCTTGGCATGGTAGTGATGTAACAACTGGCGTCGCAATGGCTTGGCATGGTAGTGATGTAACAACTGGCGTCGCAATGGCTTGGCATGGTAGTGATGTAACAACTGGCGTCGCAATGGCTTGGCATGGTAGTGATGTAACAACTGGCGTCGCAATGGCTTGGCATGGAAGTGATGTAACAACAGTCGTCGCAATGGCTTGGCATGGTAGTGATGTAACAACTGGCGTCGCAATGGCTTGGCATGGTAATGATGTAACAACTGGCGTCGCGATGGCTTGGCATGGTAGTGATGTAACAGCTGGCGTCGCAATGGCACTGGGATGGTATTGATGTAACAACTGTCGTCGCAATGGCTTGGCATGGTAATGATGTAACAACTGTCGTCGCAATGGCACTGGGATGGTCGTGATGGAACAACTGGCGTCACAGTAGCACTGGGATGGTAGTGATGTAACAACTTGTGTCGCAATGGCACTGGGATGGTAGTGATGTAACAACTGGCATCGCAATGGCACTGGGATGGTAGTGATGTAACAACTGGCATCGCAATGGCTTGGCATGGTAGTGATGTAACAACTGGCGTCGCAATGGCACTGGGATGGTAGTGATGTAACAACTGGCGTCGCAGTGGCACTGGAATGGTAGTGATGTAAAAACTGGCGTCGCAGTGGCACTGGGATAGTAGTGATGTAACAACTGGCGTCGCAGTGGCACTGGAATAGTAGGGATGTAACAACTGGCATCGTAGTGGCACTGGAATGGTAGGGATGTAACAACTGGCATCGCAGTGGCACTGGGATAATAGTGATGTAACAACTGACATCGCAGTGGCACTGGAATGGTAGTGATGTAATAACTGGCATCGCAGTGGCACTGGAATGGTAGTGATGTAATAACTGGCATCGCAGTGGCACTGGAATGGTAGTGATGTAACAACTGGCATCGCAGTGGCACTGAGATAGTAGTGATGTAACAACTGGCATCGCAGTGCCACTAGAATGATAGTGATGTAACAACTGGCATCGCAGTGGCACTGGGATGGTAGTGATGTAACAACTGTCGTCGCAGTGACACTGGTATGGTAGTGATGTAACAACCGTCGTCGCAGTGGCACTGTAATGGTAGTGATGTAACTACTGGAACCTTAAGGACGAAGCATGGGCGCCCTGTTTTAGGTATGTCGTGAATGTTGTAATGATACAATAATGTGATGTGATATGGCATAGCTTTCCGACAGAATTGCTACTGTATTATAAGTGCATCTGCTTTATCGCTTCAATAAATGGCAGTATAAATGTTGTCATAATCTTGCACTTAATGCCACAGTATGTGTAGCATGACAGGGAGAACTTGCATTTTGTCTTCTAGTGTTGATGAATATTTGGTAAAAGCTAATGGAATATGACAATTAGAGCAATCAAATTAACTTCCATTATCTGAAATGAATATGTGTGTACTACTGTATATACGCGCAGTTGTTTTGCTATTAAGCCCCAAAACAATGATAACGAGATTGTTACCAAATAAACTGACTACGGTAGAGAGGAGTTCTCAAACATGCGTGGATGCCCACATTATGGGAATGATCGTTTTGGCCCATTGCCTAGCACAACACATTGCTCGATTTTATAAAAAAAAAAAAAAATACAAAATTAATCGGGCACATGTTAACACATAGACTACCTCAAGTCGAGCGCTTTTTATCGCACGCTTGCACAACCGTAAAGCATCCGCCTAAAACTACCGGTATTGCTTAATCAGGCGGCGTAATTCCCGATCCCCCCAACCCCCCCACCCCACCCCCCATCCCCCCACCCCCCATCCCCCCGCAAAACGAAGTGTTCCAAATGAGGATTCAGTCCGTCGTTTCGTTCCGTTTTCGGAGTTTTATATCACGTGCAGCTACACATATCAAGCTAGCACTGCATTTAATATAAAATACGTTCAAATATCACTATATATCACTATACGGCGTCTTTATGGAAACAATGTAATCAATCTTTAAATATTTCGTTTTTGGAGCATAACTACAAAACTGATATCGTCTTCAAACTTGCTAAACGTAACAAACTAGTGTTGGCATGTAATATATATACTAAAATGAAAAAGAAACGCATAATCACCAATTTGCCTATAATACACACTTAATTCCATGTAATATATTCCAGCGATATCCCAATGTGTTATGTAATAAACTAGAAATGTGTCCATGAGACACGGATGTCCCCACTGAAAACAATCAGCGGAAATCGTAATATTTGACGAAAAAATATCCGTCAGTTAATACAAGGTCGATTTTGACGTAGAATCGATATGCACATCTTGACATCATAGGAATAGTCGTGATGTAACAACTGGCTTCCTGGCATCCTGTAAAGTTTTGAAACACTGTGGGAGGAGATAGACGCACAAACTAGTTAAACGTGAAAGTTGATGAAACTAGAAATGGGACAGGGATGTCCCAATTGAAAACAATCAGCGAAAAATGTAAAAAGTTACGTAAAATGGCCGTAACTCCGGTAGTACAAGGTGGATGTTGACGCCGAATCGACATGCACATCTTGACACAGGGGCCGTAACTCCGGTATTACATGGTGGATGTTGACGCCGAATCGACATGCACATCTTGACACAGGGGCCGTAACTCAGTAATACAAGGTGGATGTTGACGCCGAATAGACATGCACATCTTGACACAGGGGCCGTAACTCCGTAATACAAGGTGGATGTTGACGCCGAATCGACATGCACATCTTGACACAGGGGCCGTAACTCCGGTAGTACAAGGTGGATGTTGACGCCGAATCGACATGCACATCTTGACACAGGGGCCGTAACTCCGGTAGTACATGGTGGATGTTGACGCCGAATCGACATGCACATCTTGACACAGGGGCCGTAACTCCGGTAGTACAAGGTGGATGTTGACGCCGAATCGACATGCACATCTTGACACAGGGGCCGTAACTCCGGTAATACATGGTGGATGTTGACGCCGAATCGACATGCACATCTTGACACATGGGCCGTAACTCCGGTAATACATGGTGGATGTTGACGCCGAATCGACATGCACATCTTGACACAGGGGCCGTAACTCCGTAATACAAGGTGGATGTTGACGCCGAATCGACACGCACATCTTGACACAGGTAAGCATTCTGTACAGTATCGGAACAATCGGTTGAAAACTGTGGGAGGAATTTTAATGTTAAATTTGACGACAAAAACTCAGGTAATACCAGGTCGGTTTTTAAAGTTTCGAGACAATAGGTTTAAAACTGTGGGAGGAGATAGACACAAATAACTTGCGGGACGGACGGACGGACCCTCGGACGGGCGGACAAGACGGACATGGCTAACGCTATATGCCTCCTCAACATTCGATGTTGGGGGCATAGAAAGGGGCTACAGCTAGTTAGAGAAAGGAGCTACAGCTAGTTACAGAAAAGGGCTACAGCTAGTTAGAGAAAGGGGCTACAGCTAGTTACAGAAAGAGGATATAGCTAGTCACAGAAAGGGGCTAAAGATAGTTAGAGAAAGGGCTACATATAGTTAGAGAAACGGGCTACAGCTAGATAGAGAAAGGGGCTACATCTAGTTACAGAAAGAGGCTACAGCTAATTAGAGAAAGGGGCTACAGAAAGTTAGAGAAAGGGCTACAGATAGTTACAGAAATGGGCTACAGCTAGTTAGAGAAAGGGGATACAGATAGCTAGAGAAAGGGGCTACAGCTAGTTAGAGAAAGGGCTACAGATAGTTAGAGAAAGGGGCTACAGCTAGTTAGAGAAAGGGGCTACAGCTAGTTAGAGAAAGGGGATACAGCTAATTACAGAAAGGGGCTACAGCTAGTTAGAGAAAGGGGCTATAGATAGTTAGAGAAAGGGGCTACAGATAGTTAGAGAAAGGGGCTACAGATAGTTACAGAAATGGGCTACAGCTAGTTAGAGAAAGGGGATACAGTTAGTTAGAGAAAGGGGCTACAGATAGTTAGAGAAAGGGGCTACAGCTAGTTACAGAAAGGGGCTACAGCTAGTTAGAGGAAGGGGCTACAGCTAGTTAGAGAAAGGGGCTACATATAGTTAGAGAAAGGGGCTACAGCTAGTTAGAGAAAGGGGCTACATATAGTTACAGAAAGGGGATACAGATAGTTACAGAAAGGGGCTACAGCTAGTTACAGAAAGGGGCTACAGCTAGTTACAGAAAGGGGTTACAGCTAGTTACAGAAAGGACATCACTGAGTTGTAATATACTCTTTAATCACAGTATTTTTGTTATACAAAATTCATAAATGTTGAAGTAAGAAAATTTGAACCATTTTAGTACTGTATGTTTACATCCTAAATGAGCCAAACGATAGGAGTAACATTGGTATGTTATGTGCAGTATCTTTATTCCAGAAGGAGAGGCCTGATGTAGCCCTGATGTAGCACTGATGTAGGCCTGATGTAGGCCTGATGTAGCCCTGATGTAGCACTGATGTAGGCCCGATGTAGGCTTGATGTAGCTCTGATGTAAGCATGATGTAGGCCTGATTTAGGCCTGACGTAGCCCTGATGTAGGCCTGAGGTAGGCCTGATGTAGCCCTGACGTAGCCCTGATATAGGCATGATGATGGCCTGATGCAGCCCTGATGTAGCCCTGATGTAGACCTGATATAGGCCAGATGTAGCCCTGATGTAGCCCTGATGTAGGCCTGATGTAGCCCTGATGTAGCCCTAATGTAGGCCTGATGTAGACCTTATGTAGCCCTGATGTAGCCCTGATGTAGGCCTGATGCAGCCCTGATGTAGCCCTGATGTAGGCCTAATGTAGCCCTGATGTAACCCTGATGTTGCCCTGAGGTAGCCCTGGTCCATAACAGCAGCATATTATATATACAATATACAGCGATAACTCTATGTGTTCATTTCTTTTTCTTTTCAGTGTAAATTCTAAAGTATCAATACTTTTGACATTTCTGTGGAAACAAGATTTTTCAATTTGTCAAATTTTCTTTCCAAAAGCCTCATCTTCTCATTAGCTCTTTACAGTGTCTTCTTAAAACTTGCTACACATTTTGTGGTGCCGTGATATATACACAACATCACAGTATCTTGTGGTGCCGTGATATATACACAACATCACAGCATCTTGTGGTGTCGTGATATATACACAACATCACAGTAGCTTGTGGTGTCGTGATATATACACAACATCACAGTAGCTTGTGGTGCAATGATATATACACAACATCACAGTAGCTTGTGGTGCAATGATATATACACAACATCACAGTAGCTTGTGGTGTCGTGATATATACACAACATCACAGTAGCTTGTGGTGCAATGATATATACACAACATCACAGCATCTTGTGGTTCAGTGATTTATACACAACATCACAGTATCTTGTGGTGCCGTGATATATACACAACATCACAGCATCTTGTGGTGCAGTGATATATACACAACATCACAGTATATTTTGGTGCCGTGATATATACACAACATCACTGTATATTGTGGTGCCGTGATATATACATAACATCAAAGCATCTTGTGGTGCAGTGATATATACACAACATCACAGTATCTTGTGGTCCCGTGATATATACACAACATCACAGCATCTTGTGGTGTCGTGATATATATACAACATCACAACATCTTGTGGTGCAGAGATATATACACAACATCACAGTATCTTGTGGTGCAGTGATAGATAGTTTATTTCATACAAAAGGCCATAGGCCCATGAGTACACAAATGCTTATTTAACAATATACAAAATATCAATAGGTGGTGATACAGTATACATAGTAACTATTATCAAGTGATTAAGCATGGTTCAACTGAAGTATACTTGTCATAGCAATGAAGTATTCATATACTCCTATCAAATGTAGGTATATACATAGAAATATGAACTAAATATGATTTTAGAATTTGAGCTGACGAGGAGAATCTTATGTATTATTATACAATAATTCATTACGTATTTTAAAACTTTCAAAAACATACATGGCAAGGTTTCTTTCTATGCGTACATTGTTATTTTTCATGAGTTCAGTAAACTTCAGAATATTAGGATGCTTCCAGTAGTATGGTTTGATATATTTTAAACGCAGTTCTTTGTACATTGTGCATTCAAACAAGAAATGGAATTCATCCTCGAGATTGTTACATAACTGACATTTACGTTCATATAGTGGTAGTTTTTGTGGTTTGTGCCATCTCCCCGTCTCTACTTCAAGACGGTGAGATGACACTCGTAATCTGCTTAAAGCACATCTGAACTTTCTTAAATTTACATTTTCTAAATACGGTTGAAAGCGAAATTCTGAAAACAATACGTATGTCCTAGCAAATTTCGCTAATTCTTCATTCCAACTTTGAATAAATGTATCCTTTAATCGTTGTTTAAAAATTGACATAAAACCTATTTTTTTCCAACGCCATGGAATAACCAGACATGATTAAAACCAAGTTTATCAAAAATATATTTAACTTGACTTGCCCAATTTTGTTTGTTAGGATATTTTGTCATATCATCTAACATCATATTATACACAATGGTTATGTACTTTGTATCATTGCTCCCAACAATCTTAAACCAAAAGTTTATAATTCTATGAATTCTATAATTAATGAGTGACTGTCTTCCTAGTTCTCCATAAATAAAGTTATTCTGCGTCTGTATTTTTACACCTAATAAATTTTTACAAAATGATAAATGTGTTCTCTCTATTTCATCTGCTTTCGCAAACCCCCATACCTCACATCCATAGTTCAATATAGGCAATATCAATTTATCAAATAGACTCAACATGTGAGATACGGACAAATTTGTAAATTTATAAGTATATTTCTTTAACTGGAATATGGCTTTTAATGCTAGCCCACTTAGAGTGTTAAATGTTTTTACAAACGACCCTCCGGTAGAAAACACAACACCTAGATAAACAAATGTATTAACAATATCAATAGCAACTTCACCATACTTAAAATTTAAACCCCTTGGCAAACGGCCTCCTTTTCTAAAAATCATGACCTTCGTTTTATTTACATTAACCATTAATTTCCATCTATTACAATATTCATAAAGCAAATCCAAACCCTGCTGTAAGCCTTTTTCCGTTTCAGACATGATGATAATATCATCCGCGTACAATAATAAAAATATTTTCAACATTCCAGTGTCAATGCCATTATACCCATTTAAAGCAAAATGTTCTTCCAAGTCGTTAATATACATCGAAAATAAAAATGGCGAAATACTCTCTCCTTGACGTACCCCTAAATAGCATGTAAATGCATCTCCTAGTTGGTTTTCATACTTAACTCTTGATTTTACATTTTCATACATAGCTTTAACATTATCAATCATTTTCCCTCTGACGCCATATTTCAATAATTTGTACCATAATATATCTCTAACAACATAGTCAAAAGCCTTAGTAAAGTCAACAAAAACCGAATATAGTTTTTTATTTTCACAAATAATATGATTTATCAGCCCATGCAATACGAAAATATTATCAATAGTTCCCATATTTTTGCGAAAACCAGCCTGTGCTTCAATATATACGTTATATTTTTCGGCCCACTCATTTAATCTAGTATTTAGAATTCTTGTAAATAATTTACCCAGCGTACTTAGTAATGTTATTCCTCTATAATTTTCAACTGTATTTATATCACCCTTTTTATGCAGTGGGACTATGTAGCCCTCGGACCAATTTTCCGGGAAATACCCATATGAAAACAATAAGTTAAATAATTTATGTAAATAAGGTATTAATGTGTCAATGCCGTATTTAAAAAAATCATTCAATAACAGATCTGGCCCACCACTGCGACCAGTGCGTATCTGTGTGCATGCTTTGATAATTTCTGGAAGAGAAATTTCAATATTTAATTCTTCAAACATAATATGTAATTCGCCTTGAATATATTTGTCATTAAAATATAACACATCTTCATCAGGTTGAAAAAATACACTCTCGGGGTCATTTATAGATTTAAAATATTCCGAGAACTTTGTGGCACTCAATGTAGTAGACTTTTTTTCGGTACATTTATTTTTCAACATCCTCCAATACTCTTTCGCATTATCTAAACGAGCACGTTCCAATTTATTGGTTTGCTTTTTATCATAATTATATTTTTTGTTGCGTATAAGCTGCTTATACTCACTTCTACTTTTCGCCATATTACTCCTACTTTCATCATTTTTGTTTTGCCTATACATATTTAAATTTTCATAAAACTCATTTTGTTTTTCCGTGCATGAAGAATCATACCATGCTTTATTCTTCTTTTCAAAACATGAGCCATTTTCATTTGATTGTTTACCTGTCTCTTTTCTAAATAATGGATTACAAATGTCTCCGAGTGTAGTATTAAATTCCGTTATGTTTAAATCGATATCATATGTGTTATCTATAAGAGATAAATTTTCTATTAAAACATTTAATCTCTCCCTTATATGTGTACTACCTAACGATTCCTTATACTGATCCTTTTTACTATCTTCCCATTTATATTTATAATCCACATCAGGTATTTTCTGAAGTATCTCAACATCAGTTTCGTTTGCCTTTGAATTACCTAAACTAATTGCAAAATTCAATATACAGTGGTCCGATAAAATATTTGGATCATCAATATAAAAACTGCTAAAATAGTTCATTAAGTTATGCCTAAACAGCACATAGTCAACAACACTGCTTCCATTCTGCTTAACACATGTAAATTTCCCTACCCCTTTATCTTGACCAACCCTCCCATTCATAATTCTTAAGCCAGTCTGTTTACAAAAATTGAAAAGCTGAATTCCATATTCATTTACAACACTATCTTGAGATATTCTAGGTAAAGGTATATCTTCTATATAATCATTAGGTAAAAAATCTAACGTTTGCAAATATTCATTTTCTACATATTCATTTTGGCAACCCGCGCATTCCAGTCACCAGACAACAGAAAATTACATTTCCCACCTGTTAAATTTTCAAAGTAAAATATGTCCTCGGTGAGGAGATCAAAATTATTATGCTCAATAAACGCTTCACGGCTAGAATTAGAAGGTACATTATACAACACACATATATACAAATCGTCATCTAATTCAAATAAATGACCACTCATTCGTATCCATATGATACAATCGTCTACAGTTTTTAATAATAAACTATCGGTAACGTATTTATTTCTGATATAAATCAATAGACCGCCACTGTCTCGTTTAGCATTTTTTGATTTTATAGTTCTATTTAATATAAATGGTGTGAAACCTTCCACTTCGTAGTCACTACTTTTATTTAACCAGGTTTCAGTTAATAAAATAACATCTTTCGTTTTAAATAACTTTTTAAATTCACAAGATAGTAATTTATTAAATCGTCTGCCTATCAGTCCCTGTGTATTCAGTAATGCGAATTTAATACACATGTTCTCCTCTGCTGATTCTAGTGATGAGTATCTGCACAGCTTTCACCTCTGACCCCGCCTAATTCACTCGTGTCACCCGAAACTCGCGGCTCATCCGATTGGCTGTTTGGTTCACTTAATGAATGATACATAACATCACAGTATCTTGTGGTGCCGTGATATATATATAACATCTCAGCATCTTGTGGTGCAGTGATATATACACAACATCACAATATCTTGTGGTGCCGTGATATATACATACCATCACAGCATCTTGTGGTTCAGTGATATATACACAATATAACAGCATCTTGTGGTGAAGTGATATATACACAACATCCCAGCATCGTGTGGTGCAGTGATATATACACTTCTCAAAACTGCTAACTACACCGCTACGTTTTGGGTTATATATATCGATGGGTTGAATGTTTTTCAATAAAATAAAAAGGAAATACCAATTCAATCATTTTTACATCATTTCATTTTATTTTTTTCATGGGCAATGCTAGAACTAAACCACAATAAGCAATTACAAACGACCCATGTAAACACTAAAGTCACACTTTTCATTTCTTGTTCATAAAAGTGTGACTTTAGTGTTTACATGGGTCGTTTGTAATTGCTTATTGTGGTTTAGTTCTAGCATTGCCCATGAAAAAAATAAAATGAAATGATGTAAAAATGATTGAATTGGTATTTCCTTTTTATTTTATTGAAAAACATTCAACCAATCGATATATATAACCCAAAACGTGAGCGGTGTAGTTAGCAGTTTTGAGAAGTGTACACAACATCACAGTAGCTTGTGGTGCCTTGTAAAATATACACAACATCACATTATCTTGTGGTGCCGTGATATATACACAACATCACATTATCGTGTGGTGCTGTGATATATACACAACGTCACAGCATCTTGTGGTGCAGTGATATATACACAACATCCCAGCATCGTGTGGTGCTGTTATATATACACAACATCACGGCATCTTGTGGTGCCTTGTGACATATACACAACATCACAGTATCTTGTGGTGCCGAGATATATACACAACATCACAGTATCTTGTGGTGCAGTGATATATACACAACACCACAGTATCTTGTGGTGCAGTGATATATACACAACATCACAGTATCTTGTGGTGCCTTGTGATATATATACAACATCACAGTAGCAATTGCTTGACGTGTATACGGAAACATGTCTTTTTACAACCTTTTTGTTTCCAGTGCACCATTCAATTGCAACAAACTTGCTATGCATAATATCAAATAATTGTTCCTACAACGAAACTTGAAAACTGGGACTATTGAAACTTGATAACTGTATGTGCATAGTGTCTGGTTATATTAGATGTTGATTTTGTATATCAAATCAAATAACATTATTCAGCATTAAACATTGAGTACAAGGTACATATGTACTATATTGTGGGTACAATGTATACTTTTCTTATTTTCTCGCGGACTATTCTGATATCTACCATTTTCAATGGCTAAATTGTTCGAGGAAAGTCTAAATCTACCCAGTGTTATTCGGAATTTATTATCATCTAATAGGTTTAAATATGTTTTCATATCAAAACTGTGTTTATAGGGCAGTATGAATATAACCGCTTAGAGTTATTGATATATGAGTAACAACTTTGTTGATATGAGACAATCAAGCGTTGTTTTATTAATTCAAATGGAATATCTTTTTCAAACTGATATAACCAAACATCAGAAAATCCAAGGTTTTCAATGATATTTTTAATTTGATATGCACAACTGGAGCCTTTAATATAAATATTATGATTATCAACGTCGTCCTTCACCATTTTATACGATTATTTTTGCCAATATATTTTCATTAAGATTTAACATTTTCAACCAATATATGAGATAGTAAGTTTTCTCTTTATAATAGGAGCTACTCCGACTAATGGATAATTTCAATAGATTTAGCCTCGTGCATTCCCCAAACTTCTGAGCTATAGCTTAATATAGAGACAACTAGCTTGCCGAAGAGTTTACAGTTTTGCTGATATTGGTAAGTTTATTTGAATATGGAAAATAAATTATGCAATGCAAATGAAGCGTGGTGTACCAGCGTCTTTTGGGTTCTTAACCAATTTCGAAGAAGAAAAAAATGTCCATCTATTTAAAGGAAGTGACAACTTCTATAATATGCTATCATTGAGGTAGAAATTATATTGTTAGTAACGACCTCTTTCCAATATTACTATTTTTGCTTTTTTCTGTACTTGTCTTTACATAGAACATTCGTATATTGACAGAATTTGTGTATCCGTGGAAACAAGATTGACATTTTATTCAATTTCCGTTTTCAGAGCATGACTTGAAATAGCCTTTTGAAACGTGATCTCATGTATCAACGCTGTGGTCAATAGATGTTTTGTTGTTGTTTTGTTTAACTTATTCGTTTTAGCTCTATTGGCCAAAGGCCAGGCGAGGTTTCGTGATGGCACGATTTCCGTTGTCGTCCTCCCGTTAACGAGTTGTTATTGTGACTTTAGTGAACGGTTTCCGATTTTCACGAACTTTGAAGTGAAGCTTTGTTTTCCTAAAATCTCTCACGATTTCGACAATAATATTTACGCGTGCGTTTCGCCGTTATTGCCCTTGATTTTTGAAAACTATGCAAAGGTCATATTGTTACCGCGATAGGTTGTGCTTTTCACCAACTTTGAATTGCAGGTTCTTTTCTATAGCTATGGAGTTCGACAATGATGGAATAAATGTAGGTGCTACAGTGGTATTGTCATTATGTTAAATAAGGCAATTGTACCTGCTTATGAAGATGAGCTTTGTAACTGTGTGTGTGTGTGTGTGTGTGTGTGTGTGTGTGTGTGCGCGCGCGCGCGCGCGGAGTATGTGCGTGTTTGCGCGCGCGCGCGCGCGTGTGTGCGTGTGTATGTTTTATCAACATACGGTGTTTGTCACTCCAATTTCAGGGTCGCATGTTCAAAGTCAAAGTCATTACGTTTCATGTCGGAACTGTGAGCGATTACGGAATTGAGTGGAACTTGATGTGTTAGACGGTATTCCCAACACCAAATCAATGGGAAACACATTTCGGACAAAGACAAGTGTACTTCATAAACAGAGAAAAAAAGTGTTGACCAGACATCTAACGGTACAGCAGTCTAACTCTTGGCAACATCTAACGGTACAGCAGTCTTACTCTTGGCAACATCTAACGTTACGGCAGTCTTACTCGTGGCAACATCTAACTGTACAGCAGTCTTACTCGTGGCCAGACATCTAACGGAACAGTAGTCTTACTCGTGGCAACATCTAACGGTACAGCAGTCTTACTCTTGACCAGACATCTAACGGTACAGCAGTCTAACTCGTGGCCAGACATCTAACGGTACAGCAGTCCAACTCGTGGTCAGACATCTAACGGTACAGTAATCTAACTCGTGGCCAGAAATCAAAAGGTACAGCAGTCTAACTCGTGGCCAGACATCTAACGGTACAGCAGTCTAACTCGTGACCAGGTATCTAACGGTAAAGCAGTCTAACTCGTGGCCAGACATCTAACTTTACAGCAGTCTAACTTGTGGCCAGACATCTAACGGTACAGCAGTCTAACTCGTGACCAGGTATCTAACGGTACAGCAGTCTAACTCATGGCGACATCTAACGGTACATCAGTCTTACTCGTGTCGTTCATTCAGACATCTAACGATACAGCAGTCCAACTCATGGCCGGACATCTTACGATACAGCAGTCCAACTCATGGCCAGACATCTAACGGTAGAGCAGTCAAAATCTTGACCTGATATCTAACGGTACAGAAGTCTTACTCGTGGCGACATCTAACGGTACATCAGTCTTACTCGTGGTGTTCATTCAGACACCTAACGGTACAGTAGTCTAATACGTGGCCAGGCATCTAACGGTACAGCAGTCGAACTCGTGGCCAGACATCAAACGGTACAGCAGTCTAACTCGTGACGACATCAACCGGTGCAGCAGTCCAACTCGCGGCCAAACATCTAACGGTACAGCAGTCTAACTCGTGGCGACATCTAATGGTACATCAGTCTTACTCGTGGCGTTCATTCAGACATCTAATGATACAGCAGTCTTACTCATGGCGTTCATTCAGACATCTAACGGTACAGCAGTCTAACTCGTGGCCAGACATCTAACGGTACAACAGTCTAACTCGTGGCCAGGCATATAACGGTACAGCAGTCTACCTCATGGCCAGACATCTAACGGCACAGAAGTCTAACTCGTGGCCAGATATCTAACGGTACAGCAGTCTAACTCGTGGCCAGACATCTAACGGTACAACAGTCTAACTCGTGGCCAGATATCTGACGGTGCAGCAGTCTAACTCGTAGCCAGACATCTAACGGTACAACAGTCTAACTCGTGGCCAGACATCTAACGGTACAGCAGTCTACCTCGTGGCCAGACATCTAACGGTACAGAAGTCCAACTCGTGACCTGAAATACAACAGTCGTGGCCAGATATCTAAAGGTACAGAAATCTTACTCGTGGCGTTCATTCAGACATCTAATGATACAGCAGTCTTACTCGTGGCGTTCATTCAGACACTTAACGTTACATTAGTCTAACTCGTGGCCAGACATATAAAGGTACAGCAGTTCAACTCGTGACCTGACATCTAACGGTACAGCAGTCTAACTCTTGGCGGCATCTTACGGTACATCAGTCTTACTCGTGAAGTTCATTCAGACACCTAATGATACAACAGTCTTACTCGTGGCGTTCATTCAGACACATAACGGTACAGTAGTCTAACTCGTGGCCAGACATCTAACGGAACAGCAGTCCAACTCGTGACCAGATATCAAACGGTACAGCAGTCTAACTCGTGGCGACATCAACCGGTACAGCAGTCCAACTCGTGGCCAGACATCTAACGTTACAGCAGTCTAACTCGTGGCGACATCTAACGGTACATCAGTCTTACTCGTGACGTTCATTCAGACATCTAACGATACAGCAGTCCAACTCATGTACCAGCAGTCCAACTCGTGACCTGACATCTAACAATACACCAGTCTAACTCGTGGCGACATCTAACGACACATCAGTCTTACTCGTGGCGTTCATTCAGACACCTAACGGTACAGTAGTCTAATACGTGGCCAGGCATCTAACGGTACAGCAGTCGAACTCGTGGCCAGACATCAAACGGTACAGCAGTCTAACTCGTGACGACATCAACCGGTGCAGCAGTCCAACTCGCGGCCAGACATCTAACGGTACAGCAGTCTAACTCGTGGCGACATCTAATGGTACATCAGTCTTACTCGTGGCGTTCATTCAGACATCTAATGATACAGCAGTCTTACTCATGGCGTTCATTCAGACATCTAACAGCAGTCTAACTCGTGGCCAGACATCTAACGGTACAACAGTCTAACTCGTGGCCAGGCATATAACGGTACAGCAGTCTACCTCATGGCCAGACATCTAACGGTACAGAAGTCTAACTCGTGGCCAGATATCTAACGGTACAGCAGTGTAACTTGTGGCCAGACATCTAACGGTACAACAGTCTAACTCGTGGCCAGATATCTGACGGTGCAGCAGTCTAACTCGTAGCCAGACATCTAACGGTACAACAGTCTAACTCGTGGCCAGACATCTAACGGTACAGCAGTCTACCTCGTGGCCAGACATCTAACGGTACAGAAGTCCAACTCGTGACCTGAAATACAACAGTCGTGGCCAGATATCTAAAGGTACAGAAATATTACTCGTGGCGTTCATTCAGACATCTAATGATACAGCAGTCTTACTCGTGGCGTTCATTTAGACACTTAACGTTACATTAGTCTAACTCGTGGCCAGACATATAAAGGTACAGCAGTTCAACTCGTGACCTGACATCTAACGGTACAGCAGTCTAACTCTTGGCGGCATCTAACGGTACATCAGTCTTACTCGTGAAGTTCATTCAGACACCTAATGATACAACAGTCTTACTCGTGGCGTTCATTCAGACACCTAACGGTACAGTAGTCTAACTCGTGGCCAGACATCTAACGGAACAGCAGTCCAACTCGTGACCAGATATCAAACGGTACAGCAGTCTAACTCGTGGCGACATCAACCGGTACAGCAGTCCAACTCGTGGCCATACATCTAACGTTACAGCAGTCTAACTCGTGGCGACATCTAACTAGTCTTACTCGTGACGTTCATTCAGACATCTAACGATACAGCAGTCCAACTCATGTACCAGCAGTCCAACTCGTGACCTGACATCTAACAATACACCAGTCTAACTCGTGGCGACATCTAACGACACATCAGTCTTACTCGTGGCGTTCATTCAGACATCTAACGGTACAGCGGTGTAACTCGTGGCCAGACATCTAACGGTTCAACAGTCTAACTCGTGGCCAGGCATATAATGGTACAGAAGTCTAACTCGTGGCCAGATATCTAACGGTACAGCAGTCTAACTCGTGGCCAGACATCTAACGGTACAGCAGTCTACCTCGTGGGCAGACATCTAACGGTACAGAACTCTAACTCGTGGCCAGATATCTAACGGTACAGCAGTCTAACTCGTGGCCAGGCATATAACGGTACAGAAGTCTAACTCGTGGCGTTCATTCAGTACCTACGTGTTCATATATCATTACACTAGAAACAACATCATATAGAACACCAAGGACTGTATAAATACTTAAACAGACTGTCTCCTAAATCGATATTTTGCGATAGTATTGGTTGTTCAGTAATATTCAAAATGCCCATTTAAAACGCATTGCAACGATTTATCACGAATTTCACGTATTTTTGTATCACGTATTTATGTATCATGTATTTATGTATCACGTATTTTTGTATCATGTATTTATGTATCACGTATTATTGTACTATGTATTTCTTGTGTGACAGTTAGCCTAGGTTAAAAAGCGGAATAACAAGTAGATAAAAGTGACCTAGTGAAAATAGGTATGTAATGTTACCAATATGTACGCTGTGGTGGTACCATTGACACTCTAGGTAATGTTGACAACACATATGACGTGTGGTGGTGCCATTGACACTCTAAATAATGTTGACAACACGTCTGGTGTGGCGATACCATTGACACTCTTGGTAATGTTGAAAACACGTCTGGTATGTGGTGGTGCCATTGACGCTCTAGGTAATGTTGACAACACGTATGATGTGTGGGGGTGCCATTGACACTCTAGATAATGTTGACAACACGTCTGATGTGTGGGGGTGCCATTGACACTCTAGATAATGTTGACAACACGTCTGATGTGTGGGGGTGCCATTGACACTCTAGATAATGTTGACAACACGTCTGGTTTGGCGACACCATTGACACTCTAGGTAATGTTGACAACAAGTCTGATGTGTGGCGGTGCTATTGACACTCTAGGTAATGTTTGACAAAACGTCTGGTGTTTGGTAGTGTCATTAACACTCTAGATAATATTGACAACACGTCTGGTGTGGCGGTACCATTATTACTTTGGGTAATGTTGACAACGCGTCTGGTGGGGTGGTACCATTATCACTCTAGGTAATGATGACAGCACGTCTGGTTTTTGGTGGTGCCATTGACATACTAGGTAATGTTGACAACATGTCTGGTGTTTGGTGGTGCCATTGACACACTAGGTAATGTTGACACACGTCTGGTGTTTGGTAGTGCCATTGACACTCTAGATAATGTTGACTACACGTCTGATGTGGCGGTACCATTAACACTCTAGGTAATGTTGACAACACGTCTGGTGTGGTGGTACCATTAACACACTAGGTAATGATGACAGCACGTCTGGTGTTTGGTGGTGCCATTGACACACTAGGTAATGTTGACAACACGTCTGGTGTTTGTTGGTGCCATATACACACTAGGTAATGTTGACAACACGTCTGGTTTGTGGTGGCGCCATTGATACTCTAGGTAATGTTGACAAAACGTCTGGTGTGGGTGGTGCCATTGACACTCTAGGTAATGTTCACAACACTGGTGTGTGATGGTTCCATAGACACTTTTCTAAAGTTGATAACAGGTCTAGTGTGGTGGTGTCATTGACACACTAGGTAATGTTGACAACACGTCTGATGTTGTGTTAGCATTGGCACTCTAATTAATATTGACAACATGTCTGGTGTTTGCTGGTGCCATTGACACTCTAAGTAATGTTGACAACACGTCTGGTGTTTGGTGGTGACATTGACACACTAGGTAATGTTTACAATACGTCTGCTGTTTGGTGGTGCCATTAACACTCTAGGTAATGTTGACAACACGACTGGTGTATGGTGGTGTCATTGACACACTAGGTAATGTTGACAACACGTCTGATGAGATGTTACCATTGACATTTTAGGTAAAGTAATGTTGACACTGTATGTAATGTTGACAACCCGTCTGGTGTGGTGGTATCATTGACACTCTAGGTAATATTGACAACGCGTCTGGTTTGTGGTTGTGCCATTGACACTCTAGGTAATGTGGACAACACTTCTGGTGTTTGGTGGGTATCTGATGGTAATATTGATACTTTAAGTAATTGACAACATATCTGATATTTGGTGGTGCTATGTATACCTAAGGTAATGTTGACAACATATCTGATATTTGGTGATGCTATGTATACCT
Source organism: Cyrtodaria siliqua (assembly GCA_037043455.1). Taxonomy (NCBI): domain Eukaryota; kingdom Metazoa; phylum Mollusca; class Bivalvia; order Adapedonta; family Hiatellidae; genus Cyrtodaria; species Cyrtodaria siliqua. The sequence goes on from JAWPHD010000510.1 coordinate 365,152, forward strand.
AAGGTAATGTTGACAACATATCTGATATTTGGTGATGCTATGTATACCTAAGGTAATGTTGACAACATATCTGATATTTGGTGGTGCTATGTATACCTAAGGTAATGTTGACAACATATCTGATATTTGGTGGTGCTATGTATACCTAAGGTAATGTTGACAACATATCTGATATTTGGTGGTGCTATGTATACCTAAGGTAATGTTGACAACATGCTTATTATTTTTCAGAGAATGTGAATGTTTATTAATTGCTTAGAAAAAAACCCGTTGATTTCCAGGTCTGTGATGTTTATTTGACTGGGTGTTCTTTGATATATGACTTTTTCATTTAGAACAGGTGTATTCTACTAATGCGTTCACTTTGACTATTTCACTTGCATTGTCCTCTCCATAATCCCAAAGTTGGAGAAGTAAAGCTTTGTTTTATTGAAACGTTTGACGTCACAAAATCGCTCTTTTACATTGTTTGGAATAAAACCAATTTTGTTTTGTAAAACGTGAATATTCATATTTTACGAAATATAACTTGCATGTGCAGCATTCTTTCTCGCCTTTGTTACGCAACGAACAAGCAGGCTACTGGACAAGCTCCCGTAAGTTTCATTCAGCACAATTGCTATGACAATACACTTTACATGTTAACGTACAAACTGTTTGTCTTGCCTTGATTAAAGTTAAGCGGCGACATAATAGATGGTTCAATCTAACAGTCCCCTACACTCAGTATCTGTCTCTACATACTCAATCCATTCTTACTCTCAACAGGGCACATTTGTTATCATTGTAAGCTCTACGGCTTTTAAATTTGCGTGTATGAATTTATCTGATTTACTTGGAGGAAGTTCGTGTCTTGAGACTAGTTTGTGACGTTGACATAAATCGCTTTATAGTCATTACATCGAGTTATGACAGCTATTTCTTCATTAATGAGCGCCGAAGTGTATTGTCATTTAAGTGTATAGCCATTCACTGTTGTCAATGGCACAGAGTCTTTTCAAATGCTGTCTACTACTAGTATGTTGGCATTACATCATGGTTTAAAGGGACAATGTCCGTAACTTTTAGCCTATAAAACACAAAATAATTACGTTGACAAACATAACACACCAACCATTATTGAATATTTACTAAATAAAACCAAGATTGCTTGACGGAATTCATAGCGATATTCTAAAAAACGCTTCGTGGGGTTGAACTCGTAACCCGCACTAAAGTTACTCTCGCGGGTAGTAATAGTCGATCGTCGCAACAGTCGAGCTCGCTAACGACTGAGCTAACCGGGCCAGATTTATTACGTAAAAGATACAATGTATAAAAGCAATGTATAAAAGCTAATGCGCTAATGGATGTTATTTTATCAGCATAAAATGTAAATAATGTGGGTCCCACAATATTTACAATAATAAATAAAACTTCTTTCTTTAAAACTCACCAATGTATTACTACAGGCTTATCTGAGTCTATGATAGTGTTTTCATGTTTACAGTTCACTAAATAAAAATCAGACAGTTATTTGGCTATGCTCAATATCTGCTTTACTTACGGACAGTTACCCTTTAAATGTGATATACAGTTATATAAAGCTGTGTTATGTGATACACTGTGATATGAAACTATCCTGTGAAATTCCTACACAAGATGATATTCTATAGGTCAGACACATATATACCTGTTAACGTGGATGTCATGATTACGTTATTTCTAAATTTCTAAACAAATGTAAATGGTACAGTTATACAGATACAGTCCGTGCATTAACTACAACAATACTTGCAATTGGTGATTGGCCATTTTGGGTTATTTTTCCGCGATACGTTGCATTCATTCACGTGATGATAAACTTCAATGCGAGGTGTCGATCCGAGAGGATGATACACTTCAACGCACATATGCGAGGTATCGATCCGAGAGGATGATACACTTCAACGCACATATGCGAGGTATCGATCCGAGAGGATGATACACTTCAACGCACATATGCGAGGTATCGATCCGAGAGGATGATACACTTCAACGCACATATGCGAGATTGTCGATCCCAGACGATGAAAAACTTCAACGCACATATGCGAGGTATCGATCCGAGACGATGAAAAACTTCAACGCACATATGCGAGGTATCGATCCGAGACGATGAAAAACTTCAACGCACATATGCGAGGTATCGATCCGAGACGATGATAAACTTCAACGCAAATATGCGAGGTATCGATCCGAGGCAGTATCACGTTCTAATGTGAATATGCGAAGTGTCTATCCGAGGTGATGATAAACTTCAATGCACATATCCGAGGTGTCGATCTGAGCCGATGATCACATTCACATTTAAATATGCGAGGTATCGATCCGAGGCGATGATCACATTCACATTTACATATGCGAGGTGTCGATCCGAGGCTATGATCACGTTCATATTTACATATGCGAGGTGTCGATCCGAGGCGATGATCATGTTCATATTTACATATGCGAAGTGTCGATCCGAGGCGATGATCACGTTCACATTTACATATGCGAGGTGCCGATCCGAGGCGATGATCACGTTCATATTTACATATGAGAGGTGTCGATCCGAGGCGATGATCACGTTCACATTTACATATTCGAGGTGTCGATCCGAGGCGATGATCACGGTCATATTTACATATTCGAGGTGTCGATCAGAGGCGATGATCACTTTCACATTTACATATGTGAGGTGTCGATCCGAGGCGGTGATCTCGTTTAATGCACGTATGCAAGGCGTCGATCCGAGGCGATGATCACGTTACCATTTACATTTGCGGGATGTCGATCCGAGGCGATGATCACGTTCAATGCACATATGCGAGATGTCGATCCGAGGCGATGATCACGTTCACACTAACATATGCGAGATGTCGATCCGAGGCGATGATCACGTTCAAAGCACATATGCGAGGTGTCGATACGAGGCGGTGATCCCGTTCAATGCACGTATGCGAGGTGTCAATCCGAGGCAATGATCCCGTTCACATTTACATATGTGAGGTGTCGATCCGAGGCGGTGATCTCGTTCAATGCACATATGCGAGGTGTCGATCCGAAGCGATGATCACGTTTAATGCACATATGCGAGGTGTCGATCCGAGGCGATGATCACGTTCACATTTACATATGCGAGATGTCGATCCGAGGCGATGATCACGTTCAATGCACATATGCGAGGTGTCGATACGAGGCGGTGATCCCGTTCAATGCACGTATGCGAGGTGTCAATCCGAGGCGATGATCCCGTTCACATTTACATATGCGAGGTGTCGATCCGAGGCGATGATCACGTTCACATTTACTTATACGAGATGTCGATCCGAGGCGATGACACGTTCAATACACATATCCAATGTGTCGATATAGATATCAGGTTGCAGTTGTACCTTGATTTCGGAAATGTCTCAAAATAGACTTTTTTTTATTTAGAGCTTGTGCATGTGTATATTAATATGTCTCTCTGCCGTCTGCACACGCTCGCTTCGAGTGAGCTCAGTCGGCTTAACTTGTCATAATACATAGTTCCTATAAGAACGTTTCTTGCCCGATGTTAAAATGGCTCACTATACTTTCCGTACTGTATTTCTTATACATATTCAAATACACGATATATATGAGCTCCAACAAAACTCGCAAAGGTAAATAAAACGACACCTTTTTAAACTTAAATAACACACTGATCAACGGCTGCAGAAAAGTCAGATGGTTGCATAGAAGTCAGATTGGCGAAAGTGTTGGAAGTGAATGGTGGGGTAAGTATGATTGCTTTCTGTTGCGTATTTTGCTAAAATGTTTGAAAGATGATTATGCAGGTTTGAAAAGGAATGACAGAGGAACCTTTCACTTTAAAAATCCGGTAAGAAAACGAAGTTAGTGCGTATAGCACCTCGTATAAATGTCCAAAGATTTGTAAAAAACAATGAAATTTTCAGAATAAACACAAATAGCGACCTGTTATTGGCAATTGTAATTCAATTTAAAACGCTTGTCAAGATCGTCAATCATTTCTGTATAAGTGTACAAAGTATCTCATTGAAATAATGAAAACTTTCCGAGTTATAGCATTTTAAAGTCGACAGTGTAAACAAAAATAGCGAACCGGAATGTCAGAAGTGTTTTACAAGTGCGAACGGTGAAGTCAAAGTGAACATTTCAGATGCGAACGGGAAGGTCAGATTGCTTTAAGCAATTCTTTCGCGTTTTTGACGGTTGCTAGGGTAACCACTGTATGTTTTGGATTGAAATTTACTTGTAATTTAGATGTTTTCAGTGCATGCATTTAGTAAACATTGTGTTACCTTTTGACATATTGGACATATATGTATTGTGGTAAATAGTAAAGGCAATGCAATGTCAATTGTAATCCGAGCCTTCTCTGACCTTACCAGCCCTTTTTAAGATTTTGTTATTTCATCCGGCTGTGTACGGTCCGAGAGGTTCCTATAGTAAAAACATGGCGATCTCCTCTCCCGCGCGAGGGAGAGGAGCTACCCTCTTGGTTTTAAGTAAATATATCTTAGAAAGTATGCATTGAATTAACATTCCAAGCATCTAAAGCGATTATCAATATATTTATTGAACCAAAATATGTTTTATACTAATCTTAATAAAGTTGTAACGGTCAACCATTTCAGAGGAAGTTAAAAAATATTAAATGTCAAACATTTGTTATTATTCAGGTCAACTTTTCCTTTTGGCACTCGCAATTTTCTGAACAACATCCAATTGTTTATCTTTAAAGTTTAGACCCTAATTATACTCCGAGAAGAGTTCGTTCCACTCCAAAACTCCCTCGATGTTATTATACAATTATGGACTTTTCAGCTGTTATACATGATGTGATATGCACCAAAAAAATCATTATTGACCGAGGCGATAGCCGAGGTCAATAATGATTTTTTGGTACATATCAACATCATGTATAACAGCTGAAAAGTCCATAACTGTTTTATTATATAACCCTCAATTTACAATTATATAAAACAGGTCAATATCAAAAAAACAATTATATAAAACAGGTCAATATCAAAAAAACAGGTCAATATCAAAAAAACAGGTCAATATCGCTAGATATTTTTTCTAAAAAATTACTTTTTAGCCAATGAAAACGCGTCTATTTATAGGTTATATAATAACAGTTGATAGTGGACTTATTTGATGAGGGGAATATGAATGCCTTCACCTCGCGGGAGAATATCACGAACATTTAATTAAAATGCAAAATGACAATATGGCGGATATAGTAAATAAAAGTTATTTCAAAACATAAATGTTTTATTGTGTCACTACAATAGATAAAGGTGCAGTTTTATCACCGCAGCTTGGTATAAACATTAATTGATCGATCTGTTAAGCTAAATTATCGTAAAAAGTCGACCCGACACATCGTTGTAAGTGCATGACTGTGTTAGCAAACATCGTTGGAAGTGCATGACTGTGTGTTTTTAGTAATCCCCCGGTTTTCACTATAGGAGTTCCTCTGACCCTAAAAAGTCACACAAAAAAGAACAAAAAAACACAAAAAAAGGCTTTTAGGGTCAGAGAAGGTTTGGATTACCTCAATCGTCATGATATGAAGACTAAATTCAAATATTTTTTGAACAGTTGGTGTGTGTTTTTATGCCCCCGTAGGGATGGTAAGTTTCGCGGTCCATTTACGAGTTTGATGATCTTGATTATGAGAGTCAAGTTATCACCGTGCAAAACGCGACATATTTAGAGATATCCAAGATCCCGGACCAGTATATTAGTATACTGGCAGTATATAGTATGAATGTCAGTGAAGGCGAGAGTGGGGGCATGGTTTGGTGACCCTTGTGTGTGTAGGGGTGTGGTGGCGGTGGGGGTGCATTTTTATGTATAATATATATCATATTGATGAAAATACAAAAACAATTATGGTCGGCCCCTTTAAAATAGGGTCGGTTGGGCCACCGGAAATATAGGTATTTTTTTTATTTGGCCTGACTTAAAATCAAATATAGGGCCATATGGCATGATTTGACATCTAAGAGTGACCTTGACCTTGGAGCTACGGACCTGGATTTTGCACGTGAAAATCCCTCCGTAAATGTCAGAGTTATTGACCGGACACCAAATGTGTGACGGGAGGAAGGACGGACGGACGGACGGATTCACGGTGCTATTGCCCACCCTTCGGGGGCATAAAAACACACACCAGCTGTTCAAAAAATATTTGAATTTAGTCTTCATATCTTGACAATTGAGGTTGCATTGTCTTTACTATTTAGCACAATACATATATGTCCAATATGTCAAAAGGTAACACAATGTTTACTAAATGCGAGCACTGAAAACATCTATAGCTAATTACAAGTAAGTTTCAATCCAAAATGTTCAGTGGTTACCCTAGCAATCGTCAAAAACGCGAAAGAATTGCTTAAAGCAATCTGACCTTCCCGTTCGCATCTGAAATGTTCTATCAGACTTCAACGTTCACACTTGTAAAACACATCTGACATTCCGGTTCGCTATTTTTGTTTACACTGTCGACTTTAAAATGCTATAACTCGGAAAGTTTTCATGATTTCAATGAGATACTTTGTACAGTTATACAGAAAGGATTGACAATCTTGACAAGCGTTTTAATTTGAATTAATATTGACAATATCAGTTCGTTATTTGTGATTATCTGAAAAATTAATTGTTTTTACAAATCTTTGGACATTTATACAGGGTGTTATACGTACTAACATCGTTTTATTACCGAATTTTTAAGTGAAAGCTTCCCCTGTCATTCCTTTTCAAACCTGTATACTCATTTTCCAAACATTTTAGCAAAATATGCTACAGAAAGCAAAAATACTAACCCCACCAATCACTTCCAACAATTTCGCCAATCTGACTTCTCTGCAACCATCTGACTTCGCTGCAGCCGTTGATCAGTGTGAATAAGAAACACCGAAGAAGCGGATCATTGGTCAATGCAGTGCAGCAGCAGCTGAAGCTTTTCACGCGCACACACCTCTTAACTCACTTTTGAGTTTCAAGTGTTTTAACACGAAGTAGTCCCAATTTGCACTCACGTGCAGTTACGCGGAAATTGCAGTTGTCTTTTAAAAAACGTTAGCTTAAGCCAATTTTGAATGCAAAAACAACACAGACAATGAACAAAGTAAGTTTATACGTTAAACATCCCCATAGCATTCGTTTTGACTACTACTGGCATATTTTGCATAGCCTAAATCGCTGTTTAAATGTGAAGACCGGACATTTTGAGTTTTTTGAAACTGCAAAATTGCCGATTTCTCAAAACGGTCACAAAAAATGGGTAGTCACCAATTTGGCTTAAATTAACAGGAATGATAGATCAGTACCTCTACTACCTTTCCTGAAAATTTCGGCAAAATTCATGACTACCCATTTTTTGAGACCGTTTTGAAAGATGGTCACCCTTTTTTCTCACTCAAAACACACATTATTCAAAATGGCGGCTACAAGCTAAATAAGCAAAACTGAAAATCAATAACAGAAACGTAAAACATGAATATTTTCTACTCCCGGATATAGTTATTTCCTGCCCCGGATAAAATGTCAGTAAGTCAACCTTTAAACACTTTTCTGCCTTTCCTTTAGCATGTTTACGGTAAAAATCAGCGGCTCTGGGCGCTTATTAAAAATCGCAATTACACTACTGTAAAGGCCTAGTCGGCAGTAATTTGTTGTGTTGATTTACGGTCGAATGTACTATGGATAATTGCAAGTGAATACTTCACAATTCCAGGATTTAATGAGCAAAAAGACAGACCTATTCATGTGTTAACTATTGTTATGGGTAAATGATGTAACAAATAATTGTAGAACATCTACTGTCAACGCCCGAGTCAAGGTCATGTCATGTAGACCACATGAGTCATGACTGTCACGTTCGCCTCGATTAGGGACACCGACAACTTTGGTGAATAGACATATAGGAAAAACAAAGGTTGAAGGGTATGTACAGCACTCGGTACTGACCCATACATGTGTTTTATTTCGTGCATGTTCATGTTTAGTGTCTCGATCCGTTAAAATTTAATAATAATATAGCACTGATGTATTATTTCTATGATGAGACCCTTTCAGTGGGGTCTATGTTCACTGAAAATATGACCCAATGTTCCCCAAATATATTTTGCTTTGTTCTCCAAAAATATTTTTCCATTTATTTTTATTATTATGTTCCCTTGTTCCCCAAAAATATTACCAATAACAGACAATGTTTCATTGTTCCCCAAAAATAATTGGCCTTGTCCCCAAACCCCCTCTATGACCGCAGAGCAGAAATGCACCGTTGGCATTGCCACCTCCCCTTCACCTTCCCCACCCACAAAATCGGTGCCCTTGCACCACCCCCGCCCCCCTCCACTGCCCAAAGTTTGCATATAGCTACAGCAGTACTGTAAAGGATTAACACATCTACCGTATGTATGTATGTATAAAAAAAACAATTGATTTTCTTTCAGGGATCTTTGCAGATGTTGCCACCTTCTGTCAAGTGGCATCTGCCACCTTCTGTCAAGTGGCATCTCCAAGTTCCAGCTCTGAGACTTAGCCTAGTCCTGGGTAAGCTAAAGCTATAAACTTTAATATATTTGACCCCTGTGATATAGGTTAATTAAGCTAATAATATGGCAATATTTCGAGCCACCCCAGAGAGTGGAATTCAAAAAATGTACCTAAGCTACTCGATCTATCTTACTAGCAAATGTTAACATTTCGAGCCGCCCCAAATTCGGGAATACATTTTTATGGTTCTTTAAAGTGGTTTTTATAAATGAAGATTTTAATAAGCTTGATAAGCTTGAGAAACATTAGATTTATTTGAGTGGCAGAATCCGATTTGTAGATTTTTTTATTATTCTCATTTAAGTAGCCATCCCGCCAACAACAGTCAACTTTTTTAAACATTATGTACACTGTTTCTAAACCTACTGATGACGAAGTATATATATATATAACTTACATATTTTGAGAAACCAAACTCATACATACACAGTATAAACGGCTTTAACCAGCTGGACCAAACCCCAGAACTGGAGTGTCGAATTACGAGTTACCATCATTTTACGGATATTCAATCACGGGTATTCTAAGAACCTATTAATAAACCTATACTTTTAATCAGCGCATATACATTGTTATATGGATAGAGTTTCGATAAACGGTTTTCTAGTGCAATTTTGTAGTTATTTGGCGGGATAGCTACTTTAAAAAAAAAAGAGGAGTGCCTAACTATAAGTATAATTGTCCCAGTGTCCCAGCTCATTGGGATACTTTACTTTTTTGTTTGTTTTGTTGAGATATTGTGAAATTCCATCACATAAAACAATGGACACACATGATACAACATGAAAGTTTCTCTGTGATGTTGTCACTTTACAGCGATATTATTAAAGACTGCCCCAGTTAAATTACAAATAAAAGGACACTTTAAAGGGACATATGGCAATCTTGAAGATTTTGTCGAACATTAGTATCACAGTTTATTAGTCCAGTATCAACATGATCAATTTCACTTTAAAACTGCTTGCATATAATTAAATAAAATTTAGATGTATTATTTGTCTTCGTTATTCTACCATAGGTTTAAATATATGATTGGTGCAATAATATCAGCAATTAGTAATAATATATAAATTACACAGTTATACTATAATTATAGAGAATAATATACAGGCATTTCATATCTCATCCTTTCCGTCGATGTGTTCTTGGGAAACACACTTTCCCTTAACCTCGTCCTTCGGATGGGGACGTAAACCGGGCGGTCCCGTGTATCAGTCTATCCTCCAAGCACGTTAAGGAACAACGGGAATCTATTCGATAATAAGAGTAGGGCACGGTTCCCGGATTCCTATGTATCCTTCTCCTCTCTCTGGGGCGGCTCTAAATAACCTATACTGTTCGAAGGCCGGGCACGATATAAAAATGTAATATTTCATCTGTATGACCTAAAAAAATTATATACTTCAGAATATTTTGTTGATTTTAGCAGTGATGGGAGAATAATGATTAAATATTTATTTCTCGGCGGATATAATAGCTGATCTTCCATGATCGAGTGCGGATTTATTAAACGAGTTGGCAAAAATATACAATGCGCGGCTTGTCGAGCATCAAATAATGTTTAATGTTTACTGAAGAGTTTAAAAAATAATAGATGATTTTGTGAGATTCTATTTATCACACAAAACTCATACAAGTTGATGGTAAAACTTTCACATTTCTCTGTGATGTCAATTTACCTATATATTAATACCGTATTTCCTCTATTAGAAGAGCCCCCACCTGGTTTAAGAAACCTTACCGTCTTCAATATTAAAAGTTCCTAAAAACACACAATGTTTTTACCGCTAATGGATTTGATTAAATTAAAAGTTCCTAAAAAAAAACACTGTTTTTACCGCTTATGGATTTGATTACAGGAGTTTTTTACCTTCGACACCAGTATGGTCTATGACATAAACCTTAAAGCGCTATCATCATCAATACAATTACCGCTTTATTTATCTCGTTCCTTTCCATTTACTATTTAGTTTATCTTTTATTATTATTTAATTCATAGGCAACCAACCCGTTTTGTAATTGTCAAGTTTGACAGAAATGTGTATCATATAGATGCAGAGTGATGACAGTAATATACTCGGTACAGTCATGTTTAGGTTAAGTCAATACCGGTGTAACAGAATACCGGTGTAACAGTAAAAGATCGCCTACAGTAATTTAATAATTTAATAAGGAAACAGTCGGGGGGGAAAGGAGGTGAAATATATTGAAAATTTGTATCATAATAGTAGCACCCCCACCCCCCCTTCGCACTTTCCATAGTGCCCGGGTGCTACTGTTAGAGGAAATACGGTATATACGACAGCCCAAGTTAAAATCCCTTTAAAAATAACAGGACACTCTATTGATTCATGTGAAATTCCATGCATATATCATATGGCTTATATATTTTGTACCACCAATCCATCCTTTTTAACAACTTGTTTTGTTCATTTCAGAGACGCATCATCTGGTTTCCAGATGCCCTTCGTTCTTCAAATACCAATGCAACCCTGAAAGACGTGGATTTAACCAAAAAAGTTGACAATACTGTGATCGCAAGATTCTAAACTCCAGGAAATATATTCATTTAATTTGGCCAAATCAGAAACGCGGTTAATTTTTCTTCGGCCTTATGTGTTTCAGTGTATACTTGTTACTGCGTATCCCGCTTGAGATGTGTTCGCCTGATCATGATGGTGACCAGTTTGGCAATCCCGAGGACTGAGCAGACATTATTTTTTTAAAGAACCAAAATGAACATAATTATACCTCACAGAGACTATATAATATGTAAAGCTGTTAAAAAACACCAAATGTATACAATGTCGTACATTGACAGTAGATGCTCACATTCAAAAAAACTTTTGGTGTTTTACATCATTTTAACACATTTTAGGCCATATATGACATTGATTGTTTTGTGGTAAGTGAAGTAAATTTCATTATTGTATTTAATAGATGTTTAGTTTATAAATATAATATAAATAAAATATTGTATTATTTATTCTTTGGTTCAGTTGGATATACATTGTATGTAAAAAAAAGTTTCCATTTGCGTACAGTCATGTATCTGAAACTGAAAAACTGCCTTTTGGGAACACAAGGTCATTTTAATCTATTTATTGTTTATTCAAGCTTTTGAAATAGATATTTTGTAATTAAAGTGACACATGGGCCGATGATGGCAATCTTGAAGTGTATATCAAGCACTGAATTTGAAATTAGCATCTCGAAACATGTTTTGCTGTACTTAGCGGTACTCGTCTGATAAAGCAAATGTCACTGGTCTAGCCTGGTCAAGTAAAATTCATTGGGTTGAAGAGTGCATAAAAAAATATCCGCAAGACGGATATATTTATATGAGAACTGAACACTTATTTTTGTGTCAACTGCTTAGGATGGCAGACACTTATCGATCACTTTGTCCGTCGTCGTCCGTCCGTCTTGCTTTAACCTGCAACCTAACCTTGGCCATCAGTTCAAAAGTATTTTAATTGTGTTCATGAAACTTCACCCACGTCTTCAACCTTGGAAATAAGCAAACAGCAGTGTCAGCAGGCGAAGCAAGTGTTCATGGGTGATGGAACACACTTCTAGTTCAAGGTCGACTTTCCCAGATTCCAATGAGACACCTACCCTGACCAGACCCGCATTTTTAATTTTTTTATGGGTGGGGTGGGTGAGGGATAACCAAATAAATTGGACTGCAGCTTTGTTTTAGTATAATTTGATGTTAAATATGGCTGCATATGGTGATACTCGCCAATAAAAAACATTTGCGGGTGGCCAGTTGAGTTCCATAATTCCAGATTGGCCATCAAAATGGACAACGAGAAGATGAACAGCGGTCAGCCTTTTTAAATATAGGCTACAGACTACTTTTCAGACTTTAGTGTGAGCCCCTTCACCGAATACGCACCTGTAGACGTTCAATGACTTTACACTCGTTATATTTTTTGACCGACAGTGCCGTGTCGAACATTTTATCGTTTTAGCGTGTAAATTTTATAAAGAAATACCATGATGTTCGTAACATGTAGTACACGCCATGTACTATTTAAGCTTAAACAACATATGTTTATTATCTCCTTGTATTTCATAAGAAAAGAACACAAGTGTTACCATTTTTAAACGCATTTTAACAATGACATCTCTTACGAGTTACTTCCCCTCGCTTCGGAATTTTAAATGGGTGAATCTCGAAATTTCTCGCGCAGTAAAGCATCTAAAAGTCAATACAGCTGAAGATGACGAATCTTAAATGGGAACTAAAATTTTAATCATGTAAACTTGTTACAATCTTCCAGATTACGCGTTTAAAAAAAAAGAAAATGGCGGCTGTTTCACTTTTTTTTGACGTTGACGGAAAATGACGTACTACTTTCCGTTGTCATGTGTTGCTATGATAAGTGGACGGCGGAGCTAAAAACCACTCTGCTTCCCACCTGATGGTAATAATGAAAACAAAGTATAAGATAGAGGCTATGAAGAGAAATGTTCACCATTAAGAAACCGAAAGGGAGGGAGCCTAGCGACCCATCGCGGTTTCTTAGTGGTGAGGTGGTGGACATTTCTCAACGCTCCCTCACTTTCGATTTCTTAATGGTGAAGATTTCTCTTCATAGCCTCTATCCGGCTTAGTGTTTACGATAGGTTTTATCGATATTCTCTATATAGGTCACACACTAAACCATAAAGAGCCATGGTAGTAAAATCTTCATGAATTCTGAGCCATCTGATTGGTTTAAAAAATAGAGTAAACACTAACATAGTTTACCCTTCTCAATGTTTCGCAATAATTATTCAAACTGGGTTCTTGTTAGTTTGAATTGATTTATTTGTTTAACAGGTTGTATTGTTTATTGATACAAATGGTAAACAACTATTACTTTGTACTGCATAAAATAATATTCCGAGCATCTATTTTCCCTCAAGAGACAATAATCCAGGTTTAAAGCATCTCTAGTAACCAATTTTCGTCGCAGCATGTACCCATAAAAACGAAAGACCGCATTGAAATATCTAAACAGCGATTGGGGTATTTAAAAGTGATTATACTCTATCATCGTTAGTCGTTATCATAGAATCGACAGATCCATATTGTAATTGTGTCAGTAAAATTATAAACGCTGCGCCTAAGTAGAAGTGTGACTTGTCTACATTATATTATATGGTAATAATTCCCATCTGTTGTGTGTTCAAACCTGTCATAATATTGCCAGTAACTAGCACTGAACTAATTGGCGCATGTGGAGCAACGTTCTGTAAAAATAAACATATGTATGAACATATGTATGAGCAGACATCCGTTATGGTGTAAAAGTATAACATTATACAAGTGATTTGACGAAAAGATTGCCAACATTAATCACATTTTACCAGTGATTAACATGGACATTCTGATTTAAAAGAACATTCTGAAACACTCTAATGATTTGGTTAACATTTTTCTGAGAAATTTGATTACAAATTATGAAATATACACAAGCACCTTGACGAATACATAGCAACGAACAATAACTCTACAGACATATACAAAAGTCAAACAGAAATTGTTGTTGCATTCACACATTCGCAGAACGCAGCCAACTAAAAACAGGCACGTTGAATAAACAACAATTACATCGGATATATAAACATTTAAAACTGCTACTATTTGGCAACAATCTGCATATAACTTGTAACACATACGCTGGGCTATGATTAGTGCATTAAAATAGCAAGAAAGGCTGTGAACAAAAAGCAAGTTTATCGCTAGCCTACCTAAGAGTTTACAATTTACACACGATTTGGTTACTATTCGTACTAATATTCTCTTCGTCAATTTTTCTGGAATCAGCAGTGTTATTACTGATCCTTTGGGACCATGAGCCCAATCACTATCACTTCTGGTACTTACTGATCCTTTGGGACCATGAGCCCAATCACTATCACTTCTGGTACTTACTGATCCTTTGGGACCATGAGCCCAGTCACTATGACTTCTGGTACTTACTGATCCTTTGGGACCATGAGCCCAGTCACTATGACTTCTGGTACTTACTGATCCTTTGGGACCATGAGCCCAATCACTATGACTTCTGGTACTTACTGATCCTTTGGGACCATGAGCCCAGTCACTATGACTTCTGGTACTTACTGATCCTTTGGGACCATGAGCCCAATCACTATCACTTCTGGTACTTACTGATCCTTTGGGACCATGAGCCCAATCACTATGACTTCTGGTACTTACTGATCCTTTGGGACCATGAACCCAGTCACTATGACTTCTGGTACTTACTGATCCTTTGGGACCATGAGCCCAGTCACTATCACTTCTGGGTATACAGGAATAAATATGCCTGGTATTTATGCCTGGTGTAGTCGAAAGAAATTGCCAACTATATACTTGATAAAAAAGCACTTTGGAGGGTATGTAATGTCAGTTTTCTGGTTGAAATGACTTTATTGACTTGTTTGTGAGAGATAAGAACCATTTGCATGGCTGTTTGATGATTTTATTTATCAACTTGAAAGTTCTGAAATTGAAAGTAGAACACATGTAAGAGGTGGCGAATGATGCAGTTTGTTCACGGTGTCAACAAAGATCAGAATTGTATTTTCTTATCATATATTATACATATCACTAAGAATATGTTAGTGAATCTTATTTTGAAATTCATTTTGAAATATGACAAACTAGAAAGCTTGAAATATATTGTACAGGACTTAGTGGGATTTCTTTTACTTTCGGTATATCTTTAAGTAAAATATCGCTTAAACCGGTGTTAGTGGGGGAGTGAGAGATGCTTCATATTACCGCTTCATATTACCTCTAATGAACAGTTCATATTACCTCTCATGAACAGTCGCAGTAAGACCCAGTCTGCTACTTCCTTCTCTCGTTTGTGTTCGTTGCTGCCGATGGGGGATCCCTTTTACTCTATTTATTTAAAGGTATTATGCATTACAAATCATGTAGTGAAGATGTACTTTAATACAACTCCTAAAATGGTTTGCATTGAGATGTTTACGAGTGTGCACACTTCTTTTTAGATCAGTGGCGGAAACTCAAATGACAGAACACGTGTTACTTAAAGTTACAGACGCTAAGAAACGTAACTCGGGAATTGCCGCTATATAATGTATAGCCTGCACACTTACTTTTCCAGAGAAATCTATGTTTTGTAAAAAAAAAGAAAAGGATGGCAGCTATTTAGAGAAATGACTAAACCGCGCTGATGTAGACTTTTTAAAAGCAACATACTTTGTAACACGAAATGCCTAAATGTTGAACTTCCGCTTTGAAATGTTGAGCTGAGGAGTACTGAATTTAATGTAAAAAGATTGCAAACTTTTACATCCTAACTTTGCTCACCTGCTTGAGCCAAACGCGTATTCTATCAATAATAAAGCCTAGAAGCGATAATATCTGGTATGGTATGTTTTGTTTTAGTCTTTTTCCCGAAAGGAAAAATCTAATGTAGCCATGTACCATTCGATTTACAGCAGCATATTTTACCTACAACATATACTGTATAGCGAAATTCGCGTGCACTGTTTTTGCAATAATATAATTTTCCTTTATGATCACGTGATACCGAATCATCAGACATGTATGAAAACAATATGTAGGAAAACAACTGAATGGATAGTAAGCCACACAAGGTGTGTGGTGTATAATGTATGTCAACAACTTCAAAGTGCCATAACTCATGTAAAACGTATCAAATCAAAAATATGAAAACAGTCCACTATGAATGAGGAGTTATATATACGAGGATTTCTTCTAGATATGTTATAAGTTAAACAATCAAAACATCATAACTCACACCAAAACAATCGAACCAGTAATATTTTCCTCCGCTATCACTAAGTCATCTTGTCAAATATTTAAACAATCAACCTAAACATGAATGAGGACAATCAAATAAAAATAAATCTTCGCTATCACTATCCCATCAAACATTGTCATCATGCCAGATATGATACTGTCCTCCTAAAAACAAACGAGAATTTAAACACATAAGGATTTCTTCTAGATATAAGTTAAAAGATCAAAGAGTCATAACTCATACACAAATAATCTAACTTCGCTATCACTAATTCATCTTGCCATATATTAAAACAATCCCCCTAAAGTGAATGAGGAGTTAGACACACAAGATATATACTATTTAATAAAAATTCAATGGGCCATAACTAATGTAAAAATAATCAAATACAAAATTGTTTTCTTCGATAACATCATACTTAATCAGCATGCCAACTGTTAAAACAATTCACCTAAAATGAATGAGGAGTAGACACATACGACTTCCCTATATAATATTTGCTAAAATATCAAAGTGCCATAACTCACACAAGATTTCCCTATATAATAAATATCAAACAAGAGGCCCAAGAGGGCATGTGAACGCTCTACTGTCTAAAGATAAAGTTTGTGTATAAGGGGCCATAACTCAACCGGAACACGGCGACGATATGCACAACTAGGCTTGATACTGATCATCCTTGCCAAATTTCGTTGAATCCGGCCAGTGGTTCGTGAGAACTAGTCCGGACAAAGTTTGTGTATTAAAACCTTTAAAGGGCCATAACTTTGCCAAAAATCTTTTAACCGGAACACGGCGATGATATGCACAACTAGGCCTGGTACTGATCATCCCTGAAAAGGTTCGCTGAAATCCGGCTAGGGTTCAGGAGAACTAGTCCAGACAAAGTGTGTTTATTAAAACAGTTAAAGGGCCATAACTCCGCCAAATATCATTCAACTAAAAGCGACGACATGCACAACTAGACCTGGTATTGATCATCCCTAAATTTCGTTGAAATCCGGCTAGGGGTTGAGGAGAACTAGTACAAAGTTTGTGTATTAAAACTTTTAAAGGGCCATAACTCCGCCAACAATCTTACAGCCGGAACACGGTGATGATATGCACAACTAAGCTTGATACTGATCAACTTTGCCAAGTTTCGCTGAAATCCGGCTAGTGGTTCAGGAGAACTAGTCCAGACAAAGTTTGTGTATTAAAACCTATAAAGGGCCATAACTCCGCCAAAAATCTTACAGCCGGAACACGGTGATATGCACAACTAGGCTGGATACTGATCATCCCTGCAAACTTTCGTTGAAATCTGGCCAAATGAAGGCCCTATCAGTATTTTTGACTAAATCAAGGGCCATAACTCTGGTATTTTACTAATCCAATGTTGTTGGTTGCCGAACTTGTCCAAGCTTTCATTGATATTAGCAACCTGGTAAAGTTTGGCAAAGATCAGATGAAAGATGAAAGCCCTATCAGCTTAACGAGGCAAAATACAGCATTTTAACTAAATCAAAGATCAATAACTGGTGTTACTCGTCCGATCTCGCTGGATTTTCAAAATTTTCCGAGCTTTCGTTAATATGAACAATCTTTGCAAGTTTGGTAAAGATCGAATAATAAATGAAGGTGCTAGAGTGGTCACAAAGCAGAAAATGGCATTTTTCTGCAAAACAAGGTTTATAAATCTGGTGTTACTGATCCGATCTAGCTAGTTTTCGGAATTGTCCGAGCTGTCATTAATATTAACAATATGTGCACGTTTGGTAACGATCAAATAATAAATGAAGTTGCTAGAGTGTTCAGAAGGCAGAATATGGCATTTTTTCAGCAAATCTATGGCCATAACTCCGGTGTTACTGATCCGATCTGGCTGATTTTCAAAATTCTTCGAGCTTTTATTGATATTAACAATATATGCAAGTTTGGTAACGATCAAATAATAAATGAAGTTTCTAGAGTGTTCAGAAGGCAGAACATGGTATTTTTCAGCAAATCAATAGCCATAACTCCGGTGTTACTAATCCGATCTGGCCGGTTTTCGAAATTTACCAAATATTTATTTATATTAACAATCTGTACAAGTTTAGTAAAGATCAAATAATAAATGAAGGTGCTAGAGTGGTCACAAGGAAGGAAATGGCATTTTTCAGTAAAACAAGGGCCATAACTCTGGTGGTACTGATCCGAATTGGCTGAATTTCGAACTTGTCCGAGCTTTCATTGATATTAACAATCTGTGCAAGTTTAGTAAATACCAAATAATAAATGAAATTTTATTATATTTATTTCAAGCAAAATGTAGCATTTTTCGTTAATTCAAGGGCAATAACTCTGGTGTTACTGATCCGATCTGGCCAGTTTTTGAACTCATCCAAGCTCTCATTGATATAAAAACTTTGGTCAATTTAGTTAATATCGCATGAAAAATGAAGGGACTAGAGTGTTCACAGGACAAACTATAGCATTTTTCGTTAATTCAAGGGCAATAACTCTGGTGTTACTAATCCGATCTGTCCGGATTTCAAACTCATTCGAGCTTTCATTGATATAAAGATTTTGGCTAAGTTTGGTTAAGATCTCATGTAAAATGAAGGGGCTAGAGTGTTCATAGGGCAAAAGTTAACGGACGACGGACAACACGTCATCCCAATAGCTCTGCTGGCCGAGCTCAACATCTTAAGAAAACAAATGACATAAAACATGAAATATACAAAAATGCGAAGTCTTTATGAAGGACTATTGTTTGGCATGATGTATCCCTGCTATGGGTAATTAAATAAATACTGAAAAGGGAATCCCTTGGAAGCAACAAACACTAACAACAGATAAAAGTAGCAGACTCGGTTTTATTGAGTCTGTTCATGAGAGGTAATGTAGTGCCAAACCTCTTACGCTTCCTAGCACCGACTTAAGCGATATTCTACTTTAAAACCACAAAGGTTGGGCTTGATGATCCCAAAGAACCAGTAAGAAGAACACTACTGATTTGTGTTCGGGGCAACGTTTCGCGGCCGCCACACAACACTAAACAAACGCTAGTGTGAATGTCAATACATACTGAAAAGGGGATCCCATGGAAACAATAAACACAAACAAGAGATAAAAGTAGCAGACGGTTTTATTGAGTCATAAGAGGTAATGTGGAATGCAGCACCTCTCACGCCTCCTTGCAGCGGCTTAAGGGATATTCTACTTTAAATCCACAAGGCTGTGCTTGATGGTCTCAAAGGAGTAAGTAATAACACTACTGATTTGTAGTCGGGGCAACTTTTTACGGCCGCCACACAGCACTAAACAAACGCTATTCAACCTACTCACTCGCTTAATCTAAAGATTTAACAAAATATATATTTCTTCTTAGTGGAGCATGATTTTCTCTGACAACTCGCGTGTATTATCCATTACTCATGTTAGCTTCATAACCGCTGCTCCCAACTAAATTCCATTTTGTTTATTTCGCTCTTCGGTGCATAGTATTTTTTTTAGATACTGGGACCGCCGCTGGACATGGGGGAAGAAAATATCTCTATGTCCACCGCCATATGCATGCAATCGTCGGGATAGTTAAATTATGTACTATTGATTTTATGAATATTGAGTTCTGCTCAACCCGGGGCTAGTGGGCGTGAGCGGTAGCTAGCATATTTCACTACCGTTCATGAACAATCAATCTCAATCAAACCGAGACTGCAAATATTTCGTATATGTCGTGTTCGGCCTCTTCCAAAGGTCCACTCTCATACTCTCATACTCTTTTAGTAGTAACACATATTACTGAAGTGCTTTATACGACTTTGTAAGATGTTATACCACTTTAAGTTTAGTTTACAACAATTAGCTTACTAGCCTTAGTGGAGTTGCTTTCTGAAAGTTTTATGCTACGATTTTCACTGGAATAGTTAGTGTCTTTGTAGAGAGCAGGCCTTTTAAATTGTCATATTTCAACAAGAACATGAAATAAACATTGCTTCAATGTTTGTGTTAAGATTTAGAAGCGGTATAATGTTAGGCAATAATAAAACAAATACGTTTATTTGCCCGAACGCGACCGGTCCAAAAACATCGGACCGACTCCAAACTGTTTTTCAATGACCCAGTGTACTACAAGTAGGGTTTTAAGTCAAAACAAACAGTTAACTTGTCTTTAAACATCATTCACAAAATAATCTGACATACATGTAAGAAAAAAAGAAATTGTCCTACCTACCTACTTATCTGAAAAATCTAAGGACGGGTATGGGCAAACTTAACTGTTTTTAAGTGTGACCTTATGGCTTAACCCAAAGAACGTTTATTTTATTTAAGCTCCTCTATAATATAATATATGTCCCCACTTCCTACTCCCCGCCAATATGTCCATGTTAAATGTGCCATATTAATTTGGGCCATGCATAAACGTTGGTAATAATTACACAAGAGGACCAAAATGGCCCTGAATCGCTCACGTGACTGTCTTTGTAAAGATGAAATAATTGTCAAACAAGTTTATAATTTCATAACATAATTAGATCATGCAGTCAATGGCGCGCCCGCCTTAAAGCGTGCAGGCCCAGTAATTGTATATATGGTTATAGTGTAGTGATCTCAACCGTTTTCAAGTTATCACACAGGGACTATGTCCCCAGGGGTAGGAATGGACCCCGGGGCAATGCTGGTTGGGTGGTTGTATCCGTCTGCTTATGCCCAGTAAGTGTATATATGGTTATAGAGTGGGGATCTCAAAGTTTTCAAAGTTATGATCCATGGTATAACTGTGGTTTCAGAGAAGAAAATCGTTTAAAGTTTTTTCCTATACAAGTCTGTAAAACATGTGATCTCTGCGTGGGTTCAAATTTGACCCCATGGTCTCGATTTGAACGTAGCAAATAAACTTGACTGAGGACCATAATCTTATGGTACGTGCAAAATAGATCTCTAGCTCATATAGTTTCAGAGAAGAAGATTTTTAAAGATTTTCCTATATAACTCTTATAAAAATCTATGATCCGCAGGGCGGGGACAGATTTTACCCCAGGGTCACCAATGGAATAAAATTGTTAAAGGCCATAATCTTATGCTACATGCAATTTATGAGAGCTCACAGAGGACCATAAGCTAATAGTAATTGCATAATATTAAACCTTTAGCTCTTGTAGTTTCATAGAAGACATTTCTCGAACTGTGACTCCTTAGGCGAGGCCAGATTTTGTTTACGTTTTTCCCTATATAGGTGTATGTAAAACATGTGTCCCTGAGGAGACCTAAAGTTGACCCCAAGGTCAACATTTGAACAAACATCAGGGTCTTCCACAGAAATAATTTAAGGGATAGGGGGAATTAAATTTGAATATCATGGGGTGGGATGGGAGTGAGTTACCCTTCGATTGACCAATACTTTTAGGGATCATGATTTGTTTAGATGCAATTTGAAGTATATTTCAATGTAAATTAAAGGATTCTTAAGAAGTATAGCCTACAAGGAATTATTTATAGACATGTATAATGCATTTTGCAGGTTCACGGGTATTTTTAAGGGGGGCAGAGAGATCAAAGGATAGTGGTCAGTTATGGAGTAGGGGGAAATTAGATTTTAGAATTAAGGGATATGGGGAATATGCACTTAAATGCCCTGTGGAAGACCCTGAACATGGTAGAGGTTCATAAGCTTATAATAAATGCAAAATATTAAACCTCTAGCTCTTGTAGTTCCAGAGAAGAAGATTGTTTAAGTTTTCCCAATATACGTCTATGTAAAAGATGTGACCCATGGGGCGTGGCAAAAGTTGACCGCAGGGTCACCATATGAACTTGGTAGTGAACCATAAACATATTTTAATTGCAAAATATTAACCCTAGCTCTTGTAGTTTCAGAGAAGATTATTTTAGTTTTTCCCAATATAAGTATATATAAGTGGCAGGGCAACAGTTGACCAACACAAATGGTAAATGCCATCATCTTATGATACATGCAATAAATGAGAGTTCTAAACCTTGTAAGCTGATGGTAAATGCATAATATTAAACCTTTAGCTCTTGTAGTTTAAAACGATTTTCTCTCTATGTAAAACTGTGACTCCTGGGGCGGAGCCACATTTGACCCCAGAGTCACTATTTGAACAAACTATGTAGAGGACCATAAGCTGATGCTACGTGAAAAACATGAGAGCTCTATACCTTGCGGTTTCAGAGAAAAAGATTGTTTAATTTGTTCCCTGTGTAAAACAGATGGCCCCTCAGGCAGGGCTCAATTTGACCCCAGGATCACCATTTGAACAAACTTGGTCGAGGACCATAAGCTTATAGTAAATGCATAATATTAAACCTCTATCTCTTTTAGTTTCAGAGAAGAAGATTGTTTAGGTTTTCCCTATATAAGTTTATGTAAAATATGTGACGTCTTGGGCGGTGCAAAAGTTGACCGCCGGTTCGGTTTGGTAGAGGACAATAAGGACCATAAGTTTATGGTAAATGCAAAATATTAAAGCTCCGGATACTACAGAAGATTTTTTGTAGTTTTTTTCCCCCATATAAGTCTATTTAAAACTGTGACCCAGGGGTTACCATTTGAACAAACTTGGTAGAGGATCAAAAGCTGAAGGAACATGCAACATATGAAAGCTCTGTGCCTTTCTGTTTCGGTGAAGAAGATTTTTCAAGTTTTTCCTGTACAAGTCTATGCAAAACATGCAAAATCGGTATACAAACTGTGGAACCCCAGGGCGCGATCATTTTTGACTCCGGGGACATAATTTGAACAAATTGATAGTCCATGTGGTTGGAAATCCGTTCAGTGGTTCCTGAGAAGAATGTTTAAGGTTTCGACCTTTTATGGTAATGGCGGCCATCTTGGGTGTCATCTATGTAAAAAAGAATTGGTAGTAACTGACATCAGGTTTGTCCATGTGAAGTTTGGTCAAAATTGACCATGCAGTTTCAGAGGAGAAGTCGTTTACAATTGTTGACGGACGGACGGACGGGCAGATAGACGACGGACAAAATGTGATGGCAACAGCTGGCAACAGCTGACGAGAGCCTTTGGCTCATATCAGGTGAACTAATAAAACTATACATGTGTAGTTGTTGTCAAAAAGATGGAAATAATAACTAAAACTGATGATTTCTAGAATAATTCAGTATAAATGTTGTTTATACTTAATCCCTAAATATAATTTGTTTGGTTTAGGTTAAGACTCCTATTTAGCGTATTAAAACTCTTTCTTCGAGAATGCATTATATACACCTATGAAATACAGGGCTTCCACATGATGTTTTTAGGGATAGTGGCATTAAGCGTGTGCCGGGGGAATGTGCGGAAGGGGGCTCTCCTCATTCATGTCGACTTTTTGTTCATGTTTAGAAGTATTTGAGTATTGGCATACACATGGCACATTTAAAAATATGTTTTACATATATCTACCATAGATAACAGATGATACAGTTTTCACTCAAGTTTATTCATCGTTCATCGTTTTATTTGCTGTTCTAGAATGTTCCGTTTTAAAAACACTTCATTCGTTATAAATGTAATGAAGTTAAACAGGATCCGTTATGTTAGTTTAAGTGAATGACATTAAAAACACTTCAAATGCGTGTGTGTGTGTGTGTGTGTGTGTGTGTGTGTGCGTCCATGCGTGCGTGTGTTTTGAGGCATCCAAAATAAGGACTATGGATTACGTCAACTGTTTACGCGGACACTGTCTTCTGTATCTTAACGTCTTAACGTTATTTGCATGAAGTCGTTAGTGCTTTCTAAAAAACTGTTAGGAAAATTTATAAGTTTATTTCAATGTTATAACATTGCTGTCTTTTTTCATATTTATACGTTTTACTTTGAAATACGAAAGCAAATTCAAAACCGGAAGTAACGTAAATTATAATCTGCAACAACGAGTTTCTGATAATTGTATGCGATATCGAATAATTTTGCGTAAGTCAGATTCTAATCATTTTATATTTAAAGCACATAGAGGCAGTGGGCTCATATTACCCACTCACATACAGATACAGGCCATACCTGTCAGATTACATGTAATGGTATATACCTACGTATTGTACGGAACACAAAGGCAGTGGGCTTCAAGCTGTCCACACTCAAACAAATACAGGCCATATCTGGCATGTTAAAAATACCCACGTATTGTACAGTAGGTAGATGCAGCATGCTTCAAGATACCCACACTCTACAATTACTGGCCATACCTGTCTTTTTATACGAAAGTATATACCCACATATTGTACCGAAGAACATAAAGTCAATGCGCTTCAGGTTGCCCCATACCGAACATATACAGGCCATATATGACATTTTAACACGCATGTATATACTCACGTTTAGTACGTAACAAAGAGGCATTAGGCTACAAGATGTCCACACCGAAACAGATACAGGTCATACATGCCAAGTAACACGTAGAATATCCACATATTGTACTAAACATAGATGCAGAAGGCTTCAGGTTGCCCACACCAACGTATTGTATAGTACATAGATGCAGAAGGCTTCATCTTGCCCTCACCCACGTATTGTATAGTACATAGATGCAGAAGCCCACACCCACGTATTGTATAGTACATAGATGCAGAAGGCTTCAGGTTGCCCACATTCACGTATTGTTTAGTACATAGATGCAGAAGGCTTCATCTTGCCCACACCCACGTATTGTATAGTACATAGATGCAGGAGGCTTCAGGCAGCCCACACCACGTATTCTATAGTACGTACATGCGGAAGGCTTGAGGTTGCCCACTCCCACGTATTGTATAGTACGTAGATGCAGAAGGTTTCAGGTTGCCAACACCCACGTATTGTATAGTACATATATGCAGAAGACTACAGGTTGCACACACTCACGTATTGTAAAGTACATAGATGAAGAACACTTCAGGTTGCCCTCACCCACGTATTGTATAGTACATAGATGGAGAACACTTCAGGTTGTCCACACCCACGTATTGTAGAGTACATAGATGGAGAACACTTCAGGTTGCCCACACCCACGTATTGTATAGTACATAGATGCAGAAGACTTCATGTTGACCACACCCACGTATTGAAGAGTACATAGATGCAGAAGGCTTCCGGTTGCCCACATCAACGTATTGTATAGTACGTAGAGGCAGAAGACTCCAGGTTGCCCACACCCACGTATTGTAGAGTACATAGATGGAGAACACTTCAGGTTGCCCTCACCCACGTATTGTATACTACATAGATGCAGAAGGCTTCAGGTTGCACACATCCATGTATTGTATAGTACGGAGATGCAGAAGACTTTAGGTTGCCCACATCCTCGTATTGTATAGTACATAGATGCAGAAGGCTTCAGGTTGCCTACATCCACGTATTGAATAATACATAGATGCAGACAACTTCAGGTTGCCCACACCCACGTATTGTATAGTAAATAGATGCAGAAGGCTTCAGGTTGCCCACATCCACGTATTGTATAGTACGTAAATGCAGAAGACTTCAGGTTGCCCACACCCACGTATTGTATAGTACATAGATGCAGAAGGCTTCCGGTTGCCCATATCAACGTATTGTATAGTACGTAGATGCAGAAGAATCCAGGTTGCCCACACCCACGTATTGTATAGTAGATAGATGCAGAAGGCTTCACGTTGCCAAAACCCACGTATTGTACAGTACATAGATGCAGAAGGCTTCAGGTTGCCCACACGCCCGTTTTGTATAATACATAGATGCAAAAGGCTTCAGGTTGCCCGCACCCACGTATTGAATAACACATAAATGCAGAAGACTTCAGGTTGCCCATATACCAAATATTGTATAGTACATAGATGCAGAAGACTTCAGGTTTCCCACACCCACGTATTGTATAGTACAATGATGCAGAAGGCTTCAGGTTGCCCACACCCACGTATTGTATAGTACATAGATGCAGAACACTTCAGGTTTCCCACACCCACGTATTGTATAATACATAGATGCAGAAGGCTTCAGGTTGCACACACCCACGTATTGTATAGTACATATATGCAGAAGGCTTCAGGTTGCCCACACCCACGTTTTGTATAGTACATAGATGCAGAAGGCTCCAGGTTTCCCACACCCACGTATTGTACAGTACATGGATGCAGAAGACTTCAGGTTGCCCACACCGACGTACTGTATAGTACAGAGATGCAGAAGGCTTCAGGTTGCCCACACCCACGTATTGTATATTACATAGATGCAGAAGACTTCAGGTTGCCCACACCCACGTATTGTATAGTACATAGATGGAGAACACTTCAGGTTGTCCACACCCACGTATTGTATAGTACATAGATGGAGAACACTTCAGGTTGCCCACACCCACGTATTGTATAGTACATAGATGCAGAAGACTTCAGGTTGCACACATCCACGTATTGTATAGTACATAGATGCAGAAGGCTTCAGGTTGCACCCACCCACGTATTGTATAGTACATAGATGCAGAAGGCTTCAGGTTGCACACATCCACGTATTGTATAGTACGTAGATGCAGAAGGCTTCAGTTTGCCAACACCGATGTATTGTATAGTACATATATGCAGAAGACTTCAGGTTGCCCACATCCACGTATTGAATAATACATAGATGCAGAAGGCTTCAGGTTACCCACACCCACGTATTGTATAGTACGTAGATGCAGAAGGTTTCAGTTTGCCAACACCGATGTATTGTATAGTATATATATGCAGAAGACTTCAGGTTGCCCACATCCACGTATTGAATAATACATAGATGCAGAAGGCTTCAGGTTGCCCACACCCACGTATTGTATAGTACATAGATGCAGAAAATTTTAGCTTGCCCACACCCACGTATTTTATAGTACATATATGCAGAACAATTCAGATTGACCACACCCACGTATTGTATAGTATATAGATGCAGAAGGATTCAGGTTACCCATACCCACGTATTGTACAGTACATAGATGCAGAAGACTTCGGGTTACCCACACCCACGTATTGTATAATACGTAGAGGCAGAAGGCTTCAGGTTGCCCACATGCACGTATTGTATAGTACGTAGATGCAGAAGACTTCAGGTTGCCCACACCCACTTATTGTATAGTACATAGATGCAGAAGGCTTCAGGTTGCCCACACCCACGTATTGTACAGTACATAGATGCAGAAGGCTTCAGGTTGCCCACACCCCAGTATTGTATAGTACATAGATGCAGAAGGCTTCAGGTTGCCCACACCCACGTATTGTATTACACATAGATGCAGAAAGCTTCAGGTTGCCCACACCCACGTATTGTATAGTACGTAAATGCAAAAGGCTTCAAGTTGCCCACACCCATGTATTGTACAGTACATAGATGCAGAAGGCTTCAGGTTGCCCACTCCCACGTATTGTATAACACATAGATGCAGAAAGCTTCAGGTTGCCCACACCCACGTATTGTATAGTACGTAGATGCAGAAAGCTTCAGGTTGCCCACACCCACGTATTGTATAGTACATAGATGCAGAAGGCTTCAGGTTGCCCACACTCACGTATTGTATAGTATGTAGATGCAGAAGGCTTCAAGTTGCCCACATCCATGTATTGTATAGTACAAAGATGCAGAAGGCTTCAAGTTGCCCACACCCACGTATTGTATAGTACATAGATGCAGACGACTTTAGGTTGCCCACACTCACGTATTGTATAGTACGTAGAAGCAGAAGGCTTCAGGTTGCCCACATGCACGTATTGTAAAGTACATATATGCAGAATACTCCAGGTTGCCCACACCCACGTATTGTATAGTACATAGATGCAGATGACCTCAGGTTGCCCACACCCACGTATTGTATAGTACATAGATCGAGAGGGTTTCAGGTTGCCCATACCCACGTATTGTAAAGTACATAGATGCAGAATACTCCAGGTTGCCCACACCCACGTATTGTATAGTACATAGATCGAGAAGGTTTCAGGTTGCCCACATCCACGTATTGTAGAGTACATATACGCTGAAGGCTTCAGGTTGCCCATACTCACGTATTGTACAGTACATAGATGTAGAAGGCTTCAGGTTTCCCACACTCACGTATTGTATAGTACCTAGATGCAGAAGACTTCAGGTTGCCCAAATCCACGTATTGTATAGTACATAGATGCAGAAGGCTTCAGGTTGCCCACACCCACGTATTGTATAGTCCATAGATGCAGAAGGCTGCAGGTTGCACACCCCCGCGTATTGTATAGTACATATATGCAGAAGGCTTCAGGTTGTCCACATCCACGTATTGTATAGTACATATATGCAGAAGGCTTCAGGTTGCCCACACCCACGGTTTGTATAGTACATAGATGCAGAAGGCTTCAGGTTACCCACACCCACGTATTGTATAGTACATATATGCAGAAGGCTTCAGGTTGCCCACACCCACGTATTGTATAGTACATATATGCAGAAGGCTTCAGGTTACCCACATCCACGTATTGTATAGTACGTAGATGCAGAAAGCTTCACGTTGCCCATGCCCACGTATTGTATAGTACATAGATGCAGAAGACTTCAGGTTGCCCACACCCACGTATTGTATAGTACATATATGCAGAAGGCTTCAGGTTGCCCACATCCACGTATTGTATAGTACGTAGATGCAGAAGGCTTCACGTTGCCCACGCCCACGTATTGTATAGTACGTAGATGCAGAAGACTTCAGGTTGCCCACACTTACGTATTGTATAATAAATAGATGCAGAAGGCTTCAGGTAGCCCACACCCACGTATTGTATAGTACATAGATGCAGAAAGCTTCAGGTAGCCCACACCCACGTATTGTATAGTACATAGATGCAGAAGGCTTCAGGTTGCCCACACCCACGTTTTGTACAGTACATAGATGCAGAAGGCTTCAGGTTGCCCACACCTACGTATTGTATAGTACAAAGATGCAGAAGGATTCAGGTTGCCCACACCCACGTTTTGTTTTGTACGTAGATGCAGAAGGCTTCAGGTTACCCACACCCATGTATTGTATAGTACATAGATGCAGACATCTTCAGGTTGCCCACACCCACGTATTGTATAGATCATAGATGCAGAAGGCTTCAGGTTGCCCACATCCACGTATTGTCTAGTACATAGATGCGGAATACTCCAGGTTGCCCACACCCACGTATTGTATAGTACATAGATGCAGAAGGCTTCAGGTTGCCCATACCCACGTATTGTATAGTACATATATGCAGAAGACTTCAGGTTGCCCACATCCACGTATTGTATAGTATATATATGCAGAAGGCTTCAGATTGCCCTCACCCACGTATTGTATAGTACATAGATGCAGAAGGCTTCAGGTTGCCCACACCCACGTATTGTAAAGTACATAGATGCAGAAGGCTTCAGGTTGCCCACACCCATGTATTGTATTGTACATATATGCAGAAGGCTTAAGGTTGCCCATACCCATGTATTGTATAGTACATATATGCAGAAGGCTTCAGATTGCCCACACCCACGTATTGTATAGTACATAGATGCAGAAAGCTTCAGGTAGCCCACACCCACGTATTGTATAGTACATAGATGCAGAAGGCTTCAGGTTGCCCATACCCACGTATTGTATAGTACATATATGCAGAAGACTTCAGGTTGCCCACATCCACGTATTGTATAGTACATATATGCAGAAGGCTTCAGATTGCCCTCACCCACGTATTGTATAGTACATAGATGCAGAAGGCTTCAGGTTGCCCACACCCACGTATTGTATTGTACATATATGCAGAAGGCTTCAGGTTGCCCATACCCACGTATTGTATAGTACATATATGCAGAAGGCTTCAGGTTGTCCACATCCACGTATTGTATAGTACATAGATGCAGAGGGCTTCAGGTTGCCCACACCCACGTATTGTATAGTACATAGATGCAGAAAGCTTCAGGTAGCCCACACCCACGTATTGAGTACATAGATGCAGAAAGCTTCAGGTTGCCCACACCCATGTGTTGTATAGTACATAGATGCAGAAGACTTCAGGTTGCCCACACCCACGTATTGTATAGTACATAGATGCAGAAAGCTTCAGGTTGCCAATACCCACGTATTGTATAGTACATAGATACAGCAAGCTTCAGGTTGCCCACACCCAGGTATTGTATAGTACATAGATGCAGAAAGCTTCAGGTAGCCCACACCCATGTGTTGTATAGTACATAGATGCAGAAAGCTTCAGGTTGCCCACACCCACGTGTTATATAGTACATAGATGCAGAAGGCTTCAGTTTGCCCACACCCACGTATTGTATAATACATAGATACAGAAAGCTTCAGGTTGCCTACACCCACGTATTGTATAGTACATAGATACAGAAAGCTTCAGGTAGCCCACACCCACGTGTTGTATAGTACATAGATGCAGAAAGCTTCAGGTAGCCCACACCCACGTATTGTATAGTACATAGATACAGAAAGCTTCAGTTAGCCCACACCCACGTGTTGTATAGTACACAGATACAGAAAGCTTCAGGTAGCCCACACCCACGTGTTGTATAGTACATAGATGCAGAAAGCTTCAGGTAGCCCACACCCATGTGTTGTAAAGTACATAGATGCAGAAAGCTTCAGGTAGCCCACACCCATGTGTTGTATATTACATAAATACAGAAAGCTTCAGGTAGCCCACACCCATGTGTTGTATAGTACATAGATACAGAAAGCTTCAGGTAGCCCACACCCATGTGTTGTATAGTACATAGATACAGAAAGCTTCAGGTAGCCCACACCCATGTGTTGTATAGTACATAGATACAGAAAGCTTCAGGTAGCCCACACCCATGTGTTGTACAGTACGTAGAGGCAGAAGGCTTCAGGTAGCCCACACCC
Organism: Cyrtodaria siliqua; assembly: GCA_037043455.1. Taxonomy (NCBI): domain Eukaryota; kingdom Metazoa; phylum Mollusca; class Bivalvia; order Adapedonta; family Hiatellidae; genus Cyrtodaria; species Cyrtodaria siliqua. Next base: position 396,329 of record JAWPHD010000510.1, read on the forward strand.
ATGTGTTGTACAGTACGTAGAGGCAGAAGGCTTCAGGTAGCCCATACCCATGTGTTGTACAGTACGTAGATGCAGAAAGCTTCAGGTAGCCCATACCCATGTGTTGTACAGTACGTAAAGGCAGAAGGCTTCAGGTAGCCCACACCCATGTGTTGTACAGTACGTAGAGGCAGAAAGCTTCAGGTAGCCCATACCCATGTGGTGTACAGTACGTAAAGGCAGAAGGCTTCAGGTAGCCCACACCCATGTGTTGTACAGTACGTAGAGGCAGAAGGCTTCAGGTAGCCCATACCCATGTGTTGTACAGTACGTAGAGGCAGAAGGCTTCAGGTAGCCCACACCAATGTGTTGTACAGTACGTAGAGGCAGCGGGCACGTAAGATACCTCACGTATTGCACTGAACATATATGAAGAATGCAGGGATGTAGGGGGATGGAACTCTTGCACTCTTGTGCGAATGTCTAAGGTGTCCGTGGGTATCTGGTTTTCGGCATGACATTTGGTGGATTCTGGTGCATTTTTCAGATTGTTTAGTCGTTAAATGATGAACAACGGTAGACCCGGCGCGAGCCCACTTAAAGGGACACACGGCAATCTTTATTTTTTAAAACTCATGGCGTCCCGCTAGTTTTTTCTGCATAACTTGCATTTGTTCAATCATTAATATTAATTATAAGAATAGTATTAAGCAATTTGTTTTTGCCTATATTTTTATGCCCCCCCGAAAATTTTCGGGGGCATAATCTTTTCGGGGGCATATAGTAATCGTGCGTCCGTCTGTCTGTCTGTCCGGATTCTGTCTGTCCGGATTCCGTCATTCCGCAGTTCGTGTCCGGACTGTACCGTCAAAACCCCTGCATTGATTTTTGATTAACTTGGCACAAGTGATCACCATAACAAGACGATGTGTCTCGCGCGAAACCGAGGTCCGTACCTCAAAGGTCAAGGTCACACTTGAAGTTCATAGGTCAAAAACAGGTACGCAATTTCGTGTCCGGACCGTAACGTCACAACCCCTGCAGCGATTTTTAAATAACTTCACACAGGTGATCACCATAACAAGACAATGTGTCGCGCGCAAAACCCAGGTCTTCAATGTCAAGGTCACACTTGGAGGTCAAAAGTCAAATTGTGTCCGGTCAATAACTCTGGCATTCATGGACGGATTTTCAAATAACTTTGCACAGGTGCTCATCATAACAAGACGATGTGTCGCGCACAAAATCCAGGTCTGTGGCCCCAAGGTCAAGGTCACACTTAGAGGTCAAATGTCAAATCGTTTCTGGTCAATAACTTTTGCATGCCTTGACGGATTTTCAAATAACTTGGCACAAGTGCTCACCACAACCAAACGACGTGTCGTACACAAAATCCAGGTCCATGGCTCCAAGGTCAACATCATACATAGAGGTCAAAGAACACTTCGGGGGAATTTATCACTTACAGTGATATTTCTTGTTTTTTTATATTATTGCATCAATAATATATTAAAATTTATAGTATAATAAGACGAAATAGTGAATTCTTAAAAAATGTAACCAGGGTAAAGGTTAAAATGACACTGGATATATAAATCGAGACAAACCATTTCAAACACTTCAAGATTGCCGTGTGTCCCTTTAAAATCTGGAAAGCATAAGTAAAAAATATGAAAAACACACACAAAAAACACGATGCTTGCTGGATTTAGATGGACCTCCCCAAACCCTGGATACGCCATTGATGGTCTCTGTATAGCATGGGGGTTACGTTGCCGAATGTTAAGACGGTTTAGTGAGAAGCTGCCTAATCAGATCATTAAACGGAAAATAATTATACTATACCAGGGTATTTGCTAAACATATTATAGCGAGAAAGTACACAATAGTGATTTCCCCCCACGAATATATTTATCTTCCCGGTCGACAAATAATAAACAGTAGACATGTCTTCTTGGTGGGGCAATTTTGATATAAAACGGGCAACGCCTTTCAACATTATTTAACATTTCAGATTGGAAACTATCACAATATAATCGGTATTATACACAGAACATAGTTATGCAAAACATAATTATAAAATAGAACGGATACCTATAATACAGTTGTACTCATGTGCTCGTTGTAGTAGTTTGACATGTGTCACGTGCTACAAAAGCCTCATCGATTCGTGACGTTTTTCCCCGCATACATGACTGGCTGTGATCATATATTGGAATAACGTCATGCCCTGGGGTATTGGTGACATTTTCTAATGGAACAAGAATACATTCCTATACGACATTGGTGTTATGTACTTTCTGTGTGATATATATGTGTCATTCAGCTGCCGAAGGCAGCTGTCTCTTAAATGGGTTTTATATATGTCTATGGTAAACAGACTGTGACTCATTAAGTGTCGATAAGCATACTTTACAACTTGAATTCCTATGTTGTAGTGACAATATGCGAAAAAGTCGCTTAGTTAAGGAGTTAGCTGGGACCAGCTAGAAAATGGGCTTATTATATATCAAATGAAAGGTAATTATTTGTACTAAACGATCCCACCAAAATTACTTGCACAAAGTGGTACACTTTTTTTAAAATGGCGCCTGAACACCACAACCCATAAATAACAAATTTCAGCAAAATATTAGCTACCGACTAAAATAATAAGTTTCTGAGAAACGATAGCTCATTTTTCGTTAACAAATGTATATAAACATCTTCCTACGTACGTAAAATAACTGTGTATGCTATATTTCATGTTTAACTAAAAAATATTTCTTAAATATAAGGAATAAGACTATACTTAAAAATATCGATTTTTTTTTTTAAAATAGGACAATTATATTTTGTTTAATACATGTTCACGTGAAATTAATTAATCAATTCATTTTAGTTCAGTAAAAAATGTAATAAAATATGTAAGAACAGATTTACTACAAAAGAAATAATATAAAACGCATAAACTTTCTCAAATTATGAAGAAACATTCCTACTCCGATTTTATAATTTAATGCTTAAACATGTATGCTACTAATCATATGAAAGTCTTATGCTGTTGTTGTTGCGTTAAAGTTACTGTTATACTGTTATATTATGCAATATATTGATACTATACATGATTTCAAATATCACACACATATTTTAAAATATGTTTGGTTATCCAAAATGATTTTAAACTGTATATAAAGGGAGATAATTAATCAATGGCGTTGTACTAATCTTATTAGTTTCTTAATGGAAATATAAATTATTCACTTTTTAATTAGCTGTACTCAATATTCTGTACAATACATACATGAACCACTCTGTTTTTAATGTTGGAAAGATACTTTACTACTCCTTTTTTGCTGCGATCAAGACGGTTGTATAATTATATAAGTTTAAGAATGTACTATGCACAGCCGATCACTTGCGATGTTCACAACGCAAACCTGTTTTCCCGCAGTTCAAAGAATTAATTGATTTGTATTGTTCTTACCTTATACCTGCGTGTAAAATAGTTTACAAAAGTGTGCCCATTACCAATGGTGGATTCTTCTTCACTACTGAGAATCCATTTCACTTGCGAAGACAAATATAGTTTTTGCAAGGTTGCTTTTCTTCGACAGGATACAGTCTACCACCGAAAATTAGGTATATGACTTTGGCTCAAAGAAGCTAGTCAATCTTCTGAATTAATTCCGTTTCTGTGCCTGTTATAGCAAACAGTAGATGACAAGAATACATTTCACACGTTATCAAGTGTGTGCTTTCAAACGAAAGATGGCAAACGACAGTACCTCTATTTTAATTCCAAGAAATAAGGAACAGTCAAGTAAAGTTTCGCATGAAAATAAGCTATACATGTATTAATAACTACAATTAACTTTTAAAAGTCTACTACAAGACCAGTCTCACCAAGATACTTTTCGCTTTCGTAATTAATTTTGGAATTAATATCAAATACTTCACATGAGATTTCCTGAGATCTATGCCTTGCCGAAACATGTCCAACACTGCAGTTATTGATATGACATCTGATCAAAATATATATTGTTGGCCTTTTTCCAGTTCATGAGCCTAATACGATTGCGTTGTATGCTCCCATCATATATGTATACATGTCCTCCATATACACGTCTATCTCTATCAAGTATTGTCAGGCAAAGACAAACATATTCAGACGATGGACCAGCAATTGATGCAGTTGCACAGCAAGTGAACTCAGGTCTAAGTCCACAGAACTCCATTCACATTGTGTTTGACTAGCAGATAGGAAGGGTATAAGGTGACGCTAGTCTAATAGATTTGCTTACATACTCTAATGTATATGCTTCTTCTACAGTTGAGAGTATGTTGGCTGGAAAGAGTACCACATAAGTGTTCTTGGGCTAACACCAACATATGAAGTGCTAATGTGACGTTCTTTTGTTTTTTTTGTTTTTTGACACGTTTTGACAGATTAGAGAGGTTCAGATAAAGCATCCATTGATTCAGCAGATGACGCAACGCAATTGAAATTGCCATATCAGGTAATATCGCCCAGGAAATCTCAAAACTTGGTGCTTACGGTTTTTTAAAGTCTGCAACATTCAGGTTCTGATTTATGTTTCTGGAAACAGTTGATGTTAACCAACATTAGGGCGGAAAGATCTGGTGATTGGATATTACATCTCGCAACGCAGGCATGTATGCTGCCTTATTTCGTCAGCACTACGCAAGACAGTTACCTGTATACCTTTTGGAAATGCTCGTAGATATACTAGAAGACATGCAAAACATTATTTTTTACAAGACTAGTTTACCTATCGACACTGCAAAAATGGAACATTTATCGGTATCTGGAGCAACAAACGACTATTTGTGACTCTAAACATAGATTTCTTCTTGCAGTTCTTGACTGATCGGTTGCGACTCTGTTTGATCATTTTATGTAATTGGAAATAAAACAATTATCAAGGTGATGAAGGTAAATAGTGCTTCTAGCTTCAAAAATAGAGTAGCAATTAAAGATGGCTCAGGCTATGACAGGGCTTTTGAAACAGGTCTTTAGCAGCCATTTTCTTAAGACCCAAAGGGACATTGTGCAGTGTTTCACCATAGTTTAGTCAAACGATGAATGAAGTTGTCGGATTAATATTTATCTGTTTAGCAAAGCTTCCACCATGATGTGAAGGCAGTTTTAAGCTCCCTATAAGGCATGCATCGACTCATGCAACACTAAGGATGAATGCCGATAATTCAAAACAAGAAACTGAGTTCCTTGTTAGACATGGATGGGAAATTAGTGATAACGGATTGAAACAGACGTATTTTTGGGAGAAATGGCATCAGATCTTCTCGTAACACATCCAACAACATAGTTGCAGCTGTAAACGGTCATGTTCCACAGCATCATACGTTTGCATAAGAAACAACAACATGCGATCATCAAGTCCAATCTTTGTGGCTTTAAAGTAGAATATCTCTTAAACCAGTGTTAGGAGGCTTGAGAGGTGTTGCACTTTACATTACCTCTCATGAACAGAATCAATAAAACCGAGTCTACTACTTGTATCTCTTGTTTGTGCTTGTTGCTTCCATCAGTAGTTATTGACCTTGACCGTCTAAGTTCACAACTCATTTTTTTTCTTCAAAAAAATACTTTTGGACAGAACTCCTTTCAGACCATTCGAGGTAAGAAGCTGAAAAGTTATGGGAAGCTTGTTGAAGATGAGGTTGTCACTAAAGGTCTGAAGTTTGATCTTCATCATCAAGGTCAAGGTCAGGACTTAGTGTTTTGCCTGAAAATGGCTTGTGCACGGAAATCCTTTTAGACCGCTCAAGGTAATAAGCTGAAACTGAGTATGAAGCGTGTTGAGGATGAGAGGATGTCAATGCAGTTCTGAAATGTGACCTTCACCATCAAGGTCAAGGACTGGACTTGTGGTATCATTGATATATCGAAAATACGGATGTTTTGTGATGGCTTCCATCGACTGGCTCTAGTTGAGCGGTGTAAGTGTAAATCAGACGAACACTTTTGTAACAAAGCTAATCCCAAGCCCAGTACAATGATGCTATCGTAGTAGAAAAATATCAAGGGGAACTTAACATTGTCATGCACAGTGAAGTGGAAATGTAACTTAAGAACAGAACATAACACTTTAGCAATGCAAAAGATTAAAATCACAATGGAAGATGTAATATGTATTCCTGTATACTGTAAAAAAAGTTGCCATTGGTGAAAACATATGGACAAAGATATAGTTCACACATCATAAGTATAAAAAGTGAACTTAACCTCAAAAGAAGGTAAACAAGTCGAAAAGGAAATTCACACATTTGAAACAAACAACAATTACAAGGATATATAGAAGAAAAGTATGTGACACTATACATATAAAAGGGTTGACACCTTGGTATCGCATTGGAACAGTTTAGGAAACTTACTATCGAATATATTCCTATGGTTATTCAAAGTGCTTGAAGGATAGACTCCGATACAAGGACAGCCCGGTTAACACTCACGTCCGACGGACGAGGCTAGAGTCTTGCCTAAGGACACCGAAGTATCGCGTGGCACCAGTGAGTCTCAGACCCATGATATCCGGATTCAGAGTTGAACGTGTTTATTCATCACATTCGACAATACAGTGTTAAGTAGATGTTAACGAAAGGAATGGATACATTGTAACATATGCACAAGTCATGGATATACGTGGAACTTCATTTAACAAAAAGGCAAATAGCAGTGGTTGTTTTCTTGACAACCATGTTGGATATAATGAAGATATAGATTACAGATGAGATAATAATTAAAAGTGCTTTTTATTTGGAATTAATAGAAGATAAGTGAGTATAAAGCAAACTAAAACACATCAACAAATGTCACACGTGTTGGTATATAAACGGTATATGCATAAAAAACAAATTAATACAGAGTGTATCAAATATGGATTATACTATGCGTTATATGATACATAGATATATTTTAAGTGAAGCCTTAAACATGCTAATACAATCGAATTGTAACTAATACTATATCTTTATGTATCTCGTTTGCTTTAAAATAAAAATGTGTTAATACGTTGTTTTTTTAGAAGTGTTTGATTTTTCTTACAATACGTATTCAAAATCATACTTATATTTGTGTGTGAGTTAACAAATTAAATAGTTTAATACACTGATATCCATCTTAAAGCTTAAAGTAGGCAATTCATAACGCATATAATAAAACATAGTTGAATTTAAACTTGTTAAACGCAAACAACATATATTAAATTTAGAAACATAATAAATCTTCATAAAACTGATTTCCAGGTGTGTTTTGGTTTCACCATAACTCGTTTTAGAAACGTTTTCTTTAAATTAATGTATTTTAAAACACATGTTAGATGCAGATTGTAATCAGTAAGGCTTAATACTTCATTTGATATCAATCCACCTGTGGTTTACGATAAAAGCGAAGCTGCATATGTTTGATCATTTTTTAATTTTATTATCTCCCTTTATGCATCCATTTATCGCGTCTGTTTCCAAAAATAAGTGACATATATGGAATATTTTTTCTATTGAAAGTTGAAAACAAAATACCTAACACACTTGTTTGAAAAAGATTGCTTTAGAGTTTGTTCATTCATCTCTTTGGTGATTTATGTTTAAAACAATATTTACTTTGTTTTATGAGGGTCATGTATTTTAACCGTTGATTGCCAAAAATCGCACCACTTTGCGCAAGTAATTTCAACTGATCCTTGTTGGAGAGGGTTTATACTTTCCAATGATATCATAGTTATCCATTTTCTAGGTGGTCCCAACAATTTTTAAAAAAAACGTCTATTGTCACTACAACACTAGAGAACTCGTCTGTAAGTGTCGATAAGCCTACTTTACAACTTGAATTCCTAGAGAACTCGTCTGTAAGTGTCGATAAGCATACTTTACAACTTGAATTCCTAGAGAACTCGTCTGTAAGTGTCGATAAGCCTACTTTATAACTTGAATTCCTAGAGAACTCGTCTGAAAAACTTGAATGTTATATTCAAGTTTTGAATATACCAAATAAACTTGAATATACCATTTTTCAAACAATTATTTTGTAATGTTGAAAGGTTATGTCACTGGCCTCAGTAGCGCAGTTGACTAAGGCGTCGTGTGAGTGCCGGGGAAGGGCGGGTTAAAGCCTGCTGATTTTCTTTTTCTTTTTTTTTCTTTTTTAATTTTCAATATTACGGTTTTCATTATTGCTAATGGTAAAGTAGCAACAGTTCCTTTACATGTGTCACTTTGATAATGCAATCTTATAATTACACATGGTAACAGTGAACAGTTTATATGTGTTGTAATGCACACACTAACGCACACGTATCCCTTACATGTGAAAGATTGTATTTCTGACATTACTGTGCTGATGTGTACTTCCAGCACGTCGTGTTACAAGGGTGAATTGTAATCAATATGTGAGGCATGTCAAGGTATTTGAACAGAAAGAGGCGAGGTCGCCCACATTGATTCAAAATGCTTGGTAGGAAGTTAAAATGCTTGGTAAAAATCGGGAAGAATGTAAGAAAGAACGGTCCTGGTGTGTTTATGTCTCCGTGACAACATTTATTGTTTTCAATATTGTTTTAACACCCATGACTTGATGTCTCTCGGCTATGGTGGCTGATTTCTGCCATTGTCGTCTTTTCGTTATTTCGCCCCCGAAAAGATGACAGAACGAAAAGACGACAGGACGAAAAGACGACAAATGCAGCCCGAAAAGACGACAGAACGAAAAGACGACAGAACGACAGAACGAAAAGACGCCATTCCAAGGGCGAAAAGACGACAGAACGCCACGCGAAAAGACGAAAAGACGGCACTTCAGCGCGAAAAGACGCCAATTGATATTGTCGTCTTTTCGTCTTTTCGCGTGGCGTTCTGTCGTCTTTTCGAACTTGAAATGGCGTCTTTCGTTCTGTCGTTCTGTCGTCTTTTCGCGCTGCATTTGTCGTCTTTTCGTTCTGTCGTCTTTTCGTTCTGTCGTCTTTTCGCCTTCCGGTTGACAGATTGCGGCCATTTCACGATGACTACTAAAAGTCAATGACGATTTTGAATTGTTGGGGAAATGGGTAAAAAAGGCAAGATGTGTGCATACCTTATGTCCAACAATAATAAACGGAGGGTTACAATTTCTTTAAAATGTTTTTTTTATAAACGCAGAATGGTTCATTTAATATGTCTGTCTGATGTGAAAATTCATATACTTTTCTATTTTGATGTAAGCCTTACCTTAAGATAATAAGAAAATATAAGGTGATAACGATTATATGTATAAATATATATTTGAAAATAACAAACATGTATTTACAGTTGGACAATAATGAATATACTACATACTAGTAATACTGTTAAAACTGATGACTGCAGCTGCATTGACTGTTTAATTATAAATATTATGTGTATTTTGTATTGTATACTGATAGGCCATTTGGTCTTTTGTATTAATAAGTTTATCTATCTATGAATATTAAAACATAATAATAAAAAAATAATATTTTGACTTTGTAATTTAGTTGTAACTTTCCGGGACTGATACTGATGATGGACCAGTCGTACTAATTACCATGTTTGGAGTAAACTTTATATTCTTATTATTTAAACTGGTATGTAGCAATGTAGACATAACTATGGAGTTGTTTATGTAAAGATGTAATAAAATTACTTGTATTTAATGATTTACTTTCCGGGGCCACTTAATAATAGACACGATTTTGGCTCATATTCTTCGATCTATTCAAACAAATGGCAAGCAAAATATTGACATTTAAATTTAACACTAACTTTTCGGGACCGTTTCTTGAAACCATCATATCACAATGATTATACCTTATATTTATCGATGTAGGATCATGGATGGTATAGCAAACATAATTAAGAATGTGTTTCATATTATACGGAACTGTTAAACATGTACGTGACTGATAATTGTGCTAACATGATTGTTCATTTGGAAGTCAATAAATGCCTTAACCTGATATTTGATTTTCTCTTAATATGTTATTTAAAATAGTTGTGTAACATATCAAACAGTATGAGAGTGGACCTTTGTTGATGGCAATACGTTAATAGTTTAGAACTATATCTACACCATATGAAATATAATAGTCAAGAAAGGAGGTAACACATATACACGTTCTTAATATTTAATATGTTAGCTCGACTCTTTCGGAAAAAAGAGAGAAATTGTCTGAAGTTTTTATGTACATGTAAGCTTGTATCTCCGAAACTGATTTACATAATGGACTGTAACTTTATACATGTGTTATACAATATCATACAGCCAGGTTACGGTCATACACAACTATTAAATATGAACTCATTTAAGATCCTCTATTCATATAATATACATATTGCAATTAAATCTTGACACTTTCAAAAAGAACAGATTAAGATAAAGCCAAACATATTATTCTCACTTCAATATTCATTATATAAGGTGTGAAAAACCAGTGAAGTAATAAGATTACTTTACTGGAAAAACTAATTAATGAGTTGCAGAACCAACATAATTCATTACTTTTATGCGACATGCCATAATTACATGTGTATTGCTTTACGCAAGACTAGTGTTCAATATAATTATGATGACCATTCTGCGTTTATATAAACGATTTAACAGAACTAGTAACCCTTCGTTTATTATTTATTGAACATATGAACGCTATGCACACTCCCTGTCGATTTTGCCCGATTCTCCGACAGTTCAAAATCGTCCCGACTTCTAGTAGTCAATCGGAAGGCGAAAAGACGACAGAACGAAAAGATGACAGAACGATAGAACGAAAAGACGACAGAATGACAGGTCGAAAAGACGACAAATGCAACGCGAAAAGACGACAGAACGAAAAGACGACAGAAAGACAGAACGAAAAGACGCCATTTCAAATGCGAAAAGACGACAGAACGCCACGCAAAAAGACGGCAATATCAAATGGCGTCTTTTCGCGCTGAAGTGTCGTCTTTTCGCGTGGCGTTCTGTCGTCTTTTCGCCCTTGAAATGGCGTCTTTTCGTTCTCTCGTCTTTTCGTTCTGTCGTCTTTTCGCGCTGCATTTGTCGTCTTTTCGTCCTGTCGTCTTTTCGTTCTGTCGTCTTTTCGGGGGCGAAATAACGAAAAGACGAAAAGACGATAAATGGCAGAAATCAGCCACCATACTCGGCAGCTATTTTACGCTTGCGTAAAACCTTGCTTGATTAGTTTGCATATGAGTGTCATTTACGATATTGCTTTCATGTACTGTATATGTGACCTGAGTGTCAGGCACTATACCTGTGCAATAGGGGTTATGTACTATCACGTACTTTACCTATGACATGAATGTCACGCACTTTATGATATGGTGGTCACGTACTTTACCTGTAATATTGGTGTTATGTACTATGGGTGTTATGTACTTTATTTATGATATGGGTGTTATGTACTTTACCTGCGACATGTGTGTTATGTTCTTTATATGTGATATAGGTGTTATGTACTTTACCTGTGATATTGGTGTTATGTACTTTACCTGTGATATCGGTGTCACTTACTTGCCTGTGATATTGGTGTTATGTACTTTACATGAAATATGGTTATGTACTTTACATGTGACATGGGAGTCATGTACTTACCTTTGATATGAGTGTCATATACTTTATATGTGATATGGGTGTTATGTACTTTACATGTGACATAGATGTTATGTACTTAACCTGTGATATGGGTGTTATGTACTTAACCTGTGATATGGGTGTTATGTACTTACATGTGATATGGGTGTTATCTACTTAACCTGTGATATGGGTGTTATGTACTTTACATGTGATATAGGTATTATGGACTTTGCATGTTATATGGGTGTACTTTATATGTGATATGGGTGTTATGTACGTTACATGTGATATGGGTGTAATGTACTTTACATGTGATATGGGTGTTATGTACTTTACATGTGATATGGGTGTTATGTACTTTACTTGTGATATGGGCGTTATGTACTTTACATATGATATGGGTGTTATGTACTTTACTTGTGATATGGGTGTTATGTACTTTACTTGTGATATGGGTGTAATGTACTTTACATGTGATATGGGTGTTATGTACTTCACTTGTGTTATGGGTGTTATGTAATTTACCTGTGACATGGGTGTTATGTACTTCACTTGTGATATGGGTGTTATGTACTTTACATGTGCTATGGGTGTTATGTACTGTACATGTGATTTGGGTGTTATGTACTTTACATGTGATATGGGTGTTATGTACTTTACTTGTGATATGGGTATCATGAACTTCGCATGGGTGTTATATACTTTACATGTAATATGGGGGTTATGTACTTTACACGTGATATGGGTGTTATGTACTTCACTTGTGTTATGGGTGTTATGTAATTTACCTGTGACATGGGTGTTATGTACTTCACTTGTGATATGGGTGTTATGTACTTTACATGTGCTATGGGTGTTATGTACTGTACATGTGATTTGGGTGTTATGTACTTTACATGTGATATGGGTGTTATGTACTTTACTTGTGATATGGGTATCATGTACTTCGCATGGGTGTTATATACTTTACATGTAATATGGGGGTTATGTACTTTACATGTAATATGGGGGTTATGTACTTTACATGTAATATGGGGGTTATATACTTTACATGTAATATGGGGGTTATATACTTTACATGTAATATGGGGGTTATGTACTTTACATGTGATATGGGTGTTATGTACTTTACTTGTACTACGTGTGACAGCATTTTGTTCTTTCGTCTACATGCGTACTAAAGAAAGCATACGGTACATCACGGTACATCAGTGCAAACGAATTCATATATTCATAAACATATGATATTAATCTGGGATAATTTAAAAGAAACTCGAAACTCGAATGTATTAGAGGAGATTAGTACAGTAGTGGCAACAAGCTCCGCGGCCCACGCATCCAGCGCTGTTATGACAGGTCGGAACATGTTTGGTCTATTGGGTTACAGAAATCAGTCTTGCAGAAAATCAGATTTAAAATTCAATTATATCCGAAATTAGGTGGCAATTTAAACACAATATCCGACTTGCTACACAAATGTTAAGCGGAATTAACACACATAAGTGGCAGCAAGAAAATCTGAAGCAAGCACGTGGCATTGCATTATATACTTCAAAAATAATTTAAATGTACCAAGTGACAGTCAGATGGGCCCATTATTGCAGAAGCCACGTAGTGGCGACGCGGAAACAACGTGACAACTCGTTTGCAAAGAAGCACCACGTGACGGCTTGATATCAGGAACGCTAAGCAATGCATATGTGTATGGTTTCAAGCAAACTGATGTGATATCAGCTGGTAGCATAAGTACCACTCATACAGCTATGAACAATAATGATGATACAATATGGCAGTGATCTACCTATTTAACCAGATGAAGATACAACGTTGCAGTCATATCAATTAACAGTGCTGAGTATTCAATGTGGCAGTCATAGATATTAACATTGCTGAGTATTCAATGTGGCAGTCATAGATATTAACATTGCTGTGTTTTCAATGTGGCAGTCATAGCTATAAACATTGCTGAGTATTCAATGTGAGAGTCATATTTATTAACATTGCTGAGTATTCAATGTGGCAGTCATATCCATTAGCATTGCTGAGTATTCAATGTGGCAGCCATAGCTATTACCACTGGTAAGTATTCAATGTGGTAGTTATATCTATTAACATTGCTTAGTACTCAATGTGGCAGTCATATCTATTAACATTGCTGAGTATTCAATGTGACAGTCATATCTAATAACATTGCTGAGTATTCAATGTGGCAGTCATATATATTAGCATTGTTAAGTATTCAATGCGACAGTCATATATATTAACATTGCTGAGTATTCAATGTGGCAGTCATATATATTAACATTGCTGAGTATTCAATGTGGCAGCCATATATATTAGCATTGCTAAGTATTCAATGTTGCAGTCATATATATTAACATTGCTGAGTATTCAATGTGGCAGCCATATCTATTAACATTGCTGAGTATTCAATGTGGCAGTCATATATATTAGCATTGCTAAGTATTCAATGTTGCAGTCATATATATTAACATTGCTAAGTATTCAATGTGACAGTCATATCTAATAACATTGCTGAGTATTCAATGTGGCAGTCATATATATTAGCATTGCTAAGTATTCAATGTTGCAGTCATATATATTAGCATTGCTAAGTATTCAATGTGACAGTCATATCTAATAACATTGCTGAGTATTCAATGTGGCAGTCATATATATTAACATTGCTGAGTATTCAATGTGGCAGCCATATATATTAGCATTGCTTAGTATTCAATGTTGCAGTCATATATATTAACATTGCTGAGTATTCAATGTGGCATCCATATATATAAACATTGTTGTGTATTCAATGTGACAGTCATATATATTAACATTGCTGAGTATTCAATGTGGCAGCAATATCTATAAACATTGTTGTGTATTCAATGTGGCATTCATAGGTATAAACATTGCTGAGAATTCAATATGGAAGCCATAGTTATTAACATTGCTGTGTATCAATGTGGAAGTCATATATATTACCATAGCTTAGTATTCAATGTGGCAGTCATAGATATTAACATTGATCAGTATTCAATGTTGCAATCATAGATATTAACATTGCTGAGAATTCAATGTGGCATCATATCTATTAACATTGCTGAGTATTCAATCTGACAGTCATATATATTAACATTGCTGAGTATTCAATGTGACAGTCATATATATTAACATTGCTGAGTATTCAATGTGACAGTCATATATATTAACATTGTTGTGTATTCAGTGTGACAGTCATATATATTAGCATTGCTGAGTATTAAATGTGACAGTCATATATATTAACATTGCTGAGTATTCAATGTGACAGTCATATATATTAACATTGCTGAGTATTCAATGTGGCAGCCATATCTATTAACATTGTTGTGTATTCAGTGTGACAGTCATATATATTAGCATTGCTAAGTATTCAATGCGACAGTCATATCTATTAACATTGCTGAGTATTCAATGTGGCAGTCATATCTATTAACATTGTTGTGTGTTCAATGTGGCAGTCATATATATTAGCATTGCTAAGTATTCAATGTTGCAGTCATATATATTAACATTGCTGAGTATTCAATGTGGCAGCCATATCTATTAACATTGTTGTGTATTCAATGTGGCATTCATAGCTATTAACATTGCTGAGTATTCAATGTTGCAGTCATATATATTAACATTGCTGAGTATTCAATGTTGCAGTCATATATATTAACATTGCTGAGTATTCAATGTGACAGTCATATCTATTAACATTGCTGAGTATTCAATGTGGCAGTCATATCTATTAACATTGTTGTGTGTTCAATGTGACAGTCATATATATTAACATTGCTGAGTATTCAATGTTGCAGTCATATATATTAACATTGCTGAGTATTCAATGTTGCAGTCATATATATTAACATTGCTGAGTATTCAATGTGGCAGCCATATCTATTAACATTGCTGAGTATTCAATGTTGCAGTCATATATATTAACATTGCTGAGTATTCAATGTGGCAGCCATATATATTAACATTGCTAAGTATTCAATGTGACAGTCATATATATAAACATTGTTGTGTATTCAATGTGGCAGTCATATATATTAGCATTGCTAAGTATTCAATGTGACAGTCATATATATTAGCATTGCTGAGTATTCAATGTGGCAGCCATATATATTAGCATTGCTAAGTATTCAATGTGACAGTCATATATATTAACATTGCTGAGTATTCAATGTGACAGTCATATATATTAGCATTGCTAAGTATTCAATGTGACAGTCATATATATTAGCATTGCTGAGTATTCAATGTGGCAGCCATATATATTAGCATTGCTAAGTATTCAATGTGACAGTCATATATATTAACATTGCTGAGTATTCAATGTGACAGTCATATATATTAACATTGCTGAGTATTCAATGTGACAGTCATATATATTAGCATTGCTGAGTATTCAATGTGGCAGCCATATATATTAGCATTGCTAAGTATTCAATGTGACAGTCATATATATTAACATTGCTGAGTATTCAATGTGACAGTCATATATATTAGCATTGCTAAGTATTCAATGTGACAGTCATATATATTAGCATTGCTGAGTATTCAATGTGGCAGCCATATATATTAGCATTGCTAAGTATTCAATGTGACAGTCATATATATTAACATTGCTGAGTATTCAATGTGACAGTCATATATATTAACATTGCTGAGTATTCAATGTGACAGTCATATATATTAGCATTGCTGAGTATTCAATGTGGCAGCCATATATATTAGCATTGCTAAGTATTCAATGTGACAGTCATATATATTAACATTGCTGAGTATTCAATGTGACAGTCATATATATTAACATTGCTGAGTATTCAATGTTGCAGTCATATATATTAACATTGCTGAGTATTCAATGTGGCAGCCATATCTATTAACATTGCTGAGTATTCAATGTTGCAGTCATATATATTAACATTGCTGAGTATTCAATGTGGCAGCCATATATATTAACATTGCTAAGTATTCAATGTGACAGTCATATATATAAACATTGTTGTGTATTCAATGTGGCAGTCATATATATTAGCATTGCTAAGTATTCAATGTGACAGTCATATATATTAGCATTGCTGAGTATTCAATGTGGCAGCCATATATATTAGCATTGCTAAGTATTCAATGTGACAGTCATATATATTAACATTGCTAAGTATTCAATGTGACAGTCATATATATTAGCATTGCTGAGTATTCAATGTGGCAGCCATATATATTAGCATTGCTAAGTATTCAATGTGACAGCCATATATATTAACATTGCTAAGTATTCAATGTTGCAGTCATATATATTAACATTGCTGAGTATTCAATGTGGCAGCCATATCTATAAACATTGCTGAGTATTCAATGTTGCAGTCATATATATTAACATTGCTGAGTATTCAATGTGGCAGCCATATCTATTAACATTGCTGAGTATTCAATGTTGCAGTCATATATATTAACATTGCTAAGTATTCAATGTGACAGTCATATATATTAGCATTGCTGAGTATTCAATGTGGCAGCCATATATATTAGCATTGCTGAGTATTCAATGTGGCAGCCATATATATTAGCATTGCTAAGTATTCAATGTGACAGTCATATATATTAACATTGCTGAGTATTCAATGTGGCAGTCATATATATTAGCATTGCTAAGTATTCAATGTGACAGTCATATATATTAGCATTGCTGAGTATTCAATGTGGCAGCCATATATATTAGCATTGCTAAGTATTCAATGTGACAGTCATATATATTAACATTGCTGAGTATTCAATGTGGCAGTCATATATATTAACATTGCTGAGTATTCAATGTGGCAGTCATATCTATTAACATTGCTGAGTATTCAATGTGGCATTCATATCTATAAACATTGCTGAGAATTCAATGTGGCAGTCATATCTATTAACATTGCTGAGTATTCAATGTGACAGTCATATATATTAACATTGTTGTGTATTAAGTGTGACAGTCATATATATTAACATTGCTGAGTATTCAATGTGGCAGTCATATCTATTAACATTTCTGAGTATTCAATGTGGCAGTCATAGGTATAAACATTGCTGAGTATTCAATGTGACAGTCATATATATTAACATTGCTGAGTATTCAATGTGACAGTCATATATATTAACATTGTTGTGTATTAAGTGTGACAGTCATATATATTAGCATTGCTATGTATTCAATGTTGCAGTCATATATATTAACATTGCTGAGTATTCAATGTGGCAGTCATATCTATTAACATTTCTGAGTATTCAATGTGGCAGTCATAGGTATAAACATTGCTGAGTATTCAATGTGACAGTCATATATATTAACATTGCTGAGTATTCAATGTGACAGTCATATATATTAACATTGTTGTGTATTAAGTGTGACAGTCATATATATTAACATTGCTGAGTATTCAATGTGGCAGTCATATCTATTAACATTTCTGAGTATTCAATGTGGCAGTCATAGGTATAAACATTGCTGAGTATTCAATGTGACAGTCATATATATTAACATTGCTGAGTATTCAATGTGGCAGTCATATATATTAACATTGCTGAGTGTTCAATGTGACAGTCATATATATTAACATTGCTGAGTATTCAATGTGACAGTCATATATATTAACATTGTTGTGTATTAAGTGTGACAGTCATATATATTAGCATTGCTCAGTATTCAATGTTGCAGTCATATATATTAACATTGCTGAGTATTCAATGTGGCAGCCATATCTATTAACATTGTTGTGTCTTCAATACGACAGTCATATATATAAGCATTGCTAAGTATTCAATGCGACAGTCATATATATTAACATTGCTAAGTATTCAATGCGACAGTCATATATATTAGCATTGTTGTGTATTCAGTGCGACAGTCATATATATTAGCATTGCTAAGTATTCAATGTGACAGTCATATATATTAACATTGCTGAGTATTCAATGTGGCAGCCATATCTATTAACATTGTTGTGTATTCAGTGTGACAGTCATATATATTAGCATTGCTAAGTATTCAATGGGACAGTCATATATATTAACATTGCTAAGTATTCAATGCGACAGTCATATATATTAGCATTGCTAAGTATTCAATGCGACAGTCATATATATTAACATTGCTAAGTATTCAATGCGACAGTCATATATATTAGCATTGTTGTGTATTCAGTGCGACAGTCATATATATTAACATTGCTAAGTATTCAATGCGACAGTCATATATATTAACATTGTTAAGTATTCAATGCGACAGTCATATATATTAGCATTGCTAAGTATTCAATGTGACAGTCATATATATTAACATTGCTAAGTATTCAATGCGACAGTCATATATATTAGCATTGTTGTGTATTCAGTGCGACAGTCATATATATTAGCATTGCTAAGTATTCAATGCGACAGTCATATATATTAACATTGCTAAGTATTCAATGCGACAGTCATATATATTAACATTGTTAAGTATTCAATGCGACAGTCATATATATTAGCATTGCTAAGTATTCAATGCGACAGTCATATATATTAACATTGCTAAGTCATCAATGTGACAGTCATATATATTAACATTGCTAAGTATTCAATGCGACAGTCATATATATTAGCATTGTTGTGTATTCAGTGCGACAGTCATATATATTAGCATTGCTAAGTATTCAATGTGACAGTCATATATATTAACATTGCTGAGTATTCAATATGGCAGCCATATCTATTAACATTGTTGTGTATTCAGTGTGACAGTCATAAATATTAGCATTGTTGTGTATTCAGTGCGACAGTCATATATATTAACATTGCTAAGTATTCAATGCGACAGTCATATATATTAACATTGCTAAGCATTCAATGCGACAGTCATATATATTAGCATTGCTAAGTATTCAATGCGACAGTCATATATATTAACATTGCTAAGTATTCAATGTGACAGTCATATATATTACCATTGCTAAGTATTCAATGCGACAGTCATATATATTAGCATTGTTGTGTATTCAGTGCGACAGTCATATATATTAGCATTGCTAAGTATTCAATGTGACAGTCATAATTATATATTAACATTGCTGAGTATTCAATGTGGCAGCCATATCTATTAAAATTGTTGTGTATTCGGTGTGACAGTCATATATATTAGCATTGCTAAGTATTCAATGTGACAGTCATATATATTAACATTGCTAAGTATTCAATGCGACAGTCATATATATTAACATTGCTGAGTATTCAATGTGGCAGCCATATATATTAACATTGCTAAGTA
The DNA here is from genome assembly GCA_037043455.1 of Cyrtodaria siliqua. NCBI lineage: Eukaryota > Metazoa > Mollusca > Bivalvia > Adapedonta > Hiatellidae > Cyrtodaria > Cyrtodaria siliqua. The sequence continues at coordinate 416,212 of JAWPHD010000510.1, forward strand.
TTCAATGCGACAGTCATATATATTAGCATTGCTAAGTATTCAATACGACAGTCATATATATTAACATTGCTGAGTATTCAATGTGACAGTCATATATATTAACATTGCTAAGTATTCAATGCGACAGTCATATATATTAGCATTGTTGTGTATTCAGTGCGACAGTTATATATATTAACATTGCTAAGTATTCAATGCGACAGTCATATATATTAACATTGCTAAGTATTCAATGCGACAGTCATATATATTAGCATTGCAAAGTATTCAATGCGACAGTCATATATATTAACATTGCTGAGTATTCAATGTGGCAGCCATATCTATTAACATTGATGTGTATTCAACAAGACATGCACCCTTTATTAAATCAGGTAATACACATACAGAAATAACTTACAGAGACTTTAAGAAATTTGATACAATGCATTTCAATAATAGTTTAAATGAAACGTTTGATCTTATCAATATAGAAAGTACGACAGATGTAAACTCTGCCATAAGCTCGTGGAATGATGCTATTCTTAAAGTACTAGATAAACATGCACCTATAAAAACTAAACGAATAAAAAGCAACACACTTCCAAGTTGGCTGACTCCTGTAATAAAAGAATCAAGGAATAAAAGAGATTTCTATCATAAGACAAAATATTTTATCCAGTATAAACATTGGAGAAATAAAAACAAATATTCTCATTGATCAAGCTAAAAAGGATTACTACACCAAAGCCATAGCAGATAACAAAAACTCTGGGACCATGTGGAGGTATATAAATGAACTTAAATCAGGGAAAACTAAGTCAAAACACCCAAGCAAAATAAAAATTGGTAATAGGTATGTCACATCTAAGAAAGATATGCTGATGAGTTTAATGATTTCTTCACAAATCTTTCAAATAATATTTCTGATTCTAATGAAAATCTTAATCTAGAAAAACTAAGAGATTTTGTTCGACAAAAAATGCCAAATAACAAGGAATTTTCTATTAGAAACATAACAATGGATGAAGTTCTAAAATACATAAATCAGCTTGATTCTACAAAGTCAACTGGTCTAGATGGTATAGGCCCTCACATTTTAAAAACGGCGGCGCCAATTCTTGCAAAATCGATATGTCACATTATAAACATTAGTATTATGACATGTGTATTCCCAGAAAAATTAAAAAATGCAAGAGTAGTTCCTATATATAAATCAGGTGATGCTGATGATCCCGGTAATTACAGACCAATTTCTATTTTACCCACATTATCAAAAATACTAGAAAGACATATAGCCAACCAGTGTCTTGACTATCTGGAAATGTGTGGTCTGATTTATAGGGGACAGTCAGGCTTTAGAAAATCTCATTCCTGCCATACAGCATTAACAAAGCTAACAGATATGTTACTGCAAGAATTGAATAATGGACATGTCAGTGAACTTGTTTTTATTGATTTCAAAAAGGCATTTGATCTAGTTAACCATGAACTTTTGTTGGCAAAACTTAAAAGTTATAATTTTGATAAATGCACTTTAAAATGGTTCAAATCGTACCTTACAAATCGATACCAGAATATACAAATTTCGACAGAGCTTTCAAAGCCTAATCTTATAGAAACAGGGGTACACAAGGGTCAATACTAGGACCACTTCTATTTATCATGTTTGTCAATGATCTACCACTTTAAGTAGAAAATGCAAACACAGACATATTTGCTGATGATGTAAGATTGTCTACGTCTGGTCATAATCTTGAAATTATACAAGAAAATAGCCGGCTTAGTCTCAGACAAACAGAGCAGTGGGCTAAGCAAAATAAAATGTTAATAAATGAAATGAAAACAAAATATATGATGATAGGTACATCTCAAAAGCTGTATAAACTTAATAATGAAGTTAAACAATTATATGTTAACAGTATAGCAATAGAAAATGTACAGAGTCAAACATTATTAGGGGTATATATATATTGATATAAACCTGTCATAGGACGTCCATGTTGGTAATCTTTGTACTTCTTTAACAAACAAAACTAATCTTTTGTGCAAAATCACGAAATTTCTCACACATGAAACAAGAATTATGTTTTACAATGCACATATACAACCAATTTTGGATTACGGTGACACTATTTGGGGAAATTGCTCTAGCAACAATATTAATAGAATCCAAAAAATCCAAAAGAGAGCTGCTCGGATCATCCTTAATAAGCCATACTATGCATCTTCAAAACCCTTATTTAAAGAGCTTAACTGGTTAAATGTCCATGATCGAATACAATTTCATAAAGCAGTGCAGGTTTACAAATGCGTCAATGATCTTGCTCCAGACTATCTTACATCTTTGTTTCAAAAGGTTCATTCGTCTTATAAATTAAGGACTTGTTCAAATGGTGATCTAATCATCCCGAAACATAGGCTAAGTATATACAAACAAAGTATTCGTTATTCTGGTGCTGTCATATGGAACTCGATCGCACCTCCAATGCGACAAGCCAAACATATCAAAGAATTTAAAAAGAAATATTATTCCTATATTTTAGGTAATACTAGTTAATTTTAATTTGCTTGCATTTGGTTAAGTACTTTAAAATAACTTTAAAGATTTATATTTAGGGACTTTTGATATTACAACAGGAAACTCTTCAGAACTGTATAATAGTGTATGTATATAACCATGTGTGTGTGTTACATGTTTCTTCATTTGATGGCCTCAACGAGAACACTTGTTGTAAATTAATTGAGTTACCATCATTAAATAAAGCATTTATTATTATTATTATTATTATTATTATTATTAATTATTATTATTATTATTATTATTATTATTATTATTATTATTATTATTATTATCATGTAGCAGTCATATTTATTAACATTGCTGAGTATTCAATGTGGCAGTCATATATACTACCATAGCTGAGTATTCAATGTGGAAGTCATGTTTATTAACATTTCTGAGTACTCAATGTGGTAGTCATATATATTACCATTGCTAACTATTCAATGTGGCAGTCATATATATTAACATTGCTAACTATTCAATGTGGCAGTCATATATATTACCATTGCTAAGTATTCAATGTGGAAGTCATACTTATTAACATTGCTAAGTATTCAATATGGCAGTCATAGATATTAACATATTGGCAGCCATAGCTATTAACATTGCTGTGTATGCAATGTGGCAGTCATATATACTACCATAGCTGAGTATTCTATGTGGAAGTCATGTTTATTAACATTTCTGAGTACTCAATGTGGCAGTCATATATATTACCATTGCTAACTATTCAATGTGGCAGTCATATATATTACCATTGCTAACTATTCAATGTGGCAGTCATATATATTACCATTGCTAAGTATTCAATGTGGAGGTCATACTTATTAACATGGGTGAGTATTCAATGTGGAAGTCATAGATATTAACATTGCTGAGTACTCAATGTTGCTGCCATAGTCATTAACATTGCTGAGTATTCAATGCGGCAGCCATAGCTTACTGAGTATTCAATGTGGCAGCCATAGCTATTAACATTGCTGAGTATTCAATGTGGCAGCCATAGCTATTAACATTGTTGAGTATTCAATTTTGCAGCCATATCTATTAACATTGCTGAGTATTCAATGCGCCAGTCATAGCTTACTGAGTATTCTATGTGGCAGCCATATCTATTAACATTGCTGAGTATTCAATGTGGCAGCCATAGCTATTAACATTGTTGAGAATTCAATGTTGCAGCCATATCTATTAACATTGCTGAGTATTCAATGCGCCAGTCATAGCTTACTGAGTATTCTATGTGGCAGCCATAACTACCAACATTACTGAATATTCAATGTTGCAGCCATATCTATTAACATTGCTGAGTATTCAATGCGCCAGTCATAGCTTACTGAGTATTCTATGTGGCAGCCATAACTACCAACATTGCTGAATATTCAATGTGGCAGCCATATATATTAGCATTGTTGAGTATTCAATGTGGCAGCCATACCTTACTGAATATTCAATTTGGCAGCCATAGCTATTAACATTGCTGAGTATTTAATGCGGCAGCCATAGCTTACTGAGTATTCAATGTGGCAGGCATAGCTATTAACATTGCTGCGTATTCAATATGGAAGCCATATCTATTAACCTTGCTTCATCAGGTATTCAATGTGGCATCCATAGTTATTAACATTGCTGAGTATTCAGTGTGGCAGCCATAGCTATTAACATTGCAGGGTATACAATATGTCAGCCATAGCTATTAACATTGCTGAGTATTCAATGTGGCAGCCATAGCTATTAGCATTGCCGGGTATTCAATGTGGCAGCCATAGCTTTTAACATTGCTGAGTATTCAATGTGGCAGTTATAGCTGTTAACATTGCTGAGAATTCAATGTGACAGCCATCTATTAACATTGTTGAATATTCAATGTGGCAGTCTTATATTTTAATATTGCTGAGTATTTAATGTGGCATCCATATCTATTAACATAACTGAGTATAAAATGTGGCAGTCATAGCTACTAACATTGCTGAGTTTTCAATGTGGCAGTCATAGGTATAAACATTGCTGAGTATGCAATATGGAAGCCATAGCTATTAACATTGCTGAGAATTCAATAAGGCAGCCACAGCTATTAACATTGTTGTGTATTCAATGTGCAGTCATATATATATTTCCATTGCTGAGTATTCAATGTGGCAGTCATACATATTTATATTGCTGAGTATTCAATTAGGCAGCCATATTTATTAACATTGCTGAGTTTTCAAGGTGGCAGTCATATCTATTAACATTGCTGAGTATTCAATATTGCAGTCATCTCTATAAACATTGCCGAGTATTCAATGTCGCAGTCATATGTATTAACTTTGCTAAGTATATTATCATTGCTGAGTATTCAATGTTGCAGTAATCTCTATAAACATGTCTAAGTATATTTTACTGTGGCAATCATTGCTGTTAACATTGCTGCGTATTCAATGTTGCAGTCATATCTATTAACATTGCTAAGTATATTAAAATTGCTGAGTATTCAATGTTGCAGTGATCTCTATTAACATTGCTGAGTATTCAATGATGCAGTCATATATATTAACATTGCTGAGTATTCAATGTGGCTGTCATATCTATTAACATTACTGAGTTTTCCAGGTGGCAGTCATATCTATTAACATTGCTGAGTATTCAATGTGGCAGTCATATATATTACGATTGCTGAGTATTCAATGTGGCAGTCATATATATTAACATTGCTGAGAATTCAATATGGCAGCCACAGCTATTAACATTGCTGAGTATTCAATGTGGCAGTCATATATATTAACATTGCTGAGTATTCAATGTTGCAGTCATATCTATTAACATTGCTAAATATATTAAAATTGCTGAGTATTCAATGTTGCAGTCATCTCTTTTAACATTGCTGAGTATTCAATGTGGCAGCCATATCTATTAACATTGCTGAGTATTCAATGTGGCAGCCATATCTATTAACACTGCTGAGTATTCAATGTGGCAGTCATATCTATTAACATTGCTGAGTATTCAATGTGACAGTCATATCTATTAATTTTGCTAAGTATTCAATGTGGCAGTCATAGGTATAAATATTGCTGAGTATGCAATGTGGCAGCCATAGCTATTAACATTGCTCTGTATTCAATGTGGCAGTCATATTTATAAACATTGCTGAGTATTCAATGTGGCAGTCATCTCTATAAACATGTCTAAGTATTTTTTACTGTGGCAATCATCGCTATTAACATTGCTGAGTATTCAATGTGGCAGTCATAGCTATTAATATTGCTGTGTAGTCAATTTGGCAGCAATAGCTATTAACTTTTTCTGAGTATGAAATGCGGCAGTCATAGCTCTTAATATTTCTGAGTATTCAATGTGGCAGCCATATGTATTTACATTGCTGAGTATTCAATGATGCAGTCATATATACTAACATTTCTGAGTATTCAGTGTGGCAGCAATATCTATTTGCATTGCTGAGTATTCAATGATGCAGACATATATACTAAAATTTCTAAGTATTCAATGTGGCAGTCATATATACTAATATTGTTGAGAATTCAATGTGGCTGCCATATCTATTAACATAAGTAAGTATATAATGTGGCAGTCATATATATTAACATTGCTGAGTATTCAATGTTGCAGTCATATCTATTAACATTGCTAAGTATTTTAAAATTGCTGAGTATTCAATGTTGCAGTCATCTCTATTAACATTGCTGAGTATTCAATGATGCAGTCATATATATTAACATTGCTGAGTATTCAATGTGGCTGTCATATCTATTAACATTGATGAGTTTTCCAGGTGGCAGTCATATCTACTAACATTGCTGAGTATTCAATGTGGCAGTCATATATATTACCATTGCTGAGTATTCAATGTGGCAGTCATATATATTAACATTGCTGAGAATTCAATATGGCAGCCACAGCTATTAACATTGCTGAGTATTCAATGTGGCAGTCATATATATTAACATTGCTGAGTATTTAATGTTGCAGTCATATCTATTAACATTGCTAAATATATTAAAATTGCTGAGTATTCAATGTTGCAGTCATCTCTATTAACATTGCTGAGTATTCAATGTGGCAGCCATATCTATTAACATTGCTGAGTATTCAATGTGGCAGCCATATCTATTAACACTGCTGAGTATTCAATGTGGCAGTCATATCTATTAACATTGCTGAGTTTTCCAGGTGGCAGTCATATCTATTAACATTGCTGAGTATTCAATGTGACAGTCATATCTATTAACTTTGCTGAGTATTCAATGTGGCAGTCATAGGTATAAATATTGCTGAGTATGCAATGTGGCAGCCATAGCTATTAACATTGCTCTGTATTCAATGTGGCAGTCATATTTATAAACATTGCTGAGTATTCAATGTGGCAGTCATAGATATTAACATTGCTGAGTATTCAATGTGGCAGCCATATCTATTAACATTGCTGAGTATTCAATGTGGCAGTCATAGGTATACATATTGCTAAGTATGCATTGTGGCAGCCATAGCTATTAACATTGCTCTGTATTCAATGTGGCAGTCATATACATTACAATTGCTGAGTATTAAATGTGGAAGTCATATTTATTAACATTGCTGAGTATTCAATGTGGCAGTCATAGATATTAACATTGCTGAGTATGCAATGTGGCAGCCATATCTATTAACATTGCTGAGTATTCAATGCGGCAGCCATAGCTTACTGAGTATTCAATGTGGCAGCAATAGATATTAACATTGCTGAGTTTTCAATATGGCAGTCATAGGTATAAACATTGCTGAGTATGCAATGAGGCAGCCATAGCTATTAACATTGCTGAGAATTCAATATGGCAGCCATACTATTAACATTTCTGTGTATTCAATGTGGAAGATTACCATTGCTGAGTATTCTATGTGGCAGTCATATATATTACCATTGCTGAGTATTCAATGTGGAAGACATATTTATTAACAATGCTGAGTATTGAATGTGGCAGTCATAGATATTAACATTGCTGAGTATTCAATGTGGCAGTCATATCTATTAGCATTGCTGAGTCTCAATGTGGGAGTCATATCTATTACCATATCTAAGAATATAATGTGGCAGTCATATCTATTAACATTGCTAAGTTTTCAATGTGGCAGCCATAGCTTACTGACTATTCAATGTGGAAGTCATATTTATTAAGAGTGCTGAGTATTCAATGTGGCAGTCATATATATTAGCATTGCTGAGTTTTCAATGTGGCAGCCATAGCTTACGGAGTATTCAATGTGGCAGCCATAGCTGTTACCATTGCTGGGTATTCAATGTCTCAGACATATCTATTAACATTGATGAGTATTCAATGTGGCAGTCATAGACATTAACATTGCTGAGTTTTCAATGTGGCAGCCATATCTATTAATACTGCTGAGTATTCAATGTGGAAGTTATATTTATTTATATTGCTGAGTATTCAATGTGGCATTCATGGCTATTAACATTGCTGAGTTTTCAATGTTGCAGCCATATCTATTAACATTGCTAAGTTTTCAATGTGGCAGCCATAGCTTAGTGAGTATTCAATGTGGCAGCCTTAGCTGTTAAAATTGCTGGGTATTCAATGTGGCAATCATATCTATTAACATTGCTTAGTAGTCAATGTGGCAGCCATAGCTATTACCATTGCTGAGTATCCAATATGGCAGCCATATCTATTAACAATGCTGAGTATTCAATGTCGCAGCCATAGCTATTAAACTTTTTTGTGTATTCAGTGTGGCAGTCATATATATTAACATTGCTAAGTATTTAATGCGGCAGTCATAGCTATTAACATTGCTGAGTATTCAATGTGGTAGCCATAGCTATTAATATTGCTGAGTATTCAATGTTGCAGTCATCTCTATGAAAACTGTCTTTGAATTATTGTAAATCTTGAAAACAAGTTCATTATGGTTTCGTTAACTATATACATGTACTGTGACATATATGTCTGCAAAAACTACTAACACATGTACTGCTGCCATCTAACCATATTAAAATCAATAATTGTATTATTTGTAAACGTGTTCATGGGCCATATTTGGTTACAATAAAATAAAATATATATATATATATAAACATTGCTGAGTTATCAATGTTGCAGTCATCTCTATAAACATTGCTGAGTATTCAATGTCGCAGTCATATATATTACCATTTCTGAGTATTCAACGTGGCAGTCAAAGCTATTAACATTACTGAGCATTCAATGTAGCAGCCATCTATTAAGATTGCTGAGTAATCAATGATGCAGCCATGTCTATTAAAAATGCTGAATATTCAATGTGGCAATCATATCTATGAACATTGCTGAGTTTTCAATGTGGCGGTCATTGCCGAGTACTAAGTGTGACAGTTATAGCTATTAACATTGCCGAGAATTCAATGTGGCAGTCATATCTATTAACACTGCTGAGTATTCAATGTGGCGGTCATTGACGAGTACTAAGTGTGACAGTTATAGCTATTAACATTGCCGAGAATTCAATATGGCAGTCATATCTATTAACATTGCTGAGTATTCAATGTGGCAGTCATAGCTATTAACATTGCTGAGTATTCAATGTGGCAGTCATAGCTATTAACATTGTCGAGTATTCAATGTGGCATTCATAGCTATTAACATTGTCGTGTATTCAATGTGGCAGTCATAGCTATTCACATTGCCGAGTACTCAATGTGACAGTCATAGCTATTAACATTGCCGAGAATTCAATGTGGCAGTCATAGCTATTAGCATTGCTGAGTTTTCAATGCTGCAGCCATATCTATTAACATTGCTGAGTATTCAATGTGGCCGTCAAATATATTAACATTGCTTAGTATTCAAATTGGCAGTCGTAATATCTATTAACATTGCTGAGTTTTCAATTCGGCAATCATATGTATTAAAATTGCTGGGTATTCAATGTGGCAGTCATATCTAGTAACAGTGTTGATTTATCTTCGCATATATAGTGATCTACGTATTTCCTTGTTATTGCAATCATAATCTATGTAATTGGATAAACGTAATACTGTATAATCAGACTCATTGCTCATCCGTTAATTTCATAGACATCCTGACACAACATAATAAAGCATGTGAGCATGTTTGAGTTCCAATCTTATGGGATCTCTATAAAACTGGCCAGCACAGAACACAGTACAAAGCAACATATACATCTGTAGTTGGCATTCTGAGCTCTAGAACATATAATTCTGTAGTGGGCATTCTGTGCTCTAGAAGATATAATTCTGTAGTCGGCATTCTGTGCTCTAGAAGATATAATTCTATAGTCGGCATTCTGAGCTCTAGAAGATATAATTCTGTAGTTGGCATTCAGTATCAGAAGATACTGGATTAATCACACTACGTCCGTAACAATAGGGCGGTATAAAACCCGAGAAAACTTGAAGTAAAAAGAAAACGCTGTAAAAGTACATTAAACGGTATGAACTTTATGGACATGTCTGTTTATTTTGTTTCAGTGTGTATTGTGTAATATTTGTACCATAGCTCTAATGGTTTTCCTTTTTTCTTGCTTATGATATAATTTTCATAAACCTGAAGGACTGAGCCTAAACCGTGTTATAACTGCAGGTATATTTGCTATAAATGACAGATTCGGCAGTTATACCATGGTCTACCCAATAGTACACACGCGTAGTTGGCTATGGTACAAAACATTTATAGCATATTTTCTCGAATACGATTTATACTGCACTCGAGTAGCAGTATAAATCGCATATACTCGAACAATTATGCTATAAATATTACTTATAGCATAATTGTTCGAGTATACTAGCATGCGATTTATACTGCTTCTCGAGGGCCGTAGGGCCGAGAGTGCAGTATAAATCGCATACGAGAAAAATATGCTATAAATGTTTTGCAGCATGAGCATGACCGGTGTTTTGATTATTTCAGCAAATCGCCTTTGTATATTATTGGGCAAATCCAGTGTCAATGAGTGCTGTTTTGGTAATGGGTAGTCGTGTTTTACATTCGCAACAGAACGCCCTTTACAAATGAAAAATGGGTAGACCATGGTATAAGTGCCGAATCTGTCAGTTATAGCACGGCTGAAATATACCGGCAGTTATAGCACGGTTTAGGCTCAGACTTTCAGGTTTATGAAAATTATATCATAAGCAAGAACAAAGAAAACCCATTAGAGCTATGGTATAAAAAGGTGTACCGTCTGCCTCAAGTTTGGTTGGGTATGAATAGAAACACAGCTTATCTTAGTTGTTGACATGTTTATATGAGCACATTTGTCACCTCTAAAGGCACATTGGGATATCGGATACGCTACCAGCTAATGTGTTATATGAGTTATGTACAAAAGTATAAGAGTTGTTTTTTATTATATGAAAATGACACTAAAGGCACACTTTGGCGGAGTTCAATGGAATGGAACATAATCGACCTCTTCCCACTTATTAACTTTACACATTTCAAATCCTTAATTTTAAAAAGCTTTAGTAACTTTATATGAAAAAGAAAACAAGAACATTAAGCATCTCATATTATACGTGTTCCAATCTGTTCGTGGCTTCAGAATCAATGTCAGTATCACTAAGTGAATGTATATGTTATTACATATGACGGTTCTATTACGTTTGAATTACTCGCAGACAACAGTACATTACTCGTAGTCAACAGTGCATTACTCCTCCCAGCCATCAGGTCATTACTCGCAAACAACAGTGTATTAACCCAAGTGTATCTCCCTTCTCCTTGTATATAATTGTGCATGTGAAAACTGTAAGTTTTCAGTAAAAGGGTTCAGGAGGAGGTAAAGTCACACACAAACACGTAAAAAACGGTGGTGCTTTTTATATATATTTTTTTTATTATTTACCCTGGTATCTACGTTGTCAACACAAACAATGGGAATCCACTCTCCCACCAGCTACTACTCTGGTATCTACGTTGCCACATCCAGTGAACGAATGAACACAAAGCCCTCCACAGCTTATCATGTCGGGTTAGGTAGAGGTCACTTGGAATAGTACATTACTCGCAGCCAGCAGTGCATTACTCGCAAGCAACAGTACATTACTCGCAACCTACAGCAGTACATTACTCGCAACCTACAGCGGTACATTACTCGCAACCTACAGCGGTACATTACTCGCAACCTACAGCGGTACATTACTCGCAGATAGAAGTGCATTGCTCGCAGTCAGCAGTGCATTACTCGCAGTCATCAGTGCATTACTCCCAGTCATCAGTACAATACTCCCAGTCATCAGTGCATTACTCCCAGTCATCAGTGCATTACTCGTAGTCATCAGTGCATTACTCGCAGTCATCAGTGCATTACTCCCAGTCATCAGTGCATTACTCCCAGTCATCAGTGCATTACTCGCAGTCATCAGTGCATTACTCGCAGTCATCAGTGCATTACTCGCAGTCATCAGTGCATTACTCCCAGTCATCAGTGCATTACTCGCAGTCATCAGTGCATTACTCGCAGCCAGTAATACATTACTCATGTGCAATACTCGAAGTCAGCAGTACATTAGTTGCAATCAACAACTAAATATTAGTCTCGCTGATTTCGCTTAGCAGCACAATATTGCCGTATGATTGTATGACATTAAATATTTCACGATATGTAGATCGACCAAATCCCAGGGATATTTAGCTAAAATAAATGATCAACACAAGCTGAACAAGAAATATCAATAGTTTTATTGGAGAAAATCTGCAGCCATTTGCAAACAAAATTCACTTGTGTGTTATTCTGGCAATGTTTTGTTCATTAAAGACTAGTTTAATATTAATTAATTCTATAGTGGCACATGTCCAATTATGAATCGACACTTTATATTCTGTTTTAATATGGGTCATGTTTGCACCATTTATATCCGTTCCATCTGCTCTATATATATCTAATTGCTCATAAAACATGTTACGTTTTATTTTGCACGTATCATTAAACCATTGCTGCTTTGGTGCAGTTGTAACTTGGTCATCGTGTTTATTATTAACAGTTATTTTAAATAAAGGATCAGATACTGTTGACATAATGTCATAAAACATCTCTGAAAAGTCGTCTAAATCCTTGACACTGCTGATATCAGATAATTATCAGTTATTGTATTTAGCCGTTCTTTGATATCATCTGGTTTGAACGATTTACGTATATGCTGTTTGTGTTACGATATTTATATTAACGATATCATCTTATTAACACATTTCGGTATATGCAGGTATCTTAACCTCCAGGGTATCACTGACTTTAGGGTAAATGTAGGTAGCATTAACTCCAGAATATGTAGGTATCATTACCTCCAGGGTATCATTGACTTTAGGGTAAATGTAGGTAGCATTAACTCCAGGACATATGTAGGTATCATTGACTACAGGGAATATGTAGGTATCATTGACTACAGGGAATATGTAGGTATCATCGACCACAAGGTATATGTAGGTATCATTGACCACAAGTAGTATGTAGGTATCATTAACCACAGGGAAAATGTAGGTATCATTGACCACAGGGTTTATGTAGGTATCATTGACCGCAGGGTATATGTAGGTATCATTGACCACAGTGTATATGTAGGTATCATTGACTACAGGGAATATGCAGGTATCATTGACAACAGGGTATATATACGTATCATTGTCTTCAAGGTATATGTAGGTATCAACGACCACATGGTACATATAGGTGTCATTGACTAGAGGGTATATGTAGGTGTCAAAGACTAGAGGGTTTATGTAGGTGTCATTGACTAGATTGTTCATGTAGGTGTCACTGACTAGAGCGTTTATGTAGGTGTCATTGACTAGATGGTATATGTAGGTATAATTGACCACAGGGTATATGTAGGTATCATTGACCAAATGGTATATGTAGGCATCATTGACCACAGGGTTTATGTAGGCATCATTGACCACAGGGTATATGTAGGTATCATTGACCACAGGGTATATGTAGGTATACTTAAACACAGGGTATACGTAGGCATCATTGAACACAGGGTTTATGTAGGTATCATTCACCACAGGGTATATGTAGGCATCACTGACCACAGGGTTTATGTAGGCATCATTGACCGCAGGGTATATGTAGGTATCATTGACCGCAGGGTATATGTAGGTATAATTGACAACAGGGTATATGTAGGCATCATTGACCACATGGTTTATGCAGGTATCATTGACCACAGGGTATATGCATGTATTATTTACCAGAGGGTATACGTAGGTATCATTGATCACAGGGTATATGTAGGTATCATTGACCACAGGGCATATGTAGGTATCATTGACCAAAGGGTATATGTAGGTATAATTGAACACAGGGTATACGTAGGCATCATTGAACACAGGGTTTATGTAGGTATCACTGACCACAGGGTATATGTAGGTATCATTGACCAAAGGGTATATGTAGGTATAATTGACAACAGGGTATATGTAGGCATCATTGACCACATGGTTTATGCAGGTATCATTGACCACAGGGTATATGCAGGTATCATTTACCAAAGGGTATATGTAGGCATCATTGACCACAGGGTGTAAGTAGGCATCATTGACCATAGGGTATATGTAGGTATAATTTATCACAGGGTATATGTAAGTATCATTGACCACAGGGCATATGTAGGTATCATTGACCACAGGGCATATGTAGGTATCATTAACCACAGGGTATATGTAGGTATAATTGACCACAGGGTATGTATGTAAGTAACATTGACCACAGGGTATATGTATCATTGACCACTGGGTATATATAGGTATAATTGACCACAGGGTATATGTAGGTATCATTGACCAAAGGGTATATGTAGGTATAATTGACAACAGGGTATATGTAGGCATCATTGACCACATGGTTTATGCAGGTATCATTGACCACAGGGTATATGCAGGTATCATTTACCAAAGGGTATATGTAGGCATCATTGACCACAGGGTGTAAGTAGGCATCATTGACCATAGGGTATATGTAGGTATCATTGACCGAAAGGTAAATGTAGGTATCATTAAACACAGGGTATATGTAGGTATCATTGACCACAGGGAAAATGTAGGTATCATTGACCACAGGGTATATGTAGGCATCATTGACCACAGGGTAAATGTAGGTATCATTGACCACAGGGAAAATGTAGGTATCATTAAACACAGGGTATATGTAGGTATCATTGACCACAGGGCATATGTAGGTATCATTGACCACAGGGTATATGTAGGTATAATTTATCACAGGGTATATGTAAGTATCATTGACCACAGGGCATATGTAGGTATCATTGACCACAGGGCATATGTAGGTATCATTAACCACAGGGTATATGTAGGTATAATTGACCACAGGGTATGTATGTAAGTAACATTGACCACAGGGTATATGTATCATTGACCACTGGGTATATATAGGTATAATTGACCACAGGGTATATGTAGGTATCATTGACCACAGGGTATATGTAGGTATAATTGACCACAGGGTATATGTAGGTATCATTGACCACAGTGTATATGTAGGTATAATTGACCACAGGGTAAATGTAGATATCATTCACTACAAGGTGTATGTAGGTATCATTTACCAAAGGGTATATGTAGGTATCATTTAACACAGGGTATATGTAGGTATCATAGACCACAGGGTATATGTAGGGTATATGTAGGTATCATTGACCACAGAGCATAGGTAGGTGCCATTGACCTTAGGGTATATGAATATATCATTGACCACAGAGCATTTGTTGGTATCATTGACCATAGGAATTGACCACAGGGTATATGTAGGTATCATTGACCACAGGCTATATGTAGGTATCATTGACAACAGGCTAAATGTAGGTATCATTGACCACAGAGCACATGTAGGTATCCTTGACCATAGGGTTTGTGTAGGTATTATTGACCACAGGGTATATTTAGGTATCATTGACCACAGGTTATATGTAGGTATAATTGACCACAGGGTATATGTAGGTGTAATTGATCACAAGGTATATGTATGTATCTTTGACCACAGGGTATATGTAGGTATAATTGACCACAGTGTATATGTAGGTATCAGTGACCACAGGGTAAATGTATGTATAATTGACCACAGGGTATATGTAGGTATAATTGACCACAGGGTATATGTAGGTATAATTGACCACAAGGTATATGTATGTATCATTGACCACTGGGTATATGTAGGTATTATTTACCACAGGGTTTATGTGGGTATCATTGACCACAGGGTATATGTAGGTATATGTAGGTATCATTGACTACAGGGTATATGTAGGTATCATTGACCAAAGGGTATATGTAGGTATAATTGACAACAGGGTATATGTAGGCATCATTGACCACATGGTTTATGCAGGTATCATTGACCACAGGGTATATGCAGGTATCATTTACCAAAGGGTATATGTAGGCATCATTGACCACAGGGTGTAAGTAGGCATCATTGACCATAGGGTATATGTAGGTATAATTTATCACAGGGTATATGTAAGTATCATTGACCACAGGGCATATGTAGGTATCATTGACCACAGGGCATATGTAGGTATCATTAACCACAGGGTATATGTAGGTATAATTGACCACAGGGTATGTATGTAAGTAACATTGACCACAGGGTATATGTATCATTGACCACTGGGTATATATAGGTATAATTGACCACAGGGTATATGTAGGTATCATTGACCAAAGGGTATATGTAGGTATAATTGACAACAGGGTATATGTAGGCATCATTGACCACATGGTTTATGCAGGTATCATTGACCACAGGGTATATGCAGGTATCATTTACCAAAGGGTATATGTAGGCATCATTGACCACAGGGTGTAAGTAGGCATCATTGACCATAGGGTATATGTAGGTATCATTGACCGAAAGGTAAATGTAGGTATCATTAAACACAGGGTATATGTAGGTATCATTGACCACAGGGAAAATGTAGGTATCATTGACCACAGGGTATATGTAGGCATCATTGACCACAGGGTAAATGTAGGTATCATTGACCACAGGGAAAATGTAGGTATCATTAAACACAGGGTATATGTAGGTATCATTGACCACAGGGCATATGTAGGTATCATTGACCACAGGGTATATGTAGGTATAATTTATCACAGGGTATATGTAAGTATCATTGACCACAGGGCATATGTAGGTATCATTGACCACAGGGCATATGTAGGTATCATTAACCACAGGGTATATGTAGGTATAATTGACCACAGGGTATGTATGTAAGTAACATTGACCACAGGGTATATGTATCATTGACCACTGGGTATATATAGGTATAATTGACCACAGGGTATATGTAGGTATCATTGACCACAGGGTATATGTAGGTATAATTGACCACAGGGTATATGTAGGTATCATTGACCACAGTGTATATGTAGGTATAATTGACCACAGGGTAAATGTAGATATCATTCACTACAAGGTGTATGTAGGTATCATTTACCAAAGGGTATATGTAGGTATCATTTAACACAGGGTATATGTAGGTATCATAGACCACAGGGTATATGTAGGGTATATGTAGGTATCATTGACCACAGAGCATAGGTAGGTGCCATTGACCTTAGGGTATATGAATATATCATTGACCACAGAGCATTTGTTGGTATCATTGACCATAGGAATTGACCACAGGGTATATGTAGGTATCATTGACCACAGGCTATATGTAGGT
Source organism: Cyrtodaria siliqua (assembly GCA_037043455.1). Taxonomy (NCBI): domain Eukaryota; kingdom Metazoa; phylum Mollusca; class Bivalvia; order Adapedonta; family Hiatellidae; genus Cyrtodaria; species Cyrtodaria siliqua. The sequence continues at coordinate 433,437 of JAWPHD010000510.1, forward strand.
ATCATTGACAACAGGCTAAATGTAGGTATCATTGACCACAGAGCACATGTAGGTATCCTTGACCATAGGGTTTGTGTAGGTATTATTGACCACAGGGTATATTTAGGTATCATTGACCACAGGTTATATGTAGGTATAATTGACCACAGGGTATATGTAGGTGTAATTGATCACAAGGTATATGTATGTATCTTTGACCACAGGGTATATGTAGGTATAATTGACCACAGTGTATATGTAGGTATCAGTGACCACAGGGTAAATGTATGTATAATTGACCACAGGGTATATGTAGGTATAATTGACCACAGGGTATATGTAGGTATAATTGACCACAAGGTATATGTATGTATCATTGACCACTGGGTATATGTAGGTATTATTTACCACAGGGTTTATGTGGGTATCATTGACCACAGGGTATATGTAGGTATATGTAGGTATCATTGACTACAGGGTATATGTATGTATCATTGACCACTGGGTATATGTAGGTATTATTTACCACAGGGTTTATGTAGGTATCATTGACCACAGGGTATATGTAGGTATATGTAGGTATCATTGACTACAGGGCATATGTAGGTATCATTGACTTCAGGGTATATGTAGCTATCATTGACCCAAGGGTATATGTAGGTATCATTGACTCCATGGTTTATGTAGGTATCATTGACTCCAAGGTATATGTAGGAATCATTGACTTCAGGGTATATGTAGGTATCATTGACTCCACGGCATATGTAGGTATCATTGACTCCAGGGTGTATGTAGGTATCATTGACTCCACGGCATATGTAGGTATCATTGACTCCAGGGTGTATGTATATATATATATGTAGGTATCATTGACTTCAGGGTATATGTAGGTATATGTACCATTGACTCCAGGAGAGCTTTCCCCAGAAAAGACACCGATAAAAAAGTGTTGATGTCTGGAAGGAATCTTCATCCTTCATCTCATCTCCCTTTGAGATTGCTTCTCAATATAGCGTTAAAGGTAAACGTGACGTATTTCACAATTCTGTTTTAAATAGATATAAATAATTCATTCTATTCCTCAGTGAAAAGCTTAGTTCTTCGTACACTCCATAATCTAATCGACGTCAACACTAATTATTGTTTCATTACTCGGGTTGTAATTGAACCATGTTTCGTGTGAGGGACAATTTATTTTAATCTTAGAAATGAACGCAGTATTTTGGAGTAGAATACCTTGGAGTTGGGCTCAAAAAAAGAACAAAAATATTTGAATCATGAAGTTGAACTAAGTATCAGAAATTGCAATAAAGAAAACTCTGCTAGACAATCATTTCAATAAAAACAAACGTTTCGATGACGCAGCAGGTATTGTTTAAAAGTCCCCCATATGAAATAATACTTATAATAGAATCTACCAGTTTTTCGGACCAAACATTTGTATGAAAAATAATAACACAGACAGATTATTAGAACTTACACATTTGATATGAAGCTGACGCACGTTATAATATGTTTAAGAAACAGATGCATATTTAAAAAGCTGAAATCATGTACGTCTATCAAGCTGGCACACAGTATAATGTACGTGTATAAAGGTGACGCACAGTACAATGTATGTGTATGAAGCTGAAATACAGTATAATGTCTGTTTATGAAGCTGACACACAGTATAATGTATGTTTATGAAGCTGACACACAGTACAATGTAAGTGTAAGAAGCTGACGCACAGTACAATTATTGTGTATGAAGCTGAAACACAGTATAATGTCTGTTTATGAAGCTGACACACAGTATAATGTATGTTTATGAAGCTGACACAGAGTACAATGTATGTGTATGAAGCTGACGCACAGTACAATGTATGTGTATGAAGCTGACACACAGTACAATGTATGTTTATAAAGATGACACACAGTACAATGTATGTTTATGAAGCTGACACACAGTACAATGTATGTTTATGAACCTGACACACAGTATAATGCATGTGTATGAAGCTGACACACAGTATAATGTATGTTTATGAAGATGACACACAGTACAATGTACGTTTTTGAAGATGACACACAGTATAATGTAAGTGTATGAAGCTGACACATAGTATACTGTATGTATATGAAGCTGACACATAGTATACTGTATGTATATGAAGCTGACACATAGTATAACGCATGTGTATGCAGCTGACACATAGTTTACTGTATGTATATGAAGCTGACACATAGTATGCTGTATGTATATGAAACTGACACTTAGTATAATGTATGTATACGAAGCTGACACACAGTATAATATACGTATATGAAGCTGAAACATATTATACTGTATGTATATGAAGTTGACACATAGTATAAAGTATGTGTATGAAGATGACATACAGTATACTGTATGTATATGAAGCTGACACATAGTATACTGTATGTATATGAAGCAGACACACAGTATAATGTATGTTTATGGAGATGACACACAGAATAATGTATGTTTATGGAGATGACACACAGAATAATGTATATTTATGAAGATGACACACAGTATAATGTACGTTTATGAAGATGACACACAGTATAATGTATGTTTATGAAGATGACACACAGTATAATGTATGTTTATGAAGATGACACACAGTATAATGTATGTTTATGGAGATGACACACAGAATAATGTACATTTATGAAGATGACACACAGAATAATGTACGTTTATGAAGATGACACACAGTATAATGTATGTTTATGAAGATGACACACAGTATAATGTACGTTTATGAAGATGACACACAGTATAATGTATGTTTATGAAGATGACACACAGTATAATGTACGTTTATGAAGATGACACACAGTAGAATGTATGTTTATGAAGATGACACACAGTATAATGTATGTTTATGAAGATGACACGCAGAATAATGTATATTTATGAAGATGACACACAGTATAATGTACGTTTATGAAGATGACACACAGTATAATGTATATTTATGAAGATGACACACAGTATAATGTACGTTTATGAAGATGATACACAGAATAATGTATATTTATGAAGATGACACACAGTATAATGTACGTTTATGAAGATGACACACAGTATAATGTATGTTTATGAAGATGACACACAGTATAATGTATATTTATGAAGATGACACACAGTATAATGTATGTTTATGGAGATGACACACAGAATAATGTATATTTATGAAGATGACACACAGTATAATGTACGTTTATGAAGATGACACACAGTATAATGTATGTTTATGAAGATGACACGCAGTATAATGTATATTTATGGAGATGACACCCAGTATAATGTATGTTTATGAAGATGACACCCAGTTTAATGTATGTTATGAAGATGACACCCAGTATAATCAGTATAATGTATATTTATGAATATGACACACAGTATAATGTATGTTTATGAAGATGACACACAGTATGATGTATGTTTATGAAGATGACACACAGTATAATGTATATGTATGAATATGACACACAGTATACTGTATGTCTATGAAACTGACATACAGAATAATGTATGTTTATGAAGATAACGAACAGTATAATGTATGTTTATTAAGATGACACACAGTATAATGTATGTGTATGAATATGACACACAATATAATGTATGTCTAAGAAACTGACACACAGTATAATGTATGTTTATGAAGATGACACGCAGTATAAAGTATGTTTATGAAGATGACACGCAGTATAATGTATGTTTATGAAGATGACACGCAGTATATGTTTGTGAAGATGACACACAGAATAATGTATGTTTATGAATATGACACACAGTATAATGTATGTTTATGAAGACGACTAACAGTATAATGTATGTTTATGAAAATGACACACAGTATAATGTATGTTTTTGAAGATGACACACAGTATAATGTATGTTTATGAAGATGACACGCAGTATAATGTATGTTTATGGAGATGACACACAGAATAATGTATGTTTATGAAGATGACACACAGTATAATGTATGTTTATGAAGATGACACACAGTATATTGTATGTTTATGAAGATGACACACAGTATAATGTATGTTTATGAAACTGGCTTACATGATAATGTATGTTTATGAAGATGACACCCAGTTTAATGTATGTTATGAAGGTGACACCCAGTATAATCAGTATAATGTATATTTATGAATTAACACACTGTATAATGTATGTTTATGAAGATGACAAACAGTATAATGTATGTTTATGAAGATGACACACAGTTTAATGTATGTTCATGAAGATGACACACAGTATAATGTATATTTATGAAGAAGACACACAGTATAATGTATGTTTATAAAGATGTCACCCAGTATAATGTATGTTTATGGAGATGACACACAGTATAATGTATATTTATGAAGAAGACACACAGTATAATGTATGTTTATAAAGATGTCACCCAGTATAATGTATGTTTATGGAGATGACACACAGAAAAATGTATGTTTATGAAGACGACTAACAGAATAATGTATGTTTCTGAAGATGACACACAGTATAATGAATGTTTATGGAGATGACACCCAGTAAAATGTATGTTTATGAAGATGACACACAGTATAATGTATGTTTATTTAGATGACACACAGTGTGATGTGTGTTTATGAGGCTGACACACAGTATAATGTATGTGTATGAATATGACACACAGTATAATGTATGTCTATGAAACTGACACACAGTATAATGTATGTATATGAAGATGACGAACAGTATAATGTATGTTTATGAAGAAGAGACACAGTATAATGTATGTTTATGAAGATGACGCACAGTATAATATATATTTATACTGATGACACACAGTATAATGTATGTGTATGAAGCTGACGCACAATATAATGTATATTTATGAAGGTAACGCACAGTATAATGTATGTTTATGAAGCTGACAAACAGTATAATGTATGTGTATGAAGCTGACGCACAGTATAATGTATATTTATGAAGGTAACGCACAGTATAATGTATATTTATGAAGCTGACAAACAGTATAATGTATGTTTATGAAGCTGACACACAGTATAATGTATATTTATGAAACTGACACACAGTATAATGTCTGTTAATGAAGCTGACACACAGTATAATGTATATTTATGAAACTGACACACAGTATAATGTATATTTATGAAGCTGACACACAGTATAATGTATGTTTATGAAACTGATACACAGTATAATGTATGTTTATGCAATTGACACACAGTAGATTATATGTTTATGAAGCTGACACACAGTATAATGTATGTTTATGAAACTGACACACAGTATAATGTATGTTTATGAAATTGACACACAGTAGCATGTATATTTATGAAGATGACACACAGTATAATGTATGTTTATGAAACTGATACACAGTATAATGTATGTTTATGAAATTGACACACAGTAGAATGTATGTTTACGAAGCTGACACACAGTATAATGTATATTTATGAAACTGACTCACAGTATAATGTATGTCTATGAAACTGACACACAGTATAATGTATGTTGATGAAACTGATAAACAGTATAATGTATGTTTATGAAGCTGACACACAGTATAATGTATATTTATGAAAGTAAAGCACAGTATAATGTATATTGATGAAGATGACACACAGTATAATGTATATTTATGACGATGACACACAGGATAATGTATATTTATGAAGCTGACACACAGTATAATGTATATTTATGAATCTGACACACAGTATAATGTATATTTATGAAGATGGCACACAGGATAATGTATATTTATGAAACTGACACACAGGATAATGTATATTTATGAAGATGACGCACAGTATAATGTATGTTTGTACAGATGACACACAGTATAATGTATATTTATGAAGCTGACACACAGTATAATGTATATTTATGAAACTGACACACAGGATAATGTATATTTATGAAACTGACAGACAGTATAATGTATGTTTATGAAGATGACGCACAGTATAATGTATGTTTGTACAGATGACAAACAGTATTATGTATGTGTATGAAGCTGACGCACAGTATAATGTATATATATGAAGCTGACGCACAGTATAATGTATAATTATGAAGCTGACACACAGTATAATGTATATTTATGAAACTGACAAACAGGATAATGTATATTTATGAAACTGACACACAGGATAATGTATATTTATGAAGATGACACACAGTATAATGTATATTTATGAAGCTGACACACAGTATAATGTATATTTATGAAACTGACACATAGGATTATGTATATTTATGAAACTGACAAACAGGATAATGTATATTTATGAAGATTACACACAGTATAATGTATATTTATGAAGCTGACACACAGTATAATGTATATTTATGAAACTGACACACAGGATAATGTATGTTTATGAAGATGATACACAGTATAATGTATGTTTATGAAGATGACACGCAGTATTATGTATGTGTATGAAGCTGACGCACAGTATAATGTATATTTATGAAGCTGACGCACAGTATAATGTATATTTATGAAGATGACACACAGTATAATGTATATTTATGAAACTGACACACAGTATAATGTATATTTATGAAACTGACACACAGGATAATGTATATTTATGAAGATTACACACAGTATAATGTATATTAATGAAGCTGACACACAGTATAATGTATATTTATGAAACTGACACACAGGATAATGTATGTTTATGAAGATGACACACAGTATAATGTATATATTTATGAAGATGTCACACAGTATAATGTATATTTATGAAGACGACACACAGTATAATGTATATTTATGAAGATGACACACAGTATAATGTATATTTATGAAACTGACACACAGGATAATGTATGTTTATGAAGATGACACACAGTATAATGTATATTTATGAAGATGACACACAGTATAATGTATATTTATGAAGCTGACACACAGTATAATGTATATGAAACTGACACACAGGATAATGTATTTTTATGAAGCTAACACATAGTATACTGTATATTTATGAAGATGACACACAGTATAATGTATATTTATGAAACTAACAAACAGTATAATGTGTGTTTATGAAGATGACACCCAGTATAATGTATATTTATGAAGATGACACACAGTATAATGTATATTTATGAAACTGACACACAGCATTATGTATGTTTATGAAGATGACACACAGTATAATGTATATTTATGAAGATGACACACAGTATAATGTATGTTTATGAAGATGACACGCAGTATAATGTATATGAAACTGACACACAGGATAATGTATGTTTATGAAGCTAACACATAGTATACTGTATATTTATGAAGATGACACACAGTATAATGTATATTTATGAAACTAACAAACAGTATAATGTGTGTTTATGAAGATGACACCCAGTATAATGTATATTTATGAAGATGACACACAGTATAATGTATATTTATGAAGATGACACGCAGTATAGAGTATATTGATGAAGATGACACGCCGTATAATGTACGTTTATGAAGATGACACACAGTATAATGTATATTTATGAAGATGACACACAGTATAATGTATGTTTATGAAGATGACACGCAGTATAATGTATGTTTATGAAGATGACACGCAGTATATGTTTGTGAAAATGACACACAGTATAATGTATGTTTATTGAGATGACACACAGTATAATGTATTTTTATGAAGATGACACACAGTATAATGTACGTTTATGAAGATGACACACAGTATAATGTATATTTATGAAGATGACACACAGTATAATGTATATTTATGAAACTGACAAACAGTATAATGTATGTTTATGAAGCTGACACACAGTATAATGTATATTTATGAAACTGACAAACAGTATAATGTATATTTATGAAAGTAAAGCACAGTATAATGTATATTGATGAAGATGACACACAGTATAATGTATATTTATGACGATGACACACAGGATAATGTATATTTATGAAGCTGACACACAGTATAATGTATATTTATGAATCTGACACACAGTATAATGTATATTTATGAAGATGGCACACAGGATAATGTATATTTATGAAACTGACACACAGGATAATGTATATTTATGAAGATGACGCACAGTATAATGTATGTTTGTACAGATGACACACAGTATAATGTATATTTATGAAGCTGACACACAGTATAATGTATATTTATGAAACTGACACACAGGATAATGTATATTTATGAAACTGACAGACAGTATAATGTATGTTTATGAAGATGACGCACAGTATAATGTATGTTTGTACAGATGACAAACAGTATTATGTATGTGTATGAAGCTGACGCACAGTATAATGTATATTTATGAAGCTGACGCACAGTATAATGTATAATTATGAAGCTGACACACAGTATAATGTATATTTATGAAACTGACAAACAGGATAATGTATATTTATGAAACTGACACACAGGATAATGTATATTTATGAAGATGACACACAGTATAATGTATATTTATGAAGCTGACACACAGTATAATGTATATTTATGAAACTGACACATAGGATAATGTATATTTATGAAACTGACAAACAGGATAATGTATATTTATGAAGATTACACACAGTATAATGTATATTTATGAAGCTGACACACAGTATAATGTATATTTATGAAACTGACACACAGGATAATGTATGTTTATGAAGATGACACACAGTATAATGTATGTTTATGAAGATGACACGCAGTATTATGTATGTGTATGAAGCTGACGCACAGTATAATGTATATTTATGAAGCTGACGCACAGTATAATGTATATTTATGAAGATGACACACAGTATAATGTATATTTATGAAACTGACACACAGTATAATGTATATTTATGAAACTGACACACAGGATAATGTATATTTATGAAGATTACACACAGTATAATGTATATTAATGAAGCTGACACACAGTATAATGTATATTTATGAAACTGACACACAGGATAATGTATGTTTATGAAGATGACACACAGTATAATGTATATATTTATGAAGATGTCACACAGTATAATGTATATTTATGAAGACGACACACAGTATAATGTATATTTATGAAGATGACACACAGTATAATGTATATTTATGAAACTGACACACAGGATAATGTATGTTTATGAAGATGACACACAGTATAATGTATATTTATGAAGATGACACACAGTATAATGTATATTTATGAAGCTGACACACAGTATAATGTATATGAAACTGACACACAGGATAATGTATTTTTATGAAGCTAACACATAGTATACTGTATATTTATGAAGATGACACACAGTATAATGTATATTTATGAAACTAACAAACAGTATAATGTGTGTTTATGAAGATGACACCCAGTATAATGTATATTTATGAAGATGACACACAGTATAATGTATATTTATGAAACTGACACACAGCATAATGTATGTTTATGAAGATGACACACAGTATAATGTATATTTATGAAGATGACACACAGTATAATGTATGTTTATGAAGATGACACGCAGTATAATGTATATGAAACTGACACACAGGATAATGTATGTTTATGAAGCTAACACATAGTATACTGTATATTTATGAAGATGACACACAGTATAATGTATATTTATGAAACTAACAAACAGTATAATGTGTGTTTATGAAGATGACACCCAGTATAATGTATATTTATGAAGATGACACACAGTATAATGTATATTTATGAAGATGACACGCAGTATAGAGTATATTGATGAAGATGACACGCCGTATAATGTACGTTTATGAAGATGACACACAGTATAATGTATATTTATGAAGATGACACACAGTATAATGTATGTTTATGAAGATGACACGCAGTATAATGTATGTTTATGAAGATGACACGCAGTATATGTTTGTGAAAATGACACACAGTATAATGTATGTTTATTGAGATGACACACAGTATAATGTATTTTTATGAAGATGACACACAGTATAATGTACGTTTATGAAGATGACACACAGTATAATGTATATTTATGAAGATGACACACAGTATAATGTATATTTATGAAACTGACAAACAGTATAATGTATGTTTATGAAGCTGACACACAGTATAATGTATATTTATGAAACTGACAAACAGTATAATGTATGTTTATGAAGATGACACACAGTATAATGTATATTTATGAAACTAACAAACAGTATAATGTATGTTTATGAAGCTGACAAACAGTATAATGTATATTTATGAAACTGACTTACAGGATAATGTATGTTTATGAAGCTGACACTCAGTATATGTTTGTGAAGGTGACACAGAGTATCATGTTTATGAAGCTGACACACAGTATAATGTATATTTATGAAACTGACACACAGTATAATGCATGTTTATGAAGACGACTAACAGTATAATGTATGTTTATGAAAATGACACACAGTATAATGTATTTTTATGGAGATGACAAACAGTATAATGTATGTTTTTGAAGATGACACACAGTATAATGTATGTCTATGAAGATGACACGCAGTATAATGTATGTTTATGAAGATGACACGCAGTATATGTTTGTGAAAATGACACACAGTATAATGTATGTTTATGGAGATGACACACAGTATAATGTATGTTTATGAAGATGACACACAGTATAATGTATGTTTATGAAGATGACACACATTATAATGTATGTTTATGAAGATGACACACAGTATAATATATGTTTATGGAGATGACACAGAGTATAATGTATGTTTATGAATATGACACAAAGTATAATGTATGTTTATGAAGATGACACAAAGTATAATGTATGTTTATGAAGATGGCACACAGTATAATGTATGTTTATGAAGATGACACCCAGTATAATGAATGTTTATGAGGATGACACACAGTATAATGTATGTGTATGAAGAGGACACACAGTATAATGTATGTTTATGAAGCTGACACCCAGTATAATGTATGTTTATGAAACTGACACACAGTATAATGTATGTTTATGAAGATGACACACAGTATAATGTATGTTTATGAAGATGACACACAGTATTATGTATGTTTTCGAGGCTGACACCCAGTATAATGTATGTTTTTTAGGCTGACACACAGTATAATGTATGTTTTTTAGGCTGACACACAGTATAATGAATGTTTATGAAGCTGTTGTATGTTTATAAAGCTAACACACAATATAATGTATGTTTATGGAGATGACACAGTATAATGTATGTTTATGAAGATGACACACAGTATAATGTATGTTTATGAAGATGACACACAGTATAATGTATGTTTATGAATATGACACACAGTATAATGTATGTTTATGAAGATGACACACAGTATAATGTATGTTTATGAATATGACACACGGTATAATGTATGTTTATGAAGATGACACACAGTATAATGTATGTTTATGAATATGACACACAGTTTAATGTATGTTCATGAAGATGACACCCTGTATAAGGTATGTTTATGAAGATGACACACAGTATAATGTATGTTTATGAAGCTGACACACAGTATTAAGGTATGTTTATGAAGATGACACTCAGTATAATGATTGTTTATGAAGATGACACACAGTATTAAGGTATGTTTATGAAGATGACACACAATATAATGTATGTTTATGAAGCTGACGCACAGTATAACGTATGTTTAAATTTAAAATGTTGCTTGACATCCATAATTCTTTCAGATTGACCCCAGTCTCTCAAATATAATAATACTACATCACATACAACTATAGTAATATTATATATCACATAACAACTCGGTTCAGACATAAAGTGTTCACCTACCTTTTTGTATATGTCCGCCATAGATAGTTCCGTCTCTAACACCATGGCAACAATTCCAAACATTCCAAACACCAAACAGTAATCGGAAACTTTTTTACGTTTTTCATATAACTGTTTCCGCCGTCCGAGTCTATATCCAACATTAGGTTTCTGCCTAAGCTGTTTATTCCGATCCACTATCGGGTTAATATCACTTCCGGCGACAAGGGCGACGCCGGCGTCTTCCGACGTGTAACTCATTTTACTTGACGTCGGCAACGACTGCATTGATGTCGGTTTTTGTAGTTGTTTAAAAGATCCAATGGCTCCATTTACCCTCATATAGTCGGCACCTATGTCAGAAATATTTCTTTCTTTCTTTTCATCGGACAAAGAATGTGCCTTAATTTCTCGCTCATCGTCCGAACTGATCTGAGCATGTACCGCGTGCAGTAACGAGCCTGGTCTGTGCTCCATGGGCACACGAGGAAACAGAAGCGCTTGTTGGGAATTACAGTCCGTCATTTTTAAGCTCGCATTGCTATTATTCTCCAATTTACGAGCATCTAGTGGTGTATTATGACTGTTAAAATTATGTAGCTCAATCTCCGGTGACATATAAGCACGATTTATCCGGCCATCACTCACTGTGCTTTTAGACGATAACGATTTCGGACTAGTTCCTGTCAGAGATCGTGAATTGCTCCGAACCTGAGTGTCCATCGCGTCATTTTGAGAACGTAATCCATCCGTTACTGCTTCATCGTTAATGCGATCTTTTCTTCCCTCTCTACGGAGAGTTGTCAGCAGTTTCTCTGTAGAATCAATACGTTTGCTCTCATTGGCTGGCACCACACTCAGTAACGACATATTCTAGAGCTACTGGATATATGTATGCGCCTTTAATCAATATGTAAACGACTTCGCTGAGATGGTTGGATGGCAATCCTATTTTAAAATACAATATTTTTAAACACGTTTTTATTACGCTTTGTTATTATCATATCGCTATATCAATCATCCGAATGATCAAGCAATTGTAGATATCATCACTCGCGTAGATAGCAGTCAGCATTGGTATATAATGTCGGTATAGTATGGACTGTTTTCTTTGGCCGTCAACTAACTTATTAAACAGACTGCGACTTTAGTTTGTTGTTATTTCTCTGAAATAACACTTGTCTGTTGTTGTTGTTGTTGTTGTTGCTGTTGTTGTTTTGTGTTATTATTTCTAAAGTAACACATGTCTGTATATAACCGTGTTTTATGGTAAGACATACCTATCATAAATAGCAGCAGCTTGGTTGATATGACACATCGCCCTTATAATTGACGAGTAAGCAGCTGTAACCGCTTAGTGTACTCTAGTATCCGTTGTTGTTGGTTTTGTTATTGACAGCAGGTGGGTGTCCCAACATATTGCACGCTTTGTCCGATTCACGTTTGTGTGGTTAGGTATGTTCAGGTTTTCCCATTTCTGGTTAGATGTGTTTTCTAAAAAGAAAACGTGTATATACAGCTTTAAATCCAACATGTCGCAAGTAAAGATCTTACTGTTCTAATTGCAAGTAAAGATCTTACTGTTCTAATTGCGATGATTCCTTGTCATACATGCAATCTGCACACTGAGTTAACCTAATGTTCACGTGGCATACTGCTATATATATACTCACTGCCCGTGCATATCGAACAACGTGCGTGTTTTTATTGTTAAATTACTGATTAAAGGTAGAAAGTGTCTTATAATAATCACCCTGTTAGGTTATGTTTGTATTGTTAGATTACTGATTAAAGGTAGCAGGTGTCTTATAATAATCTCCCTGTTAGGTTTGGTTTTTATTGTTAGATTACTGATTAAAGGTAGCAGGTGTCTTATAATAATCTCCGTGTTACGTTAGGTTTTTATCGTTAGATTACTGATTATAGGTAGAAAGTGTCTTATAATAATCTCCCTGTTAGGTTATTTTTTTATTGTTAGATTACTGATTAAAGGTAGCAGGTATCTTATAATAATCTCCCTGTTAGGTTAGGTTTTTATTGTTAGATTACTGATTAAAGGTAGCAGGTGTCTTACAATAATCTTCCTGTTAGGTTAGGTTTTTATTGTTAGATTACTGATTAAATGTAGCAAGTGTCTTATAATAATATCTATGTTAGGTTAGGTTTTTATTGTTAGATTATTGATTAACGGTTTGCTGTGTATTATAATAATATTCCTATTAGGTTATGTTTTTATTGTTAGATTACTGATTAAAGGTAGCAGGTGTCTTATAATAATCTCCCTGTTCTGTTATGTTTTTATATTGTTAGATTACTGATTAAAGGTAGAAAGTGTCTTATGATAATCTCCCTGTTACGTTATGTTTTTATTGTTAGATTACTGATTAAAGGGAGCAAGTGTCTTATAATAATCTCCCTGTCAGGTTATGTTTGTATTGTTAGACCACTGCTTAAAAGTAGCAGGTGTCTTATAATAATCTCCCTGTTAGGTTTTTATATTTTAGATTACTGATTATAGGTAGAAAGTGTCTTATAATAATCTCCCTGTTAGGTAAGGTTTTTTATTGTTAGATCACTAATTGAAGGCAGTAGGTGCCTTACAGTAATCTCCCTGTTAGATTATGTTTTCATCTTAGATCACTAACTATAGGTAGCAGGTGTCTTATAATAATCTCCCGTTAGATTATGTTTGTATTGTTAGATTACTGATTAAGTGTAGCAGGTGTCTTATGATAATCACTCTGTTAGTTATGATTTTATTGTTAGATCACTGATTAAATGAAGCAAGAGTCTTATAATAATCTCCCTGTTAGGTTATGTTTTTATTGTTAGATCACGGACTAAAGGTAGCAAGTGTCTTATAATAATCTCCCTGTTAGATTATGTTTTATTGTTAGAACACGGACTAAAGGTAGCAAGAGTCTTATAATAATCTCCCTGTTAGATTATGTTTGTATTGTTAGATTACTGATTAAGTGTAGCAGGTGTCTTATGATAATCACTCTGTTAGTTATGATTTTATTGTTAGATCACTGATTAAATGAAGCAAGAGTCTTATAATAATCTCCCTGTTAGGTTATGTTTTTATTGTTAGATTACTGATTAAAGGGAGCAAGTGTCTTATAATAATCTCCCTGTCAGGTTATGTTTGTATTGTTAGACCACTGCTTAAAAGTAGCAGGTGTCTTATAATAATCTCCCTGTTAGGTTTTTATATTTTAGATTACTGATTATAGGTAGAAAGTGTCTTATAATAATCTCCCTGTTAGGTAAGTTTTTTTATTGTTAGATCACTAATTGAAGGCAGTAGGTGCCTTACAGTAATCTCCCTGTTAGATTATGTTTTCATCTTAGATCACTAACTATAGGTAGGAGGTGTCTTATAATAATCTCCCCGTTAGATTATGTTTGTATTGTTAGATTACTGATTAAGTGTAGCAGGTGTCTTATGATAATCACTCTGTTAGTTATGATTTTATTGTTAGATCACTGATTAAATGAAGCAAGAGTCTTATAATAATCTCCCTGTTAGGTTATGTTTTTATTGTTAGATCACGGACTAAAGGTAGCAAGTGTCTTATAATAGTCTCCCTGTTAGATTATGTTTTATTGTTAGAACACGGACTAAAGGTAGCAAGAGTCTTATAATAATCTCCCTGTTAGATTATGTTTGTATTGTTAGATTACTGATTAAGTGTAGCAGGTGTCTTATGATAATCACTCTGTTAGTTATGATTTTATTGTTAGATCACTGATTAAATGAAGCAAGAGTCTTATAATAATCTCCCTGTTAGGTTATGTTTTTATTGTTAGATCACGGACTAAAGGTAACAAGTGTCTTCTAATAATCTCCCTGTTAGATTATGTTTTATTGTTAAGTCAGTGATTAAAGGTAGCAAGAGTCTTATAATAATCTCCCTGTTAGGTTATGTTTTATTCTTAGAACACGGACTAAAGGTAGCAAGTGTCTTATAATAATCTCCCTGTTAGATTATGTTTTATTGTTAGAACACGGACTAAAGGTAGCAAGAGTCTTATAATAATGTCCCTGTTAGATTATGTTTGTATTGTTAGATTACTGATTAAGTGTAGCAGGTGTCTTATGATAATCACTCTGTTAGTTATGATTTTATTGTTAGATCACTGATTAAATGAAGCAAGAGTCTTATAA